>SJYQ01091755.1:0-58986 GCA_006410935.1 Redunca redunca | reverse complement strand
AGGTATTTAACACTGAATATTTCCCAGTTCACATGACCTGGAATTTATTGTTTAATTTAGAATTACTTGATTTGTAAGCGCTTACCCCCTTTTTAAGCCAAATAAATAGAGCTTATATATAAATTAGCCTCAAAAATATTACCCAGAGACAGAGACATACCAAGACATATTTAGACAGACACAGTGCGAGATCTTGCTTCATTTTCTAAGTTTAGTCATGAATTAGATGTTACAATATAAAATTTACTAGTTTATAAAAAAACAGTTAAAATAAATGAAATTTTTAAAGTCTTTTTCCCTCAGTTTCAGGAGTTAGAGATGGTCTAGATAAGTGTTCCTGAGACCCCTGGTCTCAAGGCACAGGGAAAGAAAACAAATTCTAACAAAATGGCGGCAGATCTACCCAAATGGTGGCCAGACAAAGCAAAGTGGCCACCACAAATCACAACACAGAACACAGAGTTAAAACACACACATATAAACCTGGCAGTCCTCTTCAGACACTCCCTTAAATACAAGAATACAGTCTCTCAGAAAACCTCCTATAGAGACACAGAACTTCAGATCTAAGCACTAACATCAAAGATTTCAAGGGAGGAAAGGAAGCCAGGTTGAAAGAAGAAGAGGGAGGAGGCAGGAGAGAGGGGCAAAAGGGGTGGCCTTACAGGCGTCTCCTGCCACCTACAGAGACCCAGTCGTTACGGGACTTTTCCCTGGGCCTCCAGAGAAGGGAGGACTGGAACTCAGCCCTACCAGAAATCAGAACCAGAATTTGAGTTCTTTTTCACCAATAACGATAGATCTTGCACCCTAGATTTGTCAGTCATAAGGGACAAAGGAGTGGAAGCCGTTTGTCCCATGGTTACAGAGAGAAAACACTTAGGAATCCAAAGAGCACACAAAGAACAAAGACAGTGCTGGCACTCACTCAGACATGACACACAAACAGCAAGAGCAATGTGGCAGCCACTAAAAGAAAATTTGGTCTCACCTGCAGGGTTCACAGAGCCAGCCACCTCCCCGGTACGATACTGAAGCTCGGCCTCACGCTGGGCTTATCTAGTGAACAGAGCCAGCCGCCTCCCCGGTACAATACCTAAGCTTGGCCTCATGCTGGACTTAACCAGTACTAACACCAATATTCAGAGATCTCTCCTCCTAGTGAGGAAACCCCTTCTGCCGGGAGAGAGTTATTCTTCCCAGTTAAAGGGATCCCGGATGAGCCCCCAAATGTTATGCCCAGAGTCCGAGTCCCCAGAACTGAGAGAATAAGACGTCCACAGCAATGCAAAAGCATAAAGGGATTTATTGCTAGCTTGAGCCAGGTCCCGAGTCTTACCCAGCACAGTGGGATCCGACAAGGACCCCAAGCTCTGACTCACAGCTGCTTATATACAGGCAGTCCTGGGGGTTAGTTGGCATTACATGATTGGTTAACTGGTGCGTGCGCACGAATTTCGAATCTCGCTTCTCGTCTTGATTGGCTCAGGTCGGACACTGAGGGGGACCTCCCTGATTGGCTAGGGCTATCCAGAAGTCCCAGAAAGAGGAGGACCTCCCTGATTGGTCGAGCTACACAGCCTGCGGGAGTTCCCAGTGCCTCAGCTTTCCTAGAGACTAAACCTCAGGCCTGCCCCTTAGAGCCTGTCCTGGCTCCAGTTTGGTCCTAACAGATTCCAATTTTGACCTATTTGAATAAACTTGCTATGAACATTCTTGCACAAATCTTTTGTAGAAAACATGTTTTCATTTTTCTTGTGTAAATACCTGGGGGTGGAATCGCTGAGTTATAGAGTGGAGATATGTTTAAATATATTAGAAACTGCCAAACCATTTTCCATAGTATTTATACTGTTTTATACATAACCACCAACAGTATATAAGCGATTCAACTACGGTACATTCTCATCAATATTTGATTGTCACTGTCTTTCACTTTCAGACACGACTGAGCGACTTCACTTTCACTTTTCACTTTCATGCATTGGAGAAGGGAATGGCAACCCACTCCAGTGTTCTTGCCTGGAGAATCCCAGGGACCGGGGAGCCTGGTGGGCTGCCATCTATTGGGTTGCACAGAGTTGGAGACGACTGAAGTGACTTAGCAGCAGCAGCAGCATTCTTTTACTTTAGCCATTCTCTAGAGTGTCTAAAAATTATCTCATTGTGGTTCTAAATTTATTTCCATCATGAATAATGCTACTGGGCATCATTTCATGTGCTTCTTAGTCATAGTACATCTTTTGTAAAACACTTAAGATTTTGCTCCAAACTCATTCTTTCTGTATTATTTGCTTCCATTGTTTGATTAAACTGAAATCCATGCAGTTGAATTCCCTGTTGATGAATATTTGAATTGTCTCAAATGTATGTTTTTATCAACGGGCATGAAATGATGAACTTTGTACAGCTTTGTGTGCCAGTGGGCCAATATTTTCAGTATTCGGCCATTTTGGCCATTTATAGCATTAAGAATGGACAGACCTTACATGTTTTCACAAAAAGGGCTCAATGGTTGGGAACCATTTTTGTGCCTGAGTCATAGGTGCCCTTATGACATCATTCCTGTCTTCCTTTCTTCCAGCCTGAGATGTGGCTGGAAGAGTACAGACCTGAGAGCAATGGAACCATCTAACTCCTAACTATGGGAAATTTAAGGGATCGCAGACCTGAGAGATTTGAACCATCTATTTCCAAGTCATGGGCATTCAATTTTGTGTAAGAGAGAGTGCCAGTCTACCCGAAGTTTCAGGCAGGGAAAGGTGGATTTCACAGTTGTTAAGGATACAAGTCCTACATGTAGGGTCTCTGGGCAAGGCAAGAGGTTGAACATGTGGTAGACTCAGAACCGAATTTACAGAGAGCAACCTACTCTTATCTTTCCCTTCTAAACTCTGATTACAGAAGGAGGGCCACGTTTGTCAAATTATAATAGAAAACGTTGATGAAATCACATTGCTACATGAAGCGAGGAAGGAAGAGGAGGAATCACCTCCAGAACAGGTAGGCCAATAGAGGTTCTCAAAGTTGAAGGGGACCCAAACCTGCAATGTATCTAACTAAAGTCACCCAGGGGTGACAGCTGTCTTTCTCTGTGGCCCATAGCATGGGATGACCAGGGAATTTGTCACCCTTGTAGCACAGCTGGTAAAGAATCTGCCTGTGATGCGGGAAACCTGGATTTGATCCCTGGGTTGGAAAGATCCCCTGGAGAAGGGAAAGGCTACCCATTCCAGTATTCTGGCCTGGAGAATTCCATGGATTGAATAGTCCATGGGGTCAGAAAGAGTCGGACATGACTGAGCAACTTTCACTTTCATTCTTATGTCCATACATGACTACTGGAAAAAGCATAGTTTTGACTAGAAGGACCTTTGTCAGCAAAGTAATGTCTGCTTTTTAATATGCTGTCTAGATCGGTCATAGCTTTTCTCTGGAGCAAGTGTCTTCTAATTTCATGGCTGCAGTCACCATCTGCAATGATTTTGGAGCCCAAGAAAATTAAGTCCGTCTCTGTTTCCACTGTTTCTCCATCTATTTCCCATGAAGTGATGGGACTAGATACCATGATCTTGGTTTTCTGAAGGTTGAGTTTTAAGTCAGCTTTTTCACTCTCCTCTTTCACTTTCATCAGAGGCTCTTCAGTTCCTCTTTGCATTCTGTCATAAGGGTGGTGTCATCTGCATATCTGAGGTTATTGATATTTTCCTGGCAATCTTGATTCCAGCTTATGCTTTATCCAGCTCAGCATTTTGCATGATGTACTCTTCATGGAAGTTAAATAGCAGGGTGACAGTATACAGCCTTCGTGTACTCATTTCCCAATTTGGAACCAGTCTGTTGTTTGTGTCTGGTTCTAGTGGTTGCTTCTTGACCTGCATAAAAATTTCTCAGGAGGCAAGCAAGGAGGTCTGGTATGTTTTTTTGTTATGATCCACACAGTCAATAAAGCAGAAGTAGTTGTTTTTCTGGGATTCTCTTGCTTTTTCTATGATCAAACAGATGTTGGCAATTTGATCTCTGGTACCTCTGCCTTTTCTAAATCCAGCTTGAGCATCTGGAAGTTCTTGGTTCACATACTGTTGAAACCTGGCTTGGAGAATTTTGAGCATTACTTTGCTAGCGTGTGAGATTAGTGCAATTGTGGGGTAGTTGAACATTCTTTGGCATTGCCCTTCTTTGGGATTGGAATGAAAACTGACCATTTCCAGTCCTGTGGCCACTGCTGTTTTCCAAATTTGCTGGCATATTGAGTGTGGCACTTTCGTAGCATCATTTTTTAGGACTTGAAATAGCTCAGCTGGTATTCCACCACCTCCACTAGCTTTGTTCCTAGTGATACTTCCTAAGGCCCACCTGACTTTGGATTCCAGGATGTCTGGCTGTAGGTGAGTGATCACACCATTGTGGTTATCTGGGTTTTGAAGATCTTTTTTGTATAGGTCTTCTGTGTGTTCTTGTCACCTCTTAATATTTTTTGCTTCTGTTAGGTCCCTACCATTTCTGTCCTTTATTGAGCCCATCTTTGCATGAAATGTTCCCTTAGTATCTCTAATTTTCTTGAAGAGATCTCTAGTCTTTCGCATTCTGTTGTTTTCCTCTATTTCTTTGCATTGATCCCTGAAGAAGGCTTTCTTATCTCTCCTTGCTACTCTTTGGGACTCTGAATTCATACGGATATCTCTTTCCTTTTCTCCTTTGCCTTTCACTTCTCAGTCTGATTTCTGTATTGACCATCTGGTGATATTCATGTGTAGAGTCTTCTCATGTGCTGTTGGAAGAGGGTGTTTTCTATGGCCAGTGCTTTTCCTTGGCAAAATTCTGTTAGCCTTTGCTCTGCTTCATTTTGTGCTCCAAAGTCAAACTTGCCTTTTACTCCAGGTATCTCTTGACTTCCTACTTTTGCATTCCAGTCCCCTATGATGAAAAGGACATCTTTTTTGGGTGTTAGTTCTAGAAGTTCTTGTAGGTCATCATAGAACCGTTCAACTTCAGCTTCATCGGCATTAGTGGTTGAGGCATAGACTTGGATTACTGTGATATTGAATGGTTTGCCTTGGAAACGAACAGAGATCATTCACTCATTTTTGAGATTGCACCCAAGTACTGCATTTTGGACTCTTGTTGACTATGAGGTCTACTCCATTTCTTCTAAGGGATTCTTGCCCACAGTAGATATAATGGTCATCTGAATTAAATTTGCACATTCCAGTCCATTTTAGTTCACTGATTCCTATAATGTCAATCGATGTTCACCCTTGCCATCTCCTGTTTGACCACTTCCAATTTTCCTTGATTCATGGACCTAACATTCCAGGTTCCTATGCAATATTGTTCTTTACAGCATCAGACTTTACTTCCATCACCAGTCACATCCACAACTGGGTGTTAGAAACCCAAGTCTAGAATTGTGTGGGAGTGCATGTATGTTTACATGAGTGGATATGTATGTGTTAACTGAAGTTGAAGATGTGAGAACCAAAAGAAGTGAAAGTGAGGAATAAATGAGCAGGGCTGCAAACTGTGTGGGACAGGCAAACATCTAATCCCGTGATTTGACAGAAAAACCAGCAGGTTGTGCATTGGAGCTGGTGTCAGGCATGAAAGGAGAGCAAAGGATGCCCCTTCTCCAGCCTGTGGGTGCGGTCTGAAGTGAAGTGATATGCTTCCCAGGTAGGTATCAGGCCCGGAGTGCAACAGAATAACCCATTGACCCATAGATGGTAGTGTTCTTGTTCTAGACTGGCCAAACAAGCCGAAGGAACCAGGTGACAGCTAGGGGAGGTGTGTCCCCAAGCAACATATGAGGACTGTGAGACTCCATGTTCAGCTGTGATGTGTCTGTTAATCAAGAGTGGTGGAGACAGGGTACTTGTCTGGTCTTCTGGCTCAAGCCAGTGGCCTGCTCAATGCTCAGGAACTGCTGGGGAACTGACCATTGTACGAAGTATCAAGACCCCTTCCTAGCTCATGCCAGGGCTGAGGTGGGTTGGGAACATTTTCTGAGTGTCCTTTCTTTTTCCTTGTAGCCTCCACCCCAGGAGAAAAAGCCAAAACCGCCTGAAAAGGAAGTTACAAGCAGTGAGCTGCAAGCAATAAAAATCCAGGCCTGGTGGCGGGGCACCCTGGTGCGCAGGACGCTACTGCATGCGGCTCTCAGAGCAAGTGTTATTCAATACTGGTGGAAACAGAAGCTGGCAGAGCTGCTGGAGAAGAAACGACGGGCTATGCTGCAGAATTATGCTCGGGAAAAATGGGCAGTGGTCAGGCTACAGTCCTGGGTTCGCATGTGGCGCGTCCGGGTTCGTTACTGCCGTTTGCTCCATGCTGTCCGCATCATCCAAGTCTACTGGCGCTGGCATAATTGCCATACCCGTGGCATTTTTAGGGGCAGCTATGAACTCACAGCAAGCCAGCTAGGACTTGAGCTTGAGATCTTTCTGGGATCACACATCTGTCGGATTACGGACTGCATCCCTTTCCCAATAAAGAACTGATCAGGTCGGCTCCAACACTGTGTCACAAGGTCTCTGTCAGACAAGCTTCAGGAGGTCCTATCTCAGTGAAGGGTCAAAGTAAATGACGGCACATACTGGGTATCTCACAGGTCAGCTCTGAGGTTATCTGGGGTCCTATATGAAGGAGGATTCCAAGAGCCGGGGACTGGATGGGTGGGGTCTGTGATTAATTAGCAGTGGCTGCCATGAGTAGGAGAGATGGGGTTGCAGGGCTGCCAAGTCAGCCAACTCCAGGGAAACTCCTTCATAGTGTGGTCTATAGTTTTCTGTTTTCATTTTGTCAGTGGTTTCCTTTGCTGTGCAAAAGCTTGTAGATAATTAGGTCCCTTTTGTTTATTTTTGCTTTTACTTCTGTTGCCTTAGGAGACTGACTGAAGAAAACATTGATATGATTTATGTTGGAGAATATTTTGCTTATATTCCATTCTAGGAGTTTTATGGTGTCTTGTCTTATATTTAAGTCTTTAAGCCATTTGTAGGTTTTTTGTGTGTGCGTAGGTGAGAGGGTGTATTCTAACTTCATTAATTTACATGGGGCTGTACAACTTCCCAACAGCAGTTGCTGAAGAGACGGTCTTTTCCCCATTATGTATTCTCACCTCCTTTGTTGAAGATTAATTGACCATAGGTGATTAATTGATCATGGGCTACCTGTTTGGTTCTCTTGATCCATAAGTGTTTTTGTGTCAGTACCATGTTGTTTGGATTACTGTAGCTTCGTAGTATTATCTGAGGTCTGGCAGGGTTATGCTTCCTGCTTTGTTCTTTTTCCTCAGGATTTATTCTCAGTCTTTTATGGTTCCATACAAATTTTAGGATTATATATTCCAGTTCTGTGAAAAATTATGTGGGTAAGTTAAATCTGGGCTTCCCTGGTGGCTCAGTTCCATAAAGAATCCATTAAATCTGTGGTTTTCTTCGGGTAGCATGGCCATTTTAACAGTGTTATTTCTGTCAATCCAAGAGCATTTCCATTCAATTTAGGCCAGTTCCCAAAGTCCACCCCCCCACCCACCTGGGGACAACAGAAGCCCACACAGCCTGGCCTTGGCCTTCTCACTCTCTCAGTACCTTCCCTGGTGGCTCTGTTAATATCAAATAAACCCAGCACCCTCCCATCTCAGTGCTTTCCTCTTGTTGCCTCATCTAGAATTTGAATGGTCTGCGTGAGAATCTAATCATGGATTGGTCACCTGAGAGCCAGATGTGGAATTTTATCCTTTGCCTAGTTCAACTGGTCAGCAGAACAAAGCCATTAGGCAATCATCATCCATTCCTGAAACAACTGCATGAGGAATAGATGAACTGGTCAGGTCCTTCTCTTGCCCTCTACTCCAGTTAGGCAAAGCATGTGTATGTCAGCCTTCACTCAAGAATGACCTCTGAGCTCTACCTCCTAAAGAAAGTGGGCAGTCTTACCATGAAGAGATCCTATTATGTATGTTGGATCTACAGGAAATAGGGCAATGTTTTCCAAACTTTACCAATGACATAGAGGGTCTCATTAAAGCAGATTGTTGGGCCCAACCTGTCATTTCTGATTCGTCATGTCATGTTCCCAAGAATGAGTGTTTCTAACAAGTTTCCAAGTGATGCTGTGACTACTCTTTTAGGAAACCCCATTATCCATATCACTGGGGTAGAGTCTAACTATGTCGTGGCTGTAGATGAAAGCAGAACTAAAGTAACAGTGGTTTAAACAAAAAGAGGTTAAAGTTTACAAACAGGTGTTCCAAGCCTGGTACAGTACCCACAGGGTAAGAAGTCTTTTCCCCATACAATCTGTTACTGTGCTATGTATGGCCTCTCATCCCCAGGTCACTTCATGATCCAAAATGGGAGCTTCGAGATCAATACTTAGATCTGCAATCTAGCCAATAGAGATGAAAGAGAAGGAGAAAGGCATGCTACTTCTCTTTAAGGGCATATCCTTGAATTTACATATGCTGCTTTTGTGCACAGCTCAGAAGGATATAAAAGAAGATCTAAAATAGGAAAAGTAACAGTCATTGATAAGATGACTTAGAGTTGTAAAGTTGTCAATTATCTCTAAGTTAATCTGTAAATTAACCTCAGTTCCAGTAAAAATCTCATTAGAAGTTTTGGGGAAATTACCAAACTGAGGAAAAAGTATCATTTTGAAGAATTAATAAATATCCACAGAAAAAGAGACTGGGAAAATGATCAGTCACATAAAATACATTATAAACTTGTAATAATAACATACTGTGAAGTTGAGGCACCAGCTGTTAAGAGTCTAAGGTGAGGATTAAACATTTATTCAAGGATTTGTAGAATTTCCCCTTCATGCCATTCCCCTCCTTCATGTGTATTATTGGGTGATAGCCCCTCTTCTGCCCTAGCAGGAGAGTTTTATTTTCTGGATAATTTAAAGCAAAGAACATCCGGACTCAAAGATTTCACGCATTGCTGAAGGCAGAGGTGAAGTGCCATACTAACATGGAGGGATTGATTGGAAGTGTGTAGGCTGAATAGTGAAGCCTCAAGCCGTTTATGCCAACTCAGCTACCTAAAGGCCTGCGGTCAACTTTCATTTCCTACTCTCTGACTCAAAGTTTGGGATTCTTCTCTGGGGAATCGGTCCATTATTGTTGCTTGAATAGCAAACTGCCACAAGTCTCAGTTGCATGCAACAGTAAAGCATGTTGACCTAGGCTGCATTCAGCTGGGGTGGTTTGACTGGGGAAGCTCTGCTCCACATTTCTCATCCTTCTCCTTGTACCAGCAAGCTACCTAGGCATTTCCTTGTCTTTGCAATGGCAAAAATGTGAAATAGCAAACATTAACAGAAAAAACCTTTCAAAGACAAAGTCAAACTTTCATGTCATGCTGCCTTTATTCTACTGGCCAAAGCAAGTCACATACCAGACCCAACACACAGGAGGACAGATTCCATTCCCTTATGGAAAGAAACTTCAAAGTCCCATAGCAAAAGGTGTGAATATAAGGCCTCTAATGTAATCTACCACAGGCTCCAGAGAATAAAACAAATGATTACTGATGTTTGAAATGAAACCCAACTCTGCCTTATTAGCGCTTACTGAATGGCATCCTAAGCCCCACCATGGACACTGAATAGCATTCTCTTGTTATACATAAGTAGGCAACTTAACATAAATCATTGATATTTTCATAAGGCTGCTCACATGAAAGACTAAGACAAAAACACAAACAGGAAAAAGGGCTTAAAAGAAATAGAGCCAGTACTGGGAACAGAAGAAAAAAGTTAAAAAAAAAACCTCAAGCTAACAACTATAGTTGCATAGACTGATAAGAGATGATAAATCAGTGAAATAAGAATGATGTGCCAGCCTTCAGAATGCGAGAAAATAATAGCAAATAAAGCAACTGACAAAGAATCTCTATGATATACAAGCAGCTCAAGCAGCTCAATACCATAAAAATAAATGACCCAATCAAAAAATGGGCCAAAGAACTAAACAGATATTTCTCCAAAGAAGACATACAGATGACTAGCAAACACATGGAAAGATCCTCATCACTCATTATCAGAGAAATGCAAATCAAGACCACAATGAGGTACCATCTCATACCAGTCAGAATGGCTTCCATCAAAAAGTCTACAAACAATAAATGCTGGAGAGGGTGTGGAGAAAAGGAAACCTTATTACACTGTTGGTGGGAATGCAAACTAGCACAGCCACTATGGAGAACAGTGTGGAAATTCCTTAGAAAACTGGAAATAGAACTGCCATATGACCCAGCAAATCCACTGCTGGGCATAACACCAAGGAAACCATAATTGAAAGAGACACATGTACCCCAATGTTCATCGCAGCACTGTTTACAATAGCTAAGACATGGAAGCAACCTAGATGTCCATTGGCAGACAAATGGGTAAGGAAGTTGTGGTACATATACACAATGGAATATTACTCAGCTATAAAAAAAGAATGCATTTGAGTCCGTTGTAATGGGGTGAATGAAACTGGAGCCTGTTATACAGAGTGAAGCAAGCCAGAGAGAGAAACACCAATACAGTATATTAATGCATATATATGGAATTTAGAAAGATGGGAATAATGACCCTATATGCAAGACAGCAAAAGAGACACAAATGTAAAGAGCAGACTTTTGGACCATATGGGAGAAGGTAAGAGTGGGACGATATGAGAGAAAAGCATTGAAACATGTATATTATCGTATATAAAACAGATGACCAGTGCAAGTTAGATGCATGAAGAAGAGCACAAAGCTGGTGCTCTGGGACAACCCAGAGGGATGGGGTGGAGAGGGAGATGGCAAGGGGTTCAGTGCCGGGGGCCAGTGTGAGGAACTCCACCCATGGCAAAGATCATGAGGAAGGAGGCTTGGCATACACAAAGGCATGATCAAGCCTCAGGAAACCCCCTGTTCCCGAGCATCTACCCCCAAAACCAGAGTCTATCTACTCTACTGTTTCATGCTCTCGCCTACACCTCTGACTTTATGGGGAACTGTTCCCCACCAGTTCTCTCGGAGAAGGAGTAAACATGCAGCTCCAAGTCAATAAAAATTCCTGGGCATGACAAGAGTGTTTCAACTTACGGACTCCTCTGAAGGTTATCTAGCCCGCCTGTATAGGTTCGTCTGGCCACATGTGATGGTTTACAGCCTTGCGACCATGAGAGGCACAAGATGTTTTAGACTTACTAAAGGCAAATTCCTTTGGGAAGTTGGAAATTGTCAGTATAGTGGGATGGTTAGGAATTATATTGGTGAAGGGTTTTTCATTTGTTGTGCCAATAATTACTGCTAATTCCCTGCCCTGGGTGTGACAAGGGTGTCTCAGGTCAAACCTCTCTGCTGACAGACTAGCTTGTGTGACAAGATTATCCATACTCCTACCACCATGCACATGATTGTTTACTACCTCTCAACCATAAACAGCACAGAGAGTTTTGGAGTATTTTGAGAGTCTTAATTAACATAGGGCTTTTCTCATTGTTGAGTCAATGATTGCCGCCAGCCAGAGAAT
Source organism: Redunca redunca (assembly GCA_006410935.1). NCBI lineage: Eukaryota > Metazoa > Chordata > Mammalia > Artiodactyla > Bovidae > Redunca > Redunca redunca. The sequence goes on along the minus strand of SJYQ01091755.1, from coordinate 47,469 downwards.
ATATTAATCAATGTATTTGGAATATAGAAAAGGAAATACAGTAGTTTTTAAGGTTAGCCATACTAGACTTTTTGAGTTAATGAATTTTCTCTTTTGTAATAGATCACTGAACTTTGTTATAAATCACTGTGTCCTTGCTATGTAAAAATGTAACTTTATCACTATCTTAAGACTAAATAGATCTTAAGGGGAACATTGGTGAAAGGATTTTCATTTGTTGGGCTGATGTTTGCTTCTAAATCTCCATGTTCCCTGCCCTTATAATGAATATAACTAACATATAGGAGAAATAAGTATTAACCTTTAAGCATATAGGAGAAATAAGTATTAACCTTTAAGATTAATCATGTTAACCTTGGGTTAAATAAATTCCTTTCTTGATTGTAACTCACTACACCCTCACCCTATAGGAATGCAACTTTATTTGGAGGGTGGTGCCTGGTTTAAGAAAAAACACCCTTGGAAAAAATAAGTATTTTGGTTATCAGAAAGAAAGGGTCGTAAAATGTCAGCAAGTCTCGTGGCCAGAAGATGATGTAAAACCCCTAAGACCTTTTTTTTTAATACGTTTATGTGAAGCACCTGATTTTGATAAAGGTCAGGACTGCTGACCCCCACGTGACTCTGTATTCATCCCTATGTGTAACAAAAGGTATATAAGCAAACCCAAAAAGAAATCAGATCAGTTTCCAGAAAGACTGATTCCCTCATGTCGTTCTTTCTTGCTCCCCGTTTTTCTGGCTGAATTCCCATCTGGAGCGTGGGTGCTCACCATGTCTGCTTACTTGCCCTGGTTTTCAAGCCCACGCAAGAAGGAGCCCAAGGAGGGGCACCTTCCGATATTCCAGTGGCACCAGTGGCCCAACGTAGATGGTGCAAATTCCTTGTCTTGGAATTTTATTGGTATTCCACGTAAACCAAGTTATTCAGCCTCTTTTTCTCTCCTACTATTTTCTGGCCGAATTCCCATCTGGTACATGGGTACCCACCAAGCCTACTAATTTTGCCTGGTCTTCTAAGATCGGACCGGGGAGGCCTCAGTGCCTCCTCTCCTTCGGGAGAACGGGAAGACGTCTGCAGCCTACGTAGGTGGTGATTGGTATTCCATGCAAACCAAGTTATTCAGCCTCTTTTTCTCTGCTAATTTTCTAATCCCTCTCTATCTGTAATTAAATAAGTTATTTCCAAGGACACTGACTCCATCCCCACCTTCGAATTCCCTGGATCCACCGGGGCTGGATCCTGGCAATAAGGAATGTAACATTGGCCTGCTAAGTGCAGTTCAACAGCTATAGAAGGACAGCAGCTGGAGAGAGGGAACAGAAATTGACTGAGGTGCATCCATCCCAAACCTTCCTTGGCCCCTTCTGCTCACCATCCATACCCACACTCTTCCCCACTAGAGGAGGGACTTTCTCACCTGCTGAAGAAGGGCACCATTGCAGAGAAAATGGGAGGGTGTGGAGAGCAGCCTGAGCCTATGCACCTTCCTCTGCCTTATGGGAGCTGCTCTTCTCAGTAGCTGAGGACAGGATGATCTTGTGGGTGGACCAAACCAGAGATCATTCTTGGGACAAGACACACTCTCAGGGCATGTGGTTCTACCAAAGACCCTGGTGCATCCCTAGTAGGAGGGAAATGCAAGTGTTTCCACTTTATCCAACAAGTTTGAGCCTGGAGAAGGCAACATGGTCCTTGGGTCATAGTTGCCCTTGTGACATCATGGCTATCTCCTCATCTACCATCCTCCCTGCCTCTGCCAAGACCAATGGAGCAGCGACCAGAGAGGGACATGAACACCTGAACCACTGCCCCAAAACAATGGGCAGTAAATGCTCAGTAAGACTTAGACACTCCCTTCCCCAAGGGTGGTGATTTGCCCCATGGCTGAGAGAAGCACTAGATTACTTCAAGGACCCTGGAAAAGAACAGGGAGCTGGGGCTTTGGGAACTTTGCACAGAGACTGGTCCTCACTTATGTTTTCTCCCTATGTTCTGATTGCAGAAGACTGAACCAGATAATGATGATCTAGAGAAAGAGAGGAAAAGGAAGGTAGGTGGGGCCCAGGAGCATGTGGGAACCTCAGACCATTGGCCTTCTGACCCCAGGGTCCCTGGAAGGAAAGGCTTCATCTCTAGTCTCACAGGAATCAGCTCAGTGGTGCCTTCCTGTCCTGGTATATTCCCTCCATATTCTGGGTGAGGGAGGGAGAGAGACATTAGAGAAGCAAGGAATCGGGATACTCACAGGCCATATGGAAGGTGAGACACAGCACAGTGAAAACTGGAGAGCTGGAGAAAGGGCATCCTGGGCCTAGAAGGATATGAGAGTGATTGAGAGATAGTGAAAGTGTTAGTTGCTAAGTCATGTTTGACTCTTTGCAACCCCATGGACTGTAGCCCTCCAGTTTCCTCTGTCTACAGGATTCTCCAGGTAAGAATACTGGAGTGGGTTGCCATTCCCTTCTCCAGGGGATCTTCCCAACACAGGGATCCAAGCCAGTCTCCTGAATTTCAGGCAGATTCTTTGCCATCTGAGCCCCCAGGAAAGAGCAGTGGAAGTCAAAAGAAATGAAGTGGAGGAAGCTACAAGGGGGCTGTGATGGAGGTAGCATCACAGGCTAGAATCTGGGCTGAGATGCAAGCTACAAACTCAAGAGTTTAATCCTCATGAGGACCCTTTGGTTCCTCACATCCATGTCTGGTCTTCTAGATCAGAAAGTGTTTCCACTAATTCCATGAACCTGTGAAGACCACAGGGCAAGCATACCCTCATTTTATACAGACAAAGACACTGACTCAGAGGGTAAGCAGATGTGTTTGTGGGCATAGACAAGACAGATGTAGAGCCAGAACCCCACTCAAGGTTCCTTGGCCCTGAGAACCACCAGGGAAAAGGCTGATTGTTCAGAGAGACAATCAGAGGTCCTTTGTGGCAGACACCACAGCTGTGGTTGATGGTGACAAATTCACTGGGAGTCTTCTGCTTTGCTTGGTTAGTTGCTTCTTGCAAAACAACGCCAGAAAGCAAGGATGAAGGCGGCTGGGAAGATCCAGGCCTGGTGGCGTGGAACCCTGGTGCGTAGGACCCTGCTAGCAGCCGCCCTCAGGGCCTGGATGATTCAGTGCTGGTGGAGAACAGTCCTGTGGAGGAAGTTGGATAAGCGACGGCAGAACTCACTGAAGAGCTATATAATCCAGGAGCAGGCGGCAGTCAAGCTCCAGTCCTGGGTTCGCATGTGGCAGTGCCATCAACGTTACTGCCAAGTGTGCAATGCTGTATGCATACTACAAGCTCCAAAGAGCTGCTTCACCTTTCAGACCAGTGATGTTTCACAGGCACAATACGGGGGTGCCTTCAACCAGCCAGAGTTCCATATTGAAATCCTATCAATCTAAGAGAATACTATAGGGTGGAGAACTGGCTCCACCACCCCAATAAATGTCTGACCAGGTTTTGTGTGTTTCAGTGACTCTCTCAGGATGGGGACCCCAAAGATTCAGGCCCTGCCCTCTTCTACTCAGGGAATACTTCAATATAGGTATCTCTCCCTCCTACCCCGAATCCCGCCCCTCAGTGCCTGTGGCCCCTGTTTGGACCCACAGTAGCCATGTGCCACTCTATCCAAATCAGAAACTGCTGCCTGAGGGTGACCTCATATATGCAGAGCCAGGTGTCCCATTCCACACATCCATCATCAGTCTGGTCTCCTAAACTCGCAATTGGGAGGCATTGGGCTTTGTATTTCTGAAGACTCTGGGTACCTGCTCATATGAGAGTAAAGACAAGCTACACACTCTCAGCCTGCCACTAGGACCCAGTGAGGATTGCACCCACTGGCTTTGTGTTTAGCAAGCACCAGACAGAAGTCAGCCACTTGGCTGGCTCTCCTGGGAACAGAGCAGCCCAGAAAAACCACAGGAGGCTGGCCTGAGTGATGACCGACACAAGGTTTTGCAAGCTTCATGCTAATTTAGATTCGATTTTCTTTTTTAAAATTAATTTATTTGGTTGTGTTGGGTCTTAGTTGCAGCACATTATAGGGTCTTTGTTGTATCTGGATGCTATTTTCTTTGGGAAATAGCATATACCATGATCTTAAGGAACCTCAGTACTGCCTCTACCCTCCCCCATCATTGCAAGATTCTCAAAGGTGCTAAACACAAATAAGGCTCCCACTGATATCAAACACCTCCACTCTATGTATGACACCATTCTTAGTGACTTCCACATTGACTGGATGATGCCCCCATGCTTCTTGCCTCTCACCTCCTGTGATTTTGACTTCCACCCTAGCTTAGTCATTCACTTCTGTGATTGCACTAAAGACCACTGTTTCTGAGGCTGTCTATGGGGAAGGACCATTTTTTTAAATGTTCAATCCATCATAGGCCAATTATTTTGTAAAACAATCAAATTTTGATGAAAATAAATGGAAAAGCATATAGAATACAAGGCTTGTTTTTAATTATTAGAACATACATAAAATTACTATTTCAAATTGCTTTCAGTTCAGTTCAGTCGTGTCCAACTCTTTGCAACCCCATGAACGGCACTCCCTGTCCATCACCAACTCCTGGAGTTCACCCAAACCCATGTCCATTGAGTCGGTGATGCCATCCAACCATCTCATCCTCTGTCATCCCCTTCTCCTGCCCTCAATCTTTCCCAACATTAGGGTCTTTTCAAATGAGTCAGCTCTTCGCATCAGGTGACCAAAGTATTGGAGTTTCAGCTTCAACATCAGTCCTTCCAATGAACACCCAGGACTGATCTTTAGGATGGACTGGTTGGATCTCCTTGCAGTCCAAGGGACTCTCAAGAGTCTTCTCCAACACCACAGTTCAAAAGCATCAATTCTTTGGCACTCAGTTTTCCTTATAGTCCAACTCACATCCATACATGACTACTGGAAAAACCATAGCCTTTCAATATGCTGTCTTGGTTGGTCATAACTTTCCTTCCAAGGAGTAAGCGACTTTTAATTTCATGGCTGCAGTCACCATCTGCAGTGATTTTGGAGCCCAAGAAAAATAAAGTCTGTCACTGTTTCCACTGTTTCCCCATCTATTTCCCATGAAGTGATGGGACCAGATGCCATGATCTTCGTTTTCTGAATGTTGAGCTTTAAGCCAACTTTTTCACTCTCCTCTTTCATCAAGAGGCTCTTTAGTTCTTCTTTACTTTCTGCCGTAAGGGTGGTGTCATCTGCATATCTGAGGTTATTGATATTTCTCTCAGCAATCTTGATTCCAACTTGTGCTTCCTCCAGCCCAGCGTTTCTCATGATGTACTCTGCATATAAGTTAAGTAAGCAGGGTGACAATACACAGCCTTGACATACTCCTTTTCCTATTTGGAACCAGTCTGTTGTTCCATGTCCAGTTCTAACTGTTGCTTCTTGACCTGCATACAGGTTTCTCAAGAGGGAGATCAGGTGGTCTGGTATTCCCATCTCTCTCAGAATTTTCCAGTTTGTTGTGATCCACACAGTTGAAGGCTTTAGCACAGTCAGTGAAGCAGAAGTAGGTGTTCTTTTAGAATTCTCTTGCTTTTTTGATAATCCAATGGATGTTGGCAATTTGATCTCTGGTTCCTCTGCCTTTTCTCAATCCAGCTTCTACACTTGGAAGTTCACGGTTCATGTACTATTGAAGCCTAGCTTGGAGGATTTTGAGCATGACCTTGCTAGCATGTGAAATGAGTGCAATTGTGAGGTAGTCTGAACATTCTTTGGCATTACCCTTCTTCGGGATTGGGATTGAAAACCGGACCTTTTCTGGCCACCGCTGAGTTTTCCAAATTTGCTGGCATACTGAGTGCAGCACTTTCACAGCATCATCGTTGAGGACTTGAAATATCCCATCTGGAATTCCATCACCTCCACTAGCTTTGACCCTGCACGGCATGGCTCGTAGTTTGATTGAGTAGAAAAGGCTGTGATCCGTGTGATCAGTTTGGTTAGTTTTCTGTGATTATGGTTTTCATTCTGTCTGCCCTCTGATGGATCATACTCAACTTACAATGTAAAAGTTTCTGCTGTACAGCGAGGTGAATCAATTATACATACACATATATCCACTCTTTTTAGATTCTTTTCACATGTAGGTCATTATAGAATATTGAACAGAGTTCTCTGTGCTGTACAATAGGTTCATCTGTTTTATATATAGTAATGTGTATATGTCAGTCCTGATCTAATTCACCCTTGTTTTCTACATCTGTGACTATTTTGGTTTTGTAAATACGTTATAATCTTGCTTCCTGACCTGAAGATTTTACATTATTTCCTGTCTCTTCAAATGGTCGGTTCTCCCTCTTTTCTCCTTAACCTCAAACGATGATATTACCACACTTAACAGAGGAAAGAGCAGCAGACGGGAACCCATCTTGCTATCGTCTCATCCTCTATCTCAGCATCATTTGCACACTTTTTGCCTTCCCCGAGTTGAAATGAACTGTCTTCGCCCTATCTGAGGCTACCCCCTCCACTTTGTTCTTGTACTTTTTTTTTTATCTTTTGTTCACTGTCACCTCTTACCTTTGCAATGATGTCATCCTGTAATTTCATCTCTCTGAATCAGTTTCCACCTGTTCACCAAGTCATTCCCATCAGCCTACAAACTATCCCGCATAATTAAAAAGTCCATGCTTGCCTATCTCATATTCCAGGTTTTACATCTCCTCAAAGCAAAATATGTTGTCACTGCCTCCCCTCTATTGTTCCCATTCTCTCCTAAACTCACTCCAATTGGGCTTTCCTTACCCCCAACTCCATAGAAACAATACTCATCAAAAGTACTCAATGAGAGAGACTGTTGGCAAAAAGGACCAAAATTAGGGACTTCCCTGGTGGTCCAGTTGCTAAGAATCTGCTCTTCCACCACAGGGGGGCACAAGTTCAGTCCTTGGTTAGGGAACTAAAAACCCACATACCACACGGTGCTGCCAAAAAAAAAAAAAAGAATACCTCCCTTGGCTGTTCACCCAGTCTGCTTGATTCAGAGGAATCCTCTCTGAATATTCACTTTTACTTTCCTCCATTCATCCCCTTCCACATCAGTCCATCATGAAATGCCGTTGGCTCCATCTCTGCAATACAACAGTGTCTGCAATATAAGAGATGAATGAAGATTAGAAAAACTAGATCTCTCACACATTGCTCATGGAAATATAAAATGGAGTAACTGCTGTGGAAAACAGTTTGGTAGTCTCTCAGAAAGTTAATTACGGAATTACGAATACCCCAGCACCTAGATATATACCCAAGAGAACTGAAAACATATGTTCAAACAAAAGCTTCAAAATTTTGCAGTTAGATAACAGCTAAAAACTTGGAAACAACCAGAATGGGTGAATGACTAAATAAATCATAGTACATTCATACAATGGTACACTACACAGCAATAGAAATGAACCGCTGCTACATACAACTTGTATGGACCTCAAGGAAAAGTACGGACCTGACACTGATAGAACCATCTGCCTTCCAACTATGGGGAAATCTAAGGGATCGCAGGCCTGAGGGGTTTGAACCAATATTCCCAAGTCATGGGCATTCGATGTTGTATAAGAGAGAGAATCAAGTCTACCCAAAGTTGCAGGCAGGGGAAGGTGAATTTCCACAGTTGTTAAGGATTCAAGTCCTATATCTGGGGTCTCTGGGCAAGGCAGGAGGTGGACATGTGGTGGACTCAGCATAGAATTTACAGAGAACAACCTACCCTTATCTTTCTCCTTTTAACTCTGATTACAGGAAAATGCACTGAAGCACATGAAAGTAGAAAAGGAAAAGACAGAAAAACCTCCACCCTCCAATCCAAAAACTTCACCCTCTAACTCAAAAGTAAGTCAACAGAGCCCCTCAAAGTTGAGGGGGACCCCAACCTGCAATGTGTCTAAAGTCACCCAGGAGTGACAGTTGTCTTCTCTGTGGCCGATAGCATGGGATGAGCAGGGAATTTGTAACCCAAAGCAAACTCTATTTGTGAGTGAAAGATAGTGCTAGGGATTATTGTTCAGGAACAACAGTCAGAAGCTGAGAGTGTCCCAGTCCAACCAAGATGAGTGGTTGTCCTCTCCAGAGTTGGAATGAATAAAAATTGACTCATCCTCGGTTGTCCTTTTGTCCTAGTTCCTTCTAGGTCTGAAAAGGTGGGTGACTGAAACATGGAGACATGGATTACAGGGAGAAGAAACCCTGAAAAGTGGGAACCCCAGGCTATGCCAAGTTGGGGAGTGGGTTGGTGAGGGCTGTGTTTGGGGGATACATAGTCAACTATAGGGAAACCCAAGTCTAGAATTGTGTGGGAGTGCGTGTCTGTTTACATGAGTGCATATATATGTGTTAACTGAAGTTCAAGATGTGAGAACCAAAAGAAGTGAAAGTGAGGAATAAATGAGCAGGGCTCCAAACTGTGCAGGACAGGCAAACATCTAATCCCGTGATTTGACAGAGAAGCCAGCAGGTTGTGCATTGGAGCTGGTGTCAGGAATGAAAGGAGAGCAAAGGTTGCCCCTTTTCCAGCCTGTGGATGAAGTCTGAAGGGAAATGATGTGCTTCCCAGGTAGGTTTCAGGCCCGGGGTGCAACAGGCCTGGGGTGCCCAGGTCAACAGGCCCTTTGACTCATAGACCATGGTGTTCTTGTTCTAGACTGGCCAAACAAGCCCAAGGAACCAGGTGACAACTAGGGCAAGTGTGCCCCCAAGCAACATATGAGGACTGTGAGACTCCAAGTTTAGCTGCGATATGTCTGTTAACCAAGAGTGGCAGAGATAGGGAACTTGTCTGGTCTTCTGGCTCCAGCCAGTGGCCTGCCCAGTGCTCAGGAACTACTGAGGAATTGGCCATTGTTGAAGAAGTATCAGGACCCCTTCCTGGCTCATGCCAGAGCTGAGGTGGGTGGGGAACATTTTCTGAGTGTCCCTTCTTTTTCCTTGCAGGCCCTCCCTAAAAAGGAAGGTAAAGAACAGAAAACTATAAAGATTCAGGCCTGGTGGCGGGGCACCCTGGTGCGCAGGACGCTACTGCATGCAGCACTCAGAGCGTGCATCATTCAGTCCTGGTGGAGACAGAGGCTGGAAGGGCTGCTGGAGAAGAAGCGATGGTCTGGGCTGGAGCATTATGCTCGGGAAAAATGGGCAGTGGTCAGGCTACAGTCCTGAGTTCGCATGTGGTGCGTCCGCATTCGTTACTGCCGTTTGCTCCATGCTGTCCGCATCATCCAAGTCTACTGGCGCTGGCATAATTGCCATACCCGTGGCATTTTTAGGGGCAGCTATGAACTCACAGCAAGCCAGCTAGGACTTGAGCTTGAGATCTTTCTGGGATCACACATCTGTCGGATTACGGACTGCATCCCCTTCCCAATAAAGAACTGATCAGGTCGGCTCCAACACTGTGTCACAAGGTCTCTGTCAGACAAGCTTCAGTTCAGTTCAGTTCAGTTGCTCAGTCTTTGCGACCCCATGGACTGCAGCATGCCAGGCCTCCTTGTCTATCCACAACTCCTGGAGTTTACTCAAACTCATGTCCCTTGAGTCGGTGAGGCCATCCAACCATCTCATCCTCTGTCATCCCCTTCTCCTCCTGCCCTCAATCTTTCCCAGCATCAGGGTCTTTTCAAATGAGTCAGCCCTTTGCATCAGGTGGCCCAAAGTATTGGAGTTTCAGCTTCAGCATCAATTCCAATGAATAACCTTCCAGACTTCAGACCTTTCCAGACTTCAGACAATACTACAAAGCTACAGTAGTCAAAACAACATGGCACAAAAACAGACCTATAGATCAATGGAACAGAATAGAGAACCCAGAAATAAACCCATACACCAATGGTCAGTTAATCTTCAACAGGGGCTTCCCCAACAGTCCAGTGGTTAAGAATCCACCCTGAAATTCAGGGGACAATGGTTTGAGCCCTGGTCTCCACATGTTGTGGAGCAACTAAGCCTGTGCACCACGACTAGTGAGTCTGTGCTTTACAGCCCAGGAGCTGCAATACTGCAGCCTGTATGCCTAGACCCGAGCTCCACAATAAGAAAGACCACCACAATGAGAAGTCTGCACACCACAACCAGAGAGTAGACCCCGCTTGCTACAACTAGAGAAGGCCCTTGCACAACAAAGACAGCTAAAATAACATACAGCTAAAAATAAAATAAATCTTAAAAAAAAAACCTTCAACAAAGGAGACAAGAATATATAATGGGGAAAAGACATCTATTCAGCAAGTGGTGTTGGGAAAGTTGGACAACCCCATGTAAATCAATGGTTATGAGAGGGTAACAGGTAGGAAGACAAGAAGTCCCCAAGCGGCAGGAGGAAATTAACTGCAAGTGGCAGGCATTTTTTCCTTCTCTACAAAAAATTAAAAGAGACACCTGGTTCTGCCTTGAGTTAACCAATGTGTTTTTCTCATGGAAATGTTTTTCTTAAGCTATGTTAACGAAACTATGTATTTGCTTAGGAACCTGCCTGCTGAATGCCGAAGAATTGATGCTTTTGAACTGTGGTATTGGAGAAGAATCTTGACAGTCCCTTGAACTGCAAAGGGATCCAATCAGTCAGTCCTAAAGGAAGTCATTCCTGAATATTCCTTGGAAGGACTGATGTTGAAACTCCAATACTTTGGCCACCTGATGTGAAAAGACTCATTTGAAAAGACCCTGATGCTTGGAAAGATTGAAGGCAGAGGAGAAGGGGACAACAGAGGATGAGATGGTTGGATGGCCTCACTGACTCAATAGACATGAGTTTGAGTAAACTCCAGGAGTTGGTGATGGACAGGGAAGCCTGGCGTGCTGCAGTCCATGGGGTCGCAAAGAGCTGGACATGACTGAGTGACTGAACTGAACTGAACTGAATTCCAAAAGTCCTCCCACCTGCCTTGGGCTACATTAGCCTGCACCGCATGGCCTTTCCCACCTCACTCTCTCAATGCCCTTCCTGGTGGCTCTGCTAATACCAGATAAACCCAGTATGCCCCCATCTCAGTGTGTTCCTCTTGTTGCCTCATCTGGAATTTGAATGATCTGAGAGTGAATCTGATCATGGATTGGTCATCTGAGAGCCAGAAGTGGAGTGTTATGATTTGCCTAGTTCAACTAGTAAGTAGGAGGAAGTCATGGGCAATCATCAGCCGTTCATGGAACAGCTGCATGGGGAATAGATGAACGGGTCAGGTTCTTCTCTTGCCCTCTGCTCTACTCAGGCAGAGCGTGTGTCTGTCAGCCTTCACTCAAGAACAACCTCTGAGGGAGAGGGGTTCAGGATGGCGAACACGTGTATACCTGTGGCGGATTCATGTTGATGTATGGCAAAACCAATACAATAGTGTAAAGTAATTAACCTCCAATTAAAATAAATAAATTTATATTAAAAAAAAAAGAATAACCTCTGAGCTCTACCTTCTAAAGAAAGTGGGTAGTCTTACCATGAAGAGATCCTATCATGGGTCTACAGGGAAATTGTCAGGGCAATATTTTTCAAATTTCATCAATGGTCCCAATGATGTGGAAGGTTTAATTAAAGCAGACTGTGAACCCCACCCATCATTTCTGGCTCAGTATATCATGTTCCCAAGAATGAGTATTTCTAACAAATTTCCAAGTGATGCTGTGGCAGCTTATCTAGGGAACACCACTACAGTAGAAAAATCTACAATTCTTACCCTTCTGAATGGGAAAGGTCACTTTCTGCCTCCTGTGAGTCTTCTCCTACATGTCTCCTTTACTGCTCATAAAAAATACTTTATATTTGACACTTTTGGAGAACCTTATTTCTGGCCTTTCCCTTCTCAAGAAAAAGGGTTTAAACTGAAAATTCCGTGTTTTAATCCTGCATTGATCTTCTTGATGACCAGCCTCATCATTAGTCCATCCAGGAGCTCTCCCAGAGTCACTACATTAGAACAAAGGATACTTCTAACACCCAAGAAATCATAAGAATTTCAGGAACTCTGTATCAAAATCCAGTTCAAAGACCAAATATTAGAACAAAAGATACTCCTCGTGCTCTTATCACTTAAGAAATTATGAGAGTGCTTCCTAGGACTCTAGGCTTCTACCATTTCTCTGTGGTTCTTCTTGTTTCTCCACTCATGCTATTCCTGCCTCTTCCCCTCTGCCTCCTGGATTTAACAAGCTCTCCTGAGGCCTAGGCCTCCAAGTGTTGGGGGAAAACAGTGCCAGCCACATTGGCAAAATCAAAGCCATGTTCATTTCCAGGGCAAAGATCATGAAGCCCAATGGTGAGAAGCTGGACAAGTTCCAGTCTGAAATCTTCTACACCCTCCTGGACTTGGAGATTAACTCAGACCTGAAAACCCAGCTGCGGGAGTTGAACATCACAGCTGCCAAGGCCACTGAAGTTAGTGTTGGTCAAAAAGCTCTTTTAATCTCTTTTCTTATTCCTCAAATGAAATATTTCCAAAAATTCCAGTTCTGACTATTGCGTGACTTGGAGAAGTTCAGCAGGAAATACATCGTCTGTTGCTCAGAGGAGAATTCTGCCTAAGCCAACTCAAAAAAGCTATACAAAAAAATAAGCAAAAGCAATACAAAAAAAATAAGCAAAAGCATCCCAGGAGCTGCAGTCTGACAACTGTGCATGATGTGATCCTGGAAGATTTGGTTTCCCCAAGTGAGATTACAGGCAAGAGAATCTGCAAGAAACTCAATGGCAGCTGGCTCATAAAGGTTCATTTGGATAAAACACAGCAGAACAATGTGGAACACAAAAATGAAACATTTTCTGGTGTCTGTAAGAAGCTCATGGGTGAACTCCCCAATGGCTCAGTGGTTAGGAATCCGCCTGCCAATGCACGGGACATGGGTTCGATCCCTGGTCTGGGAAGATTCCACATGCCATGGGGCAACTAAGCCTATGCACCACAACTACTGAGCCTATGCTCTAAAGCCTATGAACCATAAGTACTGAAGTTCACACACTATAGAGCCTGCACATACTGAGTCCACACGTTATAACTACTGAAGCCTGCCCACTCTAGAGTCAGCATGCCATCTCTATTTATTATAATTAATAAATATATTTTTGAGAGCTGATTTTTAAAATATTTGTTTATTTATTTTTTGGCTGCACTGGGTCTTCATCACTGCTTGCAGGCTTTCTCTACTTGTGGCGAGCAAGGGCTACTCTAGTTGTGGTGCACGGGCTTCTTATTGCCATGGCTTCTCTTGTTGTGGAGCACACACTCTAGGGCACAAGCATGGGCTCTAGGGCACTCAGGCTCAGCAGTTCCAGCTTTCAGGCTCTAGAGGGCAGACTCAGTGGTTGTGGCACATGGGCTTTGTCGCCCTGTGGCATGTGGAATCTTCCTGGACCAGGGATCGAATCCATGTCCCCTGCATTGGCAGGTGAATTCTTAACCACTGGACACCAGGGAAATCCCAGCAAAGCAATCCTGGGAAAGAAAAGTGAAGCTGCAGGAATCAGGCTTCCTGACTTCGGACATACTACAAAGCTACAGTAACCAAAACAGCACAGTACTGGCACAAAAACAGAAATATAGATCAATGGAACAAGATAGAAAGTCTGGAGATAAACCTGTCACTCCTGTGGTCATATAATCTATGACAAAGGAGGCAAGAATATACAATGAAGAAAAAGAGTCCCTTCAATAAATGGTGCTGGGAAAACTGGACAACTGCATGTAAAAGAATGAAACTACAACACTCCCTAACACGATCTACAAAAATAAACTCAAAATAGATTAAAGACCTAAATGTAAGGCTGGACACTATAAAATTCTTAGAGAAAAACATAGAATGCTCCTTGACATGATTTGCAGCAAGATTTTTTTTTGATTCATTTCCTATAGTGATGAAAATAAAAACTAAAATAAATGAGGTCTAATTAAACTTAAAATCTTTTGTACAGCAAAGGAAACCATAAACAAAACAAAAAGACAAACTTAAGAATGTAAGAAAATATTTGCAAGAAAAGCAGCTGACAGTGGATTACTTTCCAAAATATATAAACAGCTCATGAAGGTTAATATCAAAAAACAAACAACCCTATCAAAAACTGAGCAGAAAATTTACAAAAGACATTTCTCCAAAGAAGACATACAGATGGCCAAAAAGCACATGCAAAAATGCTCAGTATCACTAATTATTAAAGAAATGCATATCAAAACTGCAATGAAGTATCACTTCATACCTTCAGAATGGCCTTCATCAAGAAATCTACAAACAATAATGCTGGCAAGGGTGTGAAGAAAAGGGAATCCACGCACCTATGGACACCTTATCTTTGACAAAGGAGGCAAGAATATACAATGAATTAAAGACAATCTCTTTAACAAGTGGTGCTGGGAAAATTGGTCAACCACTTGTAAAAGAATGAAACTAGAACACTTTCTAACACCATACACAAAAATAAACTCAAAATGGATTAAAGATCTAAATGTAAGATCAGAAACTACAAAACTCCTAGAAGAGAACATAGGCAAAACACTCTCCGACATACATCACAGCAGGATCCTCTATGACCCACCTCCCAGAATATTGGAAATAAAAGCAAAAATAAACAAATGAGACCTAACTAAACAAATTAACTTTTTACAAAGTAGAAGTAGAGTCATGGATGTAGAAAACAAACTTATGGTTACGAGGCCATGAGGGGGAGGATAAAGTGAGAGTTTGGCACTGACTTACATACTCTGTGTGTGTATGCTCAGTCCCTTCAGTCGTGTCTGACTCTCTGTGACCCCATGGATTGTAGCCCACCAGGCTCCTCTGCCCAGGGGATTTTGCAGGCAAGAATACTAGAGGGGGTTTCTGTGCCCTCCACCAGGGGATCTTCCCAACCCAGGGGTCGAACCCGCCCCTCTTAAGTCTCCTGCATTGGCAGGCAGATTCTTTACCACTGAGTCACCAGGGAAGCTCCAATTTGAAAGATATCACCTTCAGAATCTACCTTGCACTACTCACTTTTGTTTTCTATTTAATTAATTTTATATTGTTGGTTTTATTCTACTGCTTTCTAGATCCAGCTGGCCTCTCTTTCTAGTTTCCTATGGTGCACTGAGGTACTGAAACCTGAATGCAGGGAAGACAGGAAGTGCTAAGTCTGAGGAGACACAAGAGAGCTGAATGGAGCTATGCTGCCATGGTCCCTCTTGCCCTCCTGGTGACTAGTTTTAAGAGAGGATGTGGATGGGCCTCACTGGAGGAATGCTACACAAATGCTCTACCTTTCCACTCTGAGCTCTGATACGTTTCTGACAGAAGGGAAGTGGACAGGTAATACAAGTTCCCATGGATCTTGTTTCTGAGGAAGACTCAACCTATGTGCAGATATCCTAATCCTCATGTCATAAAGCCATTGTTAACTCAGGGCTTTCCCCCTCATATGACTTGTGCCAGACCTTGGGAAGTAGACAGACGAAGGAACCATCAAGAGAGAAGCCATGGGGGTTCAGTTTTGTGTAAGAGACATGTTCAGATACTTTAAGCAGGCTTGAGGGTGGGTAGGACTCACCCAAGACTTTATGGGTTTGGGGAAAAGGGGGGATGTGAGGCAGTAGGTAGCTTTTGTGCAGAGCCATAGAGAGAAACAGTAGTTTTCACTCTCCCATGCATTTCTCATTTATTTCTGATAACAGAAAGATGGCCATTTAATTCAAATTGTCATTAAGGACTATGAAGAAATAACTATAAGGAGGAAGCGAGAGCAGCAGAAGAAAAGAAAGGTAGGTAAAATCTCTGTATAATGTACAGATATCCGGGACATTTATGTCAGTGTCATGAGGGTGTGGAATTGTGCCTCTTAGGCCACAGTTATCTTTGAGTTTAAGATAGTCAGGAGTCAAGTTAACACTGGCTCAGTTTCCCTCCACTCCATTCTCAGCATGAACTCTGGGTCTGGGTTTGACTGTCACATGTCGAGAGAATGGAAAAAGGAAAGCCATCAAGAAACACACGAGCTGGGAGATGAGAATGTGAAGACCCTGAATTAGAAAGAATGTTCTCAACATGTAGAAGCTGGGTGTAGAATATATGATGAGAGTGTTAAAAGCCAACAACCGTATTGAAATACACTGTTGTGGCAGAAAGCAATCAATCAGTAGGAGTAGAATTAGCAGAGAATACCAGGCAAAAGCACTATGAAGCCAAACCTCCAAAACCCAATAAGCGCTGATGAGGCAGAATATGACTAACAAAGTTCCTCATACCCCTAATGCTTGCTTCTAGTTACTAATGGTTTTTGCCTTGATCCATGCACCTGAGAGGTAGTCAGGAGGAAGCTGCTGTGAGTCTGAGGGCAAGGTGATGTGTCCTTATTGGCAGAGAAGAACTCAGCACCCAGGGCCTCTTGATCAGTGTCCTGCTACTGTCCTGAACTATCCAAAGTAGGGAAATGAAGAGAACCAGGCCCTTTCCAGAAATATCCTACAAGTTGGCGGCAGGCAGTTCTCTGAGTGGTCTCTCTTATCTCTGCCTAGAAAACTAAAAATGGAAGAAGAGAAAGAGCAGCCAAGAAGATCCAGGCCTGGTGGCGTGGCACCCTGGTGCGCCGGACACTGTTGCACGCAGCCCTGAGCACTTGGATCATTCAGAGCTGGTGGAGACTGACGATGGACAGGCTGCTGCAGAAGAAGCGGAGGGCAGCCCTGATCGCCTATGCACACACGGAGAGGGCGGTGGTCAAGCTCCAGTCTTTGGTCCGTATGTGGCGCGTCCACTGGCGATACTGCCAGGTGCTCAACGCCATCTATGTCATCCAGTACCACTGGCAGTGCCACAACTGCCAGACCTGTGCCCTCCTCCGGGGCCACTGTGTAGTCACAGCCACTCACCTGCAGTTTCACATCGAGATCAGTAACCCCTAAGGGATGGCAAGAGGGGGCACTGTGGCTCCCGTCCCACGGTAAAGGTCTAAGCGGACATAAAGCATGTCTCATGGTTTCCCCTCTGCTAATGGGAATTTCAGGGCTTAAGCTATGCTGCTTCCTCTTCTCCCTGGGAAAGAACTTCAGTGAGGTTCTCTCTTTGTGCCCACGAACCCTGTTCTGGACTGACAGTTCCGTAGGCCACGTACTTAGTTGTCAAAAGAGAAACTGAGGTCCTAGTCTACCTATATACATAAACAGGGTCAGAAGCCCCAGCTCCCATTCCCAACCCCATTCCTTTCTTCTCACCGGGAATCTGAGAGTCAGGTAAGCTGCATCTTCCTGAAGACTCTGGGTACCTTTGCACGTGAGAACGGACACTGAGGCTTTTCTCTGTCCTCCTGGGGTTGGCGGGGTGGCCTCAGATGCCTTAGACAAGGTGTCTTTGGCAATCACCTAGTGAAAAGGCCAACATGTGGCTGACTCTTCTGGGAGGAATGTAGTGCAGCCCCAGGTGAAGGACAGGAGGCCAGCCTTACTGTTGACGAGACTGGGCATGCTGATGAGCAGGGATGACCCAGGGGACGGGCAGAAAACAGGAGTCCATGACACTTCAACTCCATCGTCACACAATTCCCTTACCAGGACTCCCCTCCCTGAGGGCTGCACAACAAACAGGGCTCCCCCTGATTTTACCCCCATCCCTACTCTTGTCTCCATTCTCACTCCTATGTCATACTAATCCAGTGCTACTCAATAGAAATTTCTGTGATGATGGAAATGTATCAGTGCTGTTCAGTGTGGTAGCCACAAGCCACACATGGTTATGAAGGACTTGAAATGTGCCTGGTGCAATTAAAGAATTGAGTTTAAATTTTTATTTGAATTAATTTAAGCTTAAATAACCACACATGGCTAGGGGCTATTCCATTGAATAGTGTGGCTTTAGACCTTACCATTACCAATAATTGTACTGTTGTCCAAATTGCTTTTTCATTCCATTCTTTTTTATTTTATTGTCTTCTTCACCTTTCAAATATCACTAATAGAATGTTTCTTCAGATGAGATAAGATCTTCCAATCCATTTACTCTACCATTTTTTTATAGCCATCATCCCTGACAAGCCCTTGTATCTACTTTATCCAGTTCAGATTCTATATTTAATTATTTAATCTCCTCAAAGGTGTGTGGAATGAACTTAATCATCTACATGCTTTGTGCCTGCAGAAGAGTAGAATGACACTCAGCTCACACTCAACCATGATGCATGGTCCCAGTTCATATTCATGACTACAGGCCTCCACTGGACAGATTTCCCAATAAATTTCTCTGGTGTGTTTGCATTTTGTTTTTTCTGAATGGAATAATTCATAGTACCTCCTCTCCAAATGCCCAATTCTACTTCTCCCCTTGAACTCCAAAATGATATATGTTACCACATAATTAACTGACGAAATGGGAACAGACTGGACCCCCATCTTCCTACCACCTTATTCTCCAGCCCAGCTCCATGTGAACCACACATGCTGCCTTCCCTCCAGTTGAAATAAATGAAGGGTCTTTGATCCCATCAAAGGCTAACCCCTCCACTGTCCTGCTGCCATGATCCTGCATTCATAACCCTATTGTCCAAAGTATCACTGTCTACCTCTTCCATCTTTTAAAAATGCCATCTTAATTTCTTTCCAGTTCTCTGTTTCTCCTAACAGCAAAACATGCCATCGCTGTTTCCATTTCTGTCCCCACTATTTTCTCTTCAACCCATTCCAATCAGGCTTATGCCCCCTCACTTCAATGAGACTGCACCGATCAACATCACCAACATTCCAGCTGACCAAGTCCAGTAGTCATTTCTCTGTCCTTATGCATTCTCTCTACATCAGGCTACAGAGTTAGCTACTCCACTCTTGTTAAAATAATTTGTAAAGGCAAACAATAAAAATCATACCACTCAATCCGTAAGTGCTTTAATATATGTCCTTAATAGGAGACCTTTGTAAAAAATATAGCATCTGTATTATATCTTTCAACAGTCACAATGATTCCTTGATAGAATATATATGTACCCAATAACTGAACTTCTAGATACAGAAAGTAAGATTCTTCTGTACCCCTTTGTACTCGCCCACTACTCTCCACCAGACTCTAGTAATCACTGATCTGTACCTATTGTTTTCCGTTTTCTAGGACATCATAAAAGGAATATTTTTGAGTCTGGCTTCCTTTCATTTAGCATAATGTGTCTGTGACTTCTCTCTGGTATCGTGTGTACTCATTTGTTCTAATTGCTGAGTGGTATTCCATTTTAAGAATGCTATCAGAAGTTTTTACCAGTTGAAGGATTTGGAGTTTCTTCCAGTTTGAGTGGTTACAAATTAATCTGCTATACATATTTGGTTTTGTGTGTGTGTAAACAAGTTTTGCACTCTATTTGGCCAAAAACCTAGGAGTGAGAGCTTCCATTTCTACAAGATGGTGTAAATCATTTTTCCCCCTTTCCTCTCCTCTGAATACAAACTAAGTACTCTGGAAATAATTCAACAGACAATCATAAAAGGACTCTGAAATGTGGAAAGATTGCAGATTATCTAGGAATCTCAAGATTTTTAAAGGTGCACCTCGTTGAATTCCCTGGGTTTTGTTTTCTCTGCCATACATCTCAGACTGGACATCAGATATGTCTGCAACCTAGTACCAACAACAGGCATAACAAAGTGAAAAGCATGCTCCCTCTGGTCAAAATAAGAGGAGCCCAGCAGAGACTCAGCAGGGAGATCCATGTCCAGTGGCAGCAGCAGACTGAATTGCCTACAGAAGTGACTCCAGTACCCAGAGAAGCCAACCCATCCCATGCCCCACACTCACTGGTGGCAGTAGGCCTAATCTGCTCACAGCCACAGCGGAACCCAGGCTTATCCACCCACGCCACACCCCTTATCTGCTAGCAGTGGTGACGCAGTCTGTCCTCAGCAGCAGTAACAGCGCAGCCTACATGGGCTAACCCACTGCGTTTCTCATCTGCTGACGGAAGCAGGCTTGATCTGCCCACAAGAGTAACAGCAGAACCTGAGTGGGCCAGTGCATCTCCCACCGCCAACTAGATGGGAAGAGGGAGTGGGGTCCTCCTGTACCCCAGCTCCAAAAGGCCTAGAATCTCCTCGCTTTCCACTCAGCGGCCCAAGGCAATCCAGAGCCAGCAGCCCCTGGCTGTCTGTCCAGCCACAGAAGACCCAGAACAGGAGCCTCCCGGCCCTCTCCCCACAGCAAAGTGCAGTCCAAGTAGGCCCTTCTCTCATCCAGCAGCGCCAACAGAGACAGCGTAGGAAACCCCTTTGGCATCAGCTGGTCAGAGAACAGGCCAGGGTATTGCTCTTTGCTTCAGAAGTCCAACATCCTAAACCCTCCATCTAATGACAAGAAGGAACCTAGGAAAATGCCTTCAGCCTTGCAGGGGGCACCAGAAGGGATCCAGTGGAACCAAAGGAATAAAGCAGACCAGAACTGCATTGAAGGAACCCAGAAAAGAAAGTTCTCACTGGAAATAGAGTCCATAGAAGTAGGCCAGCATCTACATGCTAAACCTAAACAGGATGCTGCCTTCTAGAACAGAAGATTTAAATAGCATCAAGAGCCTCCTAATATCCAAAATGTCCATCATACAGTAGAAAATCACTCACCATACCAACACACAGTAAAAGTATGATGTTAGATATAGATTTCTTTTTATCAAGTTAAGGTAGTTCCCTGTATTCCTAACTCACTAAGAATTTCCTTTTTATCATGAATAGGCACTGGATTTTCTCAAATGGTTTTTCTGTCGATATTAACTAGCCATATGATTTCTCTGGCCTGTTGATATGGTGGATCAATTAATTTTTGAATGTTTAAAGTAGCCTTGGGACTTCCCTGGTGGTCCAATGATTAATAATCTGCCTTCCAGTGCAGGGGACACAGATTCGATCCCTGGTCAGGGAATCAAGATCCTACATGCTAGGGGACATCTAGTGCCACACTGCAGCCACTAAGCCTGAACCACAGCTACTGAGCCCGTGCACTCTGGAGCCCACACCACAACTACAGAGAAAAGTCAACTTGCCACAACTAGAGAGCAGCCCTTGCGCCACAATAAAGAACCCACGTGCTGCACTGAAAGCTCCCACACGCCACGGCTGAGACCCAGTGCAGCCTGATTGATATTAATTAATTGTTTAAAAAGCCCCCTTCACTGTCTAAAAATAATAAATAAAAGTGAAGAAGCTTTGCTTACCTGATATAGATTTCCATTTGGTCCTGGTGCATAATTTCTTTTGTACATTTTTGGGTTTGATCCACTAACATTTTGTTGTGGATTTTTACTTCTAAGTCCCACTAGCAATGTACAAGGATTCCCCCATCTCCACACCCTCGTCAACACGTACCATTTATGTTTTTGATAACAGCCATTCTAACAAGTATGAGGTTATGTTTCACAAGGTTTTGATTTGCGTTTCCATTATTAGTGGTGTTGAGTACTTTTTCATCTGTTAGCCATTTGTACGTCTTCTTTGGAAAATGTCTAATCAGGTCACTGGCCTTTTTAAAATCAGGTTTACTTTTGCTGTTTGTTTTTTGCTTTTCTTCGCTATTGGGTTATTTGAGTTCCTTGTATATTTTAGCTGTTAACCCCTTATCAGACACACGTTTTACAAATGTTTTCTCTTGTTCTGTAAGGTAATTTTCATATTACTGATTGTTTCCTTTGCTGTGCACAAGCTTTTTAATTTGCTGTGTCTCACTTGGGTTTATTTTTGCTTTTGCTGCCTGTGCTTTTGATGTCACATATAAAAAAAATAATTGCCAAGACCAGTGTCAAGCAGTTTTCCCCCCTCTTTTCTTCTAGGGGTTTTGTGGGTTTAGGTCTTACACTTAAGTCTTTGATCCACTTTGAGTTGGTTGCATGTGATGTAAAAGCGTGGTTCGATTTCATTCTTTTGCATGTGGATATCCAGTTTTCCCACCATTTACTGAAAAAGACAATTCTTTATCAATAGCATTTTCTTGGCACCCTTGTCAAATATTACTTTACCGTACATATATGTATGTGTTCATTATTGGACTCTCAATCCTGTCCCATTGGTCTATGTGTCTGTTTTTTTTTTTTTTCCCCAATACCATTCTCCTCTGATTATTATGGTTTTGTAATATAATTTGTAATCAGGAAGTGTGATGCCTCCAGATTTGTTCTCTTTTCTCAACAATACTTTGACTGGTTCAAGATCTTTTATGGTTATATGCAAATTGTAGGATTGTTTTTTTTCTATTTATGTGAAAAATGCCATTGTAATTATGATGGGGACTGCTCTGAGTCTATTGATTGCTTTGTGTGGTAAGGATATTTTAACAATATCAACTCTTCTGAGCCCTGAACATGGGATATCTTTCCATTTATTTATATCTTCTTCCATTCCGTTAGTTTTCAATATATAGATCTTTTACCTCCTTGGTTAAATGTATTCCTAGGTATTTTATTGTCTTTGATACAGTTGTAAATGAGACTTAATTTCTTTTTCAGATAGGTTATTTTTAGTATATAGAAATGCAACTGACTTTTGTACATTGATTTTTATATCCTGCAACTTTACTGAATTTATTAGTTCAGTTCACTAGTAGAGACTTTAGGGTCTAGTTGAAGGCATAATTCCAGAAACTTAGTAAATTGTGGCTAATTTTGGTTAATTTCAGCTCTTATCATGGTACAGGCTATCCATCCCGGACCCCCAGGCCCCCAAGACTATGGCAGGCAGCCGTAAATGAGTTCTAGAGAAATGTGTACAAATTTTGCCGAATCCAAGGTGAGCAATAAAGAGTCTGTGCTTCAGTACTGGGGATCTGTGCCCAGATTGCTGATGGCTGCTTGTTATCACAGAGGTACAGAAACAGAGGCAGGGGCCGCTGTTTCAAGTCCTGCAGACAATTGTGGCAACGCCCTCACCCTCCACCTGAAGTGATTTCCAGGGGATTTAAAGAGAACCTTTTCTTCCTCCTCCTCCTTTCGTTTTTTCCCTTTGTGAAAGCCAGACCATCAAGGACTAGGACACTTAAAAGCAACCACATATAAAGGAGAATTTTAAAAGTTATCATGTATGCCCAGGGAAATATGCAGGCCCAGAAAAACCTAAAGATAACCTTAAGTTTACACGGAAATGGCAACCCACTCCAGTATTCTTGCCTGGAGAATCCCATGGACAGGGGAGCCTGGTAGGCTACAGTCCATGGGGTCGCAGAGTCAGACACGACTGAGCGACTTCACTTTTCCTTTGATCCTCATCACAGAGACTCCCTACAACAAACCAACAAATACAGCAAAATCAGGGGAAGAGTGAAAATCTGACCTCTGGAAGAACCAACTGTGAGATTAAATGGCCAACCTTTTTTTAATGTTCATTTCATGTATTTATTTGGTGCACTGGGTCTTAGCTGTGGCATGCAAACTCTTAGCTGTGGCATGTGGGGTCTAGTTTCCTAACCAGAGATTGAGCCCAGGCTCCCTGCTTTGGGAGCATGGAGTTGTAGCCACAAGGCCATCAGGGAATTCCCTCAATTGTCCAATTTTCAACAAGAACAAGAACAACAACAACAACAACAAAACTACAAGGCATATAGAGAAAGGGAAAATTATGGCCCATTCAAAGGAAAAAAGTAAATCAACAGAAACAGTCCCTGAGAAAGGCAAGAGTGTAGCATTAATATAAAAATACTCTAAACAACTGAGCCTTTAAGACCTTATGCTAAGTGAGATAATCACAAAAGGACAAATATTGTATGATTCCACTCATAAAAGGCATTTAGAGCAGTCGAATTCATAGAGACAAAAAAGTATAATAGTGGTTGCTGGAGGTTGTGGGTACAGAGTTTCAATTTTGCAGATAAACTTCTGGAGACAGTTGTGATAGTTATACAACAATGTGAATATGCTTAATGTTACTGAGCTCTTTACTCAAAAATGGTTAAAATGGGAAATTTTATGATGTATACATTTACCACCATTTTTAAATAGTAGTTTTTAAAGACTTTGGGGAAAAGAGCAAAAGATGACACTCCATGTGGCACGATTACATTGACGCACCATTTGCATAGACCACACACTGAAGGGGCCTCCCTGGAGTTGGCCGACTTGGCAGCCCTGCAACCTCAACTCTCCTGGCCATGGCAGCAGACATTGCTAATCAAGCACAGACCCCACTCGTCCAGCACCAGACTCAAAATCCTCCACACCGAACCCCAGGCAACCCCTGTCACTTCCTCAGAGCTGATTTATGAGATGCCATCCTTACCCTAATGACCTTCTTGAGGTATGTCTGACAAAAGAGCTGGGGACACAGCTATAGCAGACCTGGTCATTCCTTTATTGGAAGTGGTATGCATTGTTGTACTCTACAAGCTTGTGAACCCAAAGAGATTTCAAGTTGAAGATTCAATTGGTTTTCTTTGAGGTTGTAATGGCCCTGAATAAAACCACGGGTATGACAACTATGCCAGCGCCAATAGACCTGGATGATGCGGACGGCATGGAGCAAACGCAAATAACGGAGGCGGATGCACCACATGCGGACCCAGGACTGTAGCTTGACCACTGCCCATTCTTGCCTTGCGAAGGCGTCTAGGGCCGCCCGTCGCCTGTTCTCCATCAGCCACACCAGTTTCTGTTTCCACCAGCACTGAATGATCCATGCTTTGAGAGCCGCGTGCAGCAGCGTCCTGCGCACCAGAGTGCCCCGCCACCAGGCCTGAATGGCAACAACCGCCTTGTGTTCTTCACTTATCACGATTCTTACTTTGGGGCCTTAAAAGAGAAAACAGGGGACACTTAAGAAACACATACATTTTGGCCCTGAGTTGCGGCAGGAAGGGGCCCGTTTCCCTGACGTTCGGGAGCTCTGTTGTGAGCAGCAGCTGCACCTCGAGATCGACCAAGTGGCCTGCTTCTGCCACTTCTGGTTAATGGACATGGGAACCTCATCTTGTCCTTGGGTCTCAGGGTCTCCATCTGTAAAATGGAGGTGCACCCACACTTGCAACCTTGCCCAGTTTTGCACGGACCTGGTTGACCGTCTACAGCAGGAACACCCTGATGTAGAAGTGAAGAGACAGATGTTTCGCCTGGACCTGACCACCTACCTGAGAACCACGACTCTTGCCTTCAGCCACCTCTCGTCTGCTGGAAGAGTGGCATTTCAGCTCTCCCTGCCGTCTCACCTCTGACTTCAGGTTAAACCTGCCTGCTGCCTCCCTCTGCCTCACCAAGATGGTAAAAGATTCCTGCACCTCACACACTTTAGGCTCTTAACACCAGTCAACACATACCTCATTACAAAGATGCATGCGCATATGTGCACACACACACACACCCCAGTCTTCCCGTACCTTGGCCTTTGCATTGCCCAAACCCAATCCCCACTTTGAGACCCTCAACCCTGTGAAGCCTGGATTCACACTGTTTGCCCTCCTCCTCAGCACACACCTTGGCTAGACTCTCAACCTAAGGAAGAAATAGGGGGAAAAGACAGCTAAGGAGGAGTCAGCCCCTCTCCATTCCCTACTCTGTGTGAGGTGGCCATCCGTCCCAGGATGCCCAGCATATTCTGGGTCTATGCCTGTTGTCCTGCTGTGATGGTGATAAGTGCCCCTTTCACTCCCTGAAGCATCTGTCTTTGGAAAATTAATTACATGGTCACAGACCTTTGAGTCACTCCACTGGGCCACAGGAGCCAGAGACAAAACAAGTCAAGGCTCTCCCCAACACAGTATCCCAGACCCCTCTACCCAGGGAGGGATGGGAGGGCAGGGGCAGTGGTGTGTAGGGAGTTGGAAGTGGAATCCCTTGCTCTCCTCTCCTTTGCTCCTTCAAGCTCTGTTCTATCAATGAGACTTCATCATAACCTGTGATTATAATTTGGAAGGTTTGCTGTCCTGATCAGAGGTTAGAGAGAAAAGCATGAAGGTAAGGGTGCTCTCCCTACCACTAGGTGCCAAGTCAGCCACATGCGAGGCTTCTTGGACTTTCCTAGGATCTCAGACATGAGAAGGGATCCCATCCTGAGGTAGCTATGGGAGATGTACCCAGCTCCAGGAAGCCTGGGAAGGTCTACCTCATAAGACATTAAATGCCCATTGTTTGGGTTGGATAGTCAAACTGCCTTAGGTCTTAACTCTATGAAATTACCCATGGTTAGGGGCTAGATGTTCCCATCGCTTTCAGGTCTGCTGTCCAGCCAGTGCTCTGGCCGGAAAAGATGGAGGGGAGGAAGGAGAGAGCCTGATGTCATAAGGGCGCCTATGACTCAGGCACCAGAATGACTCCCAATGGCTGAACCCCTTCTAAGGAAAACTTAAGAACCTGTCCTTTCTTTCCTACCTAAATGAACACAGTTCTGACCCACTGACGCAAAGGTATATAATGCTGCCCATTAAAGCCTGCCTAGTATTTGTTAAGGGGGTTTCGGTTCATTTATTTTTTTAATTTATTTTATTGAAGTAATTGATTTATAATGCTGTGTTAATTTCTGCTATACAGCAAAGTGGTTCAGTTATATATAATATATATACATTCTTTTTCATATTCTTTTCCATTATGAATTATCATAACATATAATATATAGTTCCCTGCTCTACACAGTAGAACCTTGTTGTTTATCCATGCTATACATAATAGTTTGCGTCTGCTAGTCCCAAACTCCCAGTCCATCTCTCCGCCACTCTTCCTCCTCTTTGGCAACCACAAGCTTGTTATCTATGTGATTCTATTTCTGTTCCGTAGATAACTTCATTTGCGTCATATTTTAGACCCTACATATGAGTATCATATGGTATTTGTCTTTCTCTTTCTGACTTATTTCACTGAGTATGATAGAATTCAATTCTTTTATTTTCATGGTTATTTTTATTTGTTTGTTCATTTGGCTGCGCCGGGTGGTAGCTGTCGCCCTTAGGATCTTTGATCTTCATTGCAGCATTTGGGATTTTTTAACTGTGGCATGTGGGTTCTGGTTCCCTGACCAGGGGTGGAACTGGGCCCCTTGCGTTGGGAGTGCAGAGTCTTAGCCAGTGGACCAGCAGGGCAGTCCTGATTTCAATTCGTTTAAACAATGGTATACCAAATAACAGTTAGAAGCAATGAGTGTGCCCTCTATGTACTGATGTAGAAGAATGTACAAGATTTAGCAAGATTAGCAAGTTCATCAAATCAAAATGAACTAAATAAAAGCATAGATTTATACACATATCTTGTAAACGTATTATTTTAAAAGGTGGTAGAAATTAGGAAGATATCCACAAAAATTAACAATGATCATCTCTGATGAGGATATCAGAGTTGGGGGAACAAAGTAAATTCCCTTCCTGTGGTAAACTTACTTATCTGTAAGTCTCTTGGTTATTAGGTCCCTGGGAAAGCAAGAACCACACAGGCCAGCAAACCCCTAAGACCTCAGGACCAGCCAGGACCCACATCTCAGGCTCAAGAGGCCTCAAGTACTCGTCTATCTTCTTCTTCTTTCCCTGAGCACCTCAAGGTCGCAGTGAGGAGATGGGGGGTCAGTCAGACACCACACAACCAGGGCCCCACCTCTGTCTGTTCCTGGCCTCTGAAGACCCACTTGGCTATAGTGAGGCCCTGGTCCCCTCAGGGTCACAGCCCCGGGGGTCACTGAGAAGTGCACTGTAGTGTGAAGAGGGAGTGTGGAGAAAGTCAGTGTGGGGCTAGGGGGGAGCAGCTGAAGAGAAGAGGAGGAGGCCACTGAAGGCTGAAAGGGACTGTCAGTGTGAAGTTAATGAATGGGAGAGTGGAAAGAACAAGAGTAAATTGCAGAATGGGGAAATAGTGGAGTACATTGCATGGGACAGAGAAGGTACAGGAAGCATCTGTTTGAAGACAGAGGTGTCAGCCAGACCCCTGGGAGACCCACATCAGTTTAATGCCCCTATTAGCCTGCCGCCATAGTCTAGCCTCTAGTCACCACCGTGCCTGATGACATTCACCCCACTTCACAGATGAGGAAACTGAGGTGCGGAGACCTTACAACTGATTAGGGAAGAGGCCAGGGACTGGGGTGTTGGTGGATGTGGTGACCCTAGAAGCAAGGAGGGTGCTGGGGTTTTGAATGCCACCAAGGACCTGCTCAGACTCAAGCCAGTGGGCAGGGAGGAGCCTCCTCAGGGGCAGAGGAACATAGGGGTAACATCATCCAAGGGGAGCTTTTGCAGGTGTGCCGGCTTGATCACGATGAGGGTACCTCTCCTGGGGCCGGGGTAAGGGACACAGCACAGGAAACCAAACACAGGCAGCCCTCAGGACCACTGCAGGCGACCCACAGAAATGTCAGCATTCTGGGGTCTCTCCCCATTCTCCTACCCTGTCCCCACCATTCTCTGCCACCTCTACCAGAGTTTCCTCCTAGAGGTTCTCAGTAGATCCCTTCCGGGAGGGGCAGAAAGAAATGAAGAGGAGTCAGTGAGTGTCAAATGGGATCAGCCCCTTGAATATACTCCCAGCCCAGAGCCTGAACGGGAAGGAAAGCAGGTTTGCTGGTCCTAGGGGCCTCACAGAGGTCCCCGGTATTATATAAATGGATCAGCTATTCAACTCTTCTCACAGAAGACATAAGAGATGTGGGTTTGATCCCTGGGTCAGGAAGGTCCCCTGGAGGAGGGCATGGCAACCCACCCCAGTATTCTTGCCTCCAGAATCCCATGAACAGGAAAGCCTGGAGGGCTACAGTCCATAGGGCTGCAAAGAGCCAGACTCGACTGAAGTGACTCAGCACGCACACTCGCACGCCGAATGTAATTATTGGTGGTAGTTTCATGTATATACCTTTTCTCCTTCTTTTTAAAAAGTTTTGTAATTTCATGTATTTATTTACTGCTGCGCTGGGTCTTCATTGCTGCGGGGTTTTTCTTGAATTGCGACGGCTTCTCTTGTTGCGGAGCAGAGGCTCCAGGGCCCTCGGGCTTCAGTAGTTGTGACATAAGGGCTCTCTAGTTGCAGCTCCTGGGGTCTAGAGCACCATCACAGCAGGTGTGGTGTACGGGCCTAGTTGCTCCATATCATGCGGGGTCTTCCCAGACCACATATCGAACCCATGTCTTCTGCACTGGCAAGCGGATTCCTTACCACTGAGCTACCGGGGAAGCCCCACACATTTGCAGTTGATTCCGATGGTAGGGAACCTTTGGTGTTCTTAATTGGACGAAACATGATCCCCCTCCCATTCTGACTGCCGGTTTTTACGGTATGTAAATGTAACCTTCGTTCCTCGTTCTTTTGCTAAGGCTGAATTTTTATGCTGCAGTCACACTGAACGATGAGGATTATTAGCCCCACTTCACAGATCAGGGAACTGGGGCTCAGATAGGAAAAATGAGATGTCCATGGCCACACAGCTGTGAGTAGGGAAGCCACGTTGGTGTGACTTAGCTCGGTTTGGTTCCAAAGTCCTTGCTCTTAACTCTGAGTCACTGAACACAAGAGAGAAAGGGAAATGAGGGGAGAGAGGACAGAAATCCTTCAGAGCAAGAGAGAGAGACCAGAACCTGAGCGAGACACAGGGGCAGGACACAGAGGGACAAAAAGTAGGAAGGACACAGCTCAAGCCCCAGTGCAAGACAGAGTGCTGGAGCAGGAGGCCTCTGGGAAACGTGAGCTGAGGGACCCACTTGCCAGGGCAGAGGAGATGGAGCTGGGTCAGGTAGGGCTTCTGGGCTTGCAGCTTGGATGGGAATAACCCAAGACCTCAGACCACCTCTCTGCAGGGAACCGTGAAACAGCAGTGCCTGGATGGGCAGAAGGACAGCCTAGGCTTGACCTCTTAATCGGCCCTTTACCAT
This sequence comes from Redunca redunca, assembly GCA_006410935.1. Lineage (NCBI taxonomy): Eukaryota > Metazoa > Chordata > Mammalia > Artiodactyla > Bovidae > Redunca > Redunca redunca. The sequence goes on along the minus strand of SJYQ01091755.1, from coordinate 17,749 downwards.
CATTTAGGCCCCAGTCTAACCCCAGGTGGCAGCTTGTCACAAGAAGGGACTGTCAGAGGACCAGTTCTTGCAGAAACTGGGGAGAGGGTGAGGGAGACCCAGCTTCTGCCTTCTCAGCTCTGGGTCTGTGATCATCTAGGGGCTGACACTCAACTAGAAGGTTCAACTAGAAGTGAAATGCCTTCTTTCCCCATCCCCAAAAAGCCTGTGGAACCTCCCTCATCAGGTCTGGAAGAGAATGAGTCCAAGCCTCCATTCAGGGTCAATGAGTGAGGGACAGAGTTTGAGATAGGAATGAGCACAGGGGCCATGCACTCTAACCATTTTCACTTTGGGGTTCAGATTCTAGCTTGGAGGCCAAGTGTGAAGTTACAGCCCCTAAAGTGAGCAGGAAGTTATTGGAAGGGGTTGTTGGAAAGACATACTGCCGCTGACACACAAGAGAGACTGGGCAATTGGATGCCCGTCACCCCCTCCTTTTCCTTGGAAGAAAAGCTGTGACCAAACCCAGACAGCACAGTAAAAAGCAGAGATATTACTTTGCCAACAAAGGTCCGTCTAGTCAAAGCTATGGTTTTTCCAGTGGTCATGTATGGGTATGAGAGTTGGACTATAAAGAAAGCTGAGCACCGAAGAATTGATGCTTTTGAACTGTGGTGTTGGAGAAGACTCTTGAGAGTCCCTTGGACTGCAAGGAGATTAAACCAGTCAATAATCCTCCAGGAAATCAGTCCTAAATATTCATTGGAAGGACTGATGCTGAAGCTGGAACTCCAGTACTTTGGCCACCTGATGCAAAAAACTGACTCATTGGAAAAGACCCTAAAGCTGGGAAAGATTGAAGGCAGGAAGAGAAGGGGAAGACAGAAGATGAGATGGTTGGATGGCATCACTGACTCGATGGACATGCGTTAGAGCAACCTTCGGGAGTTGGTGATGGACAGGGAACCCTGACATGCGTCCATGGGGTCGCAAAGAGTCGGACACAGCTGAGTGACTGAACTGAACTGAACGCTGCCTCCCTTGTCCTTGAAGTGTATGATCTACCCACCATTCCCACAGTGAGAGGCATTTTCAAGGATGCAGCCTTGAGAGTCATGTGTTATTGAGAATATCTGGATGGTATATGTGGCTGAACCCCATTAAGGCCTCTATATAAACTTTCAAAATGCTGGCACGCAAGTGCAGAACGGAGATCTACTTGTCTGCAGCTGCCCAAGACGAGCCTTGTAAATAAGTTCCCTTGCTTACTAAACCTGCCACCTCCTGATCTGAGGTAGTCGGCCTCTTCCATCTTTTCTTGTCCTCCATTTACAGGGAGTTGGGTGGGGGGCGCAGTTTATGAAACAACAGGAGCCAGGATCAAGAACTTGGGGTACGTGGGCTCCCCTCAGTCATGAGGATGGGAGATCATGCCCGGAGCAAATAGACTGGGGTGAATGAATTCCTGGCAAATGTGCTGCTGTGTGGGACAACCCCACCCCTGCCCCAGGCTTCCATTATACCCAGCCTTGGGGAGAGGCACCATTTTCATTGACCAAACATGAGTGATGCTCTCGGAGCTGGCAACAGGGCAGATCTGTACTCCCAACTGCCCTGCCTGTGTCAGACATTGCTAATCAATCACAATCTGGAGTCCCTTGGACTGCAAGGAGATCCAAACAGCCCATTCTAAAGGAGATCAGCCCTGGGTGTTCTTGAGAAGGAATGATGCTAAAGCTGAAACTCCAGTACTTTGACCACCTCATGAGAAGAGTTGATTCATTGGAAAAGACTCTGATGTGGGGAGGGATTGGGGGCAGGAGGAGAAGGGGACGACAGAGGATGAGATGGCTGCATGGCATCACGGACTCGATGGACGCGAGTCTGAGTGAACTCCAGGAGTTGGTGATGGACAGGGAGGCCTGGCATGCTGCAGTTCATAGGGTTGCAAATAGTCGGACACGACTGAGCGACTGAACTGAACTGAACTGCTCAGTCGGGACTAGGGCTCAGAATCCTCTTCCTCAGAAAAGCTCAGTGCCTCAGACAACCCATGCCAATTCCTCAGAGCTAGCATGTGAGATGCTAACCATTTGCCACCCTTGGCCCCGATGTCCTGGCGTTTATCAAGCAGAGACGGGCTGGGTCAAGACCACTTCACTGCTTTATTGGAAGGGGAATACACTCCGTCACAATGCAAGGCCCTGAGCCCAGCAAGATCTCGAGTTCCAGATGTAGCTGGTTGGCTGTGACTCTGTAGTAGCCCTTGATGAAACCCCGGGAAGTGCAGGAGTGGCACCTCCAGTAGGCCTGGATGATGCGGGCGGCACTGAGCAGACGGCAGTAGCGCCGACGGATGCGCCACATGCGGACCCAGGACTGCAGCCTGACTGCTGCCCACTCCTTCCGTGTAAAGCTCTCCAGAGCTGCCCGACGCCTGCTCTCTTGCAGCCGCGTCAGCTTGACCCTCCACCAGGCCTGAATGATCCACACTCTGAGCGCCGTGTGCAGCAGCGTCCTGCGCACCAGGGTGCCCCGCCACCAGGCCTGGATCTTCACTGCTTCTGGATCGCTCACGGGAGGCTTCTTTTGGGGTTCTGTGACCTAAAGAGAAAAAAAAAAGGATACATTGAGAGGATATTCCCCACCCACTTCAGCCCCAGGTTGTGCCATGAAGGGTCCCTGATGCCCTATGAGCAACCACTCCTCCTCTGATCCCAGGAGCACTGTGCAGGGTGCTGGCTGGACCCACAGGCCAAGCAGGTGTCCTTTCTCTGTTCCCCTCTGGTCACTGCGAATGGATACATCACACTGACTTCTGAATCTCAGAGCACCCATCTGTAAAATGGGAGTATATGTGTCCTGGCTACCTGTTATTTTTAAAATTAATTAATTAATTTTAATTGGAGGCTAATTACTTCACAATATTGCAGTGGTTTTTGCCATGGATGTGCATGTGTTCCCCATCCTGAATCCCCCTCCCACCTCCCACCCCATCCCATCCCTCAGGGTCAAACCAGCGCACCAGCCCTGAGCACCCTCTGTCCCATGCATCAAACCTGGACTGGTGATCTGTTTCACATATGATAATATACATGTTTCAGTGCTATTCTTTCAGATCATCCCAGCCTCGCCTTCTCTCACAGGGTCCAAAAGACTGTTCTTTACATCTGTGTCTCTTGCTGTCTCGCATACAGGGTCATCGTTACCATTATTCTAAATTCCATACATATGCATTAGTATAACTGTCTTATTGTTTTTCTTTCTGACTTGCTTCATAATAGGCTTCTGACTTGCTGTATAATAGGCTCCAGTTTCATCCACCTCATTAGAACTGACTTAAAGGCATTCTTTTTAATGGCTGAGTAATACTCCATTGTGTATATGTACCACAGTTTTCTTATCCATTCATCTGCTGATGGACATCTAGGTTGCTTCCATGTCCTGGCTATTATAAACAGTGCTGTGATGAACACTGGGGTACACGTGTCTCTTTCAATTCTGGTTTCCTCGATGTGCATGCCCAGCAGTGGGATTGCTGGGTCGTATAGCAGTTCTATTTCCAGTTTTTTAAGGAATCTCCACACTGTTCTCCATAGTGGCTGTGCTAGTTTGCATTCCCACCAACAGTGTAGGAGGGTTCCCTTTCCTCCGTACCTTCTCCAGCATTTATGGTTGTAGACTTTTAAATCGCAGCCATTCTGACTGGCGTGAGATGGTACCTCATTGTGGTTTTGATTTGCATTTCTCTGAAAATGAGTGATGTTGAGCATCTTTTCATGTGTTTGTTCTGGCTACCCAGTATTACATGGGTCAAGTTGGCCAACCTCAGGCCAGAATTCCGTAATCCGAGTGTTATCAAAGTCCACCTGAGACTGCCCACCCAACCAGGATCCATGACTGGAGAAACGGCTCCCTCTGCTAGCCTGCCCTTTCATCCTTGGTTCCAGCCAGTTCACAACCTGCTCTCTTCCTCTGCAACATCATAGTGCTCAAAGTTTCCCCCATCCCATAAAATGCTGCCTCTCATCTCTTCCTCATCTTCACTTCTCTCGACTTTCAAACTTTAAATCTTAATTAGCAAGCAAACATAGATGCACACACACACGCACTCACGTGCGCACACACACATGCACACGCACACATGCACACACACGCACCCACACGCATGCACGCACGCACACCATTGATTAAACCCAGCTTCTAAATAGAATATTGGCCATTCCATTCCACAAACACAATTCCCACATTCGCACTCCCAGCCCCATGTCATCTGGGTGAGGGGATCATACTACTCCTGATCTCTTATCAGCATCATCCACTCCCTTTGTTGCTGCTTTATTCTCATTTAGCCTTTTTTTTAAAAAATGGGAAAAGGGGACAGACAAAGAGTTTATTCCTGTCCTTGGCTCTGGAACATACCAAAGACACTAGCCACAACATCAGGACACAAAGCCCGGAGACATCCAAGTCAGCGCTCCTCTTACCTCTGCCTTCTTTAACGTCGGCGATGGTTCTGAGGGTAAACTTTTCTCCATCAGCCCCTTTTTCTCCTGAGGCTTATTTTCAGCATTTTCATCAACTGTCTTAGGCTGGTCTGTCTCCTGCAATCAGCAGAGAGGGGAAAGGCAAGAGTGAGGCTGCTCTCCCTCTCTCTCCAGTAAGCAAGCCACACAGCCCTAGTGTACAGGGCTTCCCAGAGTGGTCAGAAGTTAGGGGGAGTCCTCTCACCCTGAGATTTATGGGGACATCCTCAAAATGCCTAGTGTGTCAGCCTCTGTCGTACTCACCATTGGTTCCACATGGATTGGGTGTAGATGGTTCAAATCCCCTCAGGTCTGTGTTCCTCTAGTCATGGCATGGGAGAAAAGAGTCAGGGGGCAGACCTGTGATGTCATAAGGGCAGTTATGACGCAAGCACCAGGATGGCTCCCAAGAGTCAAGCCCTGTCCAAGGAAAAGGCAACAGTGGTGTCCGTTCTCTTCTGCTGGAAATGGCCAAAAGCAAGACACTGGAAAGAGAGGCCCATTGATATAAAGGTGTATAAAGACAGTCATTGGTGACATCCCCAGTTGGTAAAATTGGGCATTGATCTAACGGTTTATAGTCCATTTATACTATAGCCTATAACGTAACTGTTGAAAAATAATTTTATCTATATGTACTGATGAGAAGGTGTATCCAAGATGTATTTGTAAGTGAAAAAAGCTGAACATCATTACGATCCCATTAGATGAGATAGAAAACCATCATTGGATGGGATGATAAAAAAAACCATCAAGATGTATAATTATACATATATGCTATACGGGCAGATAAAGAGGGAGAAAGGTATGCACACAAACAGCTACCAATGATTACCTTAGGAGAGAAGAGTTGAATTACTGACCCATTCATACAATAGAGGCCCCCCAGGACCAGCAGCCCTGCTTTCCTTCCCCGTCAGGCTCTGGGGCTGGGAGCATATTCAGGGGGTTGATCCCACTGACACCCTGACAGACCCCCTCCTCTCTTCTCTTCTTTCCGCTCTCCCCTGAAGAGGCCTCCTTAGGACTTCTGGTAGAGGTGGAAAAGAATGATAGAGAAGATGGGGGCTGGAGAAGGAAGCTCACCCCCTCACGCTCGCCCCAAGCCCCTTGCTTGAAGTGTGCCCCTCCACTCCTCGGCCCCTGGGGCAGCTCCTCCCTGCCCACTGGATTGAGTCTGAGTCGGTCCTGGTGGCTTGCAAAGCACCAGCATCCTCCCTGCCCCTAGGGTCACCCCATTCACCAACACCCCACCCCTGGCCTCTGGCCTCTCCTGCTCGAGTCTCCCTCCACCCTGGGACTCAGCCCCCTCGTTTACCGGGCTCCATCTGTGCAATCGTGCCTGTGTCCTCGGAGTGCAGGGACTTTAATTTCTCCCCTCGCTCCTCAGATGCTCAGGGACCCAGCTATGAGGAGCATGTGTTTAGTGGCCATTTGTTTACCTTCTTTTATGAAGTCTTGGTTTAAGCATTTATTCCACTTTTATCGGGCTGTTTGTCTTCGTCACTGAGTCACAAAAGTTCTTATACTCTGGATATAGAGTCCTGTCAGAAACATGTATTGTAGATGTTCTTTTTCCCCATCTGTGACTTTTCAAGTGCTGTCTTTTCATGAACAGATGGTTTTAATTTGGATGAAGTCCAGTTCTATCAATATTTTATACTGAGGGCTTTCTCTGCCCTAAGAAATCTTTGTCAACTTCAGGGTCACAAAATATTTCTCATGGGTTTTCTGCTAGAAGCTTTGTATCAGCTTTGCTTTAGTTTTTGTTTAGGTCTATGATCCATCTTGAATTAATTTATTTTTGGCTATGTTAGATAGGGGTCCAGTTTTCTGTTCCATTGAAAAATACATTTCCTTTCTTCATTGACTTAGCTTGGTACATAAAAAAATCAATAGACTGTGTAAATGTGAGTCTATTTCTGGCTTCTCTATTCTGTATCATTGATCTATTTGTCTCTTCTTACATTCTTACCTGTCCTGATTACTGTAACTTTATAGTTTTTCAAGACAATAAGTCTTGAAATTACATAATATATCTCCTTCAACTTTGCAATTCAGTATCAAGAATTTCACAACTGCTCATACAGTTGATCTCTGTATACTGTAACCCTTGAATCTTTCCTGTGCTTTTAATTTTTATTTAACAGCTTTGTTAGAATGTATAATAATGCGGATGCTATACAATTCATTCCCTTAAAGTACATGGTTCAGCGGTTTTATTTTTTAATGTTTTGTCTGCGTCGAGTCTCTGTGGCACACGGGAACTTTGTTGTGGCATGGGGCTTCTCTCCAGTTGTGGCTCACCAGCTCGGTAGCTGTGTGTGGGCTTATTGCCCCACCACATGTGGGATCTTTGTTCCCTGACCCAGGGATCAGACCCGCATCCCCTGCATTGGAAGGTGGATTCTTTTTTTTTTAATGTTTCACATACTTATTACTGAGCAAACGGATCCCTAGTGAGGAAACACCCATAGCCAAACATTCCATTGCTCCCATAAAATACTCGTGAGCTGTTCAGACAGTAGTGATGTTCTCATTGCCGTGATTCCATTAAGATGCACATGATCTTGACACAGCATAAATGTTTGCCACTTCTTATGTGAGACTCCTTATATCCCCAGCTTGGATCTTCTCCAGCGTCCTCTCTTGGAGCTTTGCCTGATTTTATTACGTTTCAATTCGAATCCACTAGGGAATAGGATGATTCCGTTTTTGTTTCCTGACCAGGAATTGCTTGATCCTGCAAGTCTTGTGAGAAGACAGCAAGGAGCAAATTCAACTGAACATAAGATAGGATGGTGGAGAAAAGACTGAATGGCGGATTCTTAATCACTGGATCACCAGGGAAGTCTGTATTTGATGGTTTTTTAGTATATTCACAGATACATGCGTAATTTCCTTATTCCTGTATTTTTTGGGTAGACTGGGGGTGCCTGTAGGCCATTTGGGGGATCCGGAGGTGAGGCATCCTCAGTGACATGGGCAGGCTTCCTGATGGAACCTGTGGTTAGTGGGGTCTGCATCCGTTTGATAAGTTTTAAACCCTACCTGCGGAGAAAGCAATGGCACCCCACTCCAGTACTCTTGCCTGGAAAATCCCATGGACGGAGGAGTCTGGTAGGCTGCAGTCCTTGGGGTCACAGTCGGACACGACTAAAGCGACTTAGCAGCAGCAGCAGCAGCAGCAAGCCCTACCTGCTGTTCTTTCAGCCCCTCCCCACCCTTCGGTCAAGCTGCTCACCTGTGTTTTAGGAATGAGAAACGCACACTTCAGTGACTCTGGGGCTGTGATCTGAGGAAGTCCCAGGGCCTCATGATGACCAGGTGGGTCTGCAGAGGACAGAAATAGGCGGAGCCAGGAAGGGCCCCACCTGGTGTCTTTTGCCTGGTTCAGAGCTACAAACAGAGCTAAGGGTTTCTACAGTGGCTCACCTCACCCTCACCTGTGGCCTTGAGTCCATCGGGGTGGAAGAAGACAGGAGAGCTCTTCAGCCCATTGGAGTGGGAGGTGGGAGGCATAGTGCAGCGCCCCTGAGTCACATGGCTTCGTATTTGTTATAAAACAGAGCAGTGAGCTCACTGCCTGCTCAGCTTCCCTGCATCTACCGGACACTGCAGACTGAAATCTTGATCCTCCTCCTCCATCCTGCTTTCCCCTCGGTCTTCCTCATCTTCGTAAATGTCACCACTGACTACTATGTTGCCACCTTCATCTCATTGCACAATCAACACATCAACAAGATTTGTTGACTTCTCTAAACACATCCCAGACACAGCCCTGTCTCCCCGTTCCCGCCGCTGGGCCCTCTCACTCCTCCGTCACCTCTTACCTGCTATTACTATAGCTTCCTAAGTGGCCACCCTTCTTTCCCCCAAACCTCTACTAATTAATTCTCCACACAGCAGCGAGTTGTTTTCTCTTTACTGTGAACCAGCTCATTTTACGCTTTACTTTCAACCCTCTCATGGCTTCCCATTGCCTGGAAGGAAGGGAGCGAGGGAGAAAGGGAGGGAGAGCCCAGAGTCTCAGCTGCCCAAGGCCAAGGACAGAAGCCATAGGAGGGATTATTTTCAGTTTCAATTCCAAGGGCATTTATTTTCGTTCTCCCTGGGAATGTGCTAATGGAAAAGGGGTTTGTGGATTAAGGGGCATCTCCATATTACTTGCAATATTGTTCAGAAGGTATGTGTATCCCATCGTTAAGCTCAATTTAAGGCAGGGACATAGGGAGTGAATTCTAGTAACATCCTCTGATCCTAACAAGATTTTCAGGGATGTTCAGTCTGAACCTGACCCTTCAGGCCCCAAGAGAATGAAAGGAGCACCTCTGTCCAAGGGGGAGGCCTGGGGGGACCAGGGGGAAGCCACTGCTGCTTGAGAACCACAGGCTCAGCTGTTGGACTCAAGGCATTAGGGGAAAGGTATGGCAGAATCCTTAACATTCCCATTTTCCACTGAGTTTCCAGAGGAGAGGCGGCTTCACTGCCCTTCACTCCAGTCAAGCCTCTCCACCTCTTTATTCCACCACATGGCAGGAGTATGAACATTCCTTTGACATGTTTACCTGGCAGGAGCATTGCTCACAGGACCCATGCAGCCTGGCTGTCATTTGGACCAAGGGCAGAGTTATTCCCACCTCTGAACCTTGTCCCCAAGCAGTGAGCTATGCAGGGTCCCACCTCCACCCCGACCCCCACCCCAAGGGCACTTGGCTCCTAAAGCTTCCTGACCTGGCCTGGGTGGGGCAGACCAGCCTGACTTGTAGGAACACGTCCATGACGGTCTGTTGGGACAATAGTTTTTCATTTTTATTCATTTATTTTTGGCCACGCTGCGTCTTCGTTACGGCGTGGGCTTTCTCTGGTTGCGCCAAGCAGGGACTGCTCTCCAGTTGCGGCGCTCAGGCTCTTCTTTGCGCTGGCTTCTCTCGTGGAGCACGGGCTCTCGAGTGAACAGGCTTCAGTAGTTGCGGTTCCCAGACTCCAGACCACAGGCTCAACAGCTGAGGTGCACAGGCTGGAGAAGGAAATGGCAACCCACTCCAGGATTCTTGCCTGGAGAATCCCATGGACAGAGGGGCCTGGCAGGCCATGGTCCACACGACTGCAGAGAGTCGGACACGACTGCAACGACTAAGCACGCACAGGCTCAGCGGCTCTGCAGCACGTGGGATCTTCCCGGACCGGGGACTGAACCCGTCTCTTGCAATTGGCAGGCGGATTCTTTACCACTGAACCACCAGGGAAGCCCCCTGACTATCTTCCTTTCAGTCCTCAGACCCCACAGCCAGGCCTTTACACACACTGGACAGCCACAGCTTCTTAGCTGAGGGGTCAGCAGCTTCCGACCCCAATCAGCCCAGAGCAGGGGGCAGGAAGCTGGCCTAACAGAGGACACTCAGGGTCCAGGAGCCAGAAGCCAGCTGAGGGCCCCATCCCCAATTTCTCTGGAAAGGCTAAAGCCCCTAGGCCTTTACTAACCCATCTCTGCCCTCCCCACCCAAGAAGCTGGAGGAGACAAGGCCCAAAAGGGGAGACTTTTAATACAAAGAACGCAGGGGATGACCTGGGGAGAACTTAAATAAAGGGGATGTGAGTGTCAGGAGCCAGCGGCCGGGGGCCCGGGGGCCCTGCGGAGAGGGATGATGCAGACAGAGTTCCGGGCCTCTTTGACCCGCCACCACCGGCCAAGCCTGCGGGAGGGAGAGATGCCGCTGAGGCCAGGCCCAGCCCCCCGCAGTGTCCACCTCTGTCCCCACCCAGCCAGTGCCACCTGTCCCTCCCTCGCCCCCGGAGGCGTGCCTCATACCTGTGCTCCTGCCCTACCCCAGCCACCAGGAAGTCCCCAGCACTGGAGAACTTGAGGCTATTGACAAAGCCCACCTGAGAAAAGGGAAGGACATCGTGGTGAGATATGAGAAGAGACCCTCCACCACAGCCCCAGCATCACAGTTAGAGGTCCACCCTGCTCTGCCCTCTGCAGCCTGGGCCTCAGCCTCCACATCTGTGAGATGGGGAAAGTAGATCGCAGGTCTTGCAGAGAGTTTGTGGGAATTAGGGAGACACTGTGCACCAAGTACAGCCTGGATCCTGGCTCAGGAGACTCCATGACCAAGCCCTGAACTGCCACTCTGCCCTAGGCTGCCCCAAGTCCACACGCTAGCCTGGCATTCAGCCCGGCACCAGTCATGCAGAATCCATCACAGGCCCAGGCCCTCTGTGCTCTGCGCACACTTCCCTGCCTTGTACCCCAGTACCCAGGACAGGGCCTGGGACTCCTTTGGGAGGGGAGTGGAGGCGGAGAAGGGAGAGAAAGAAGAGTTTCTGCAGGCCCTGTAGGAGCTGGGGCTACAAAGGGAAGTCACAGCTGGCCCTGCCCCGAGGAACCACCCTTCTGGCAGGAGAAGACTGGTAAGGGGCTTTGGGAGAGTGGTAAAGACAGGCTGGTATTCAAGCCCCACTCACCAAGGGGATGTCGTAGAGAAGGTCAAGCTGCCGGAAGCCCTCTCCACATTGCCAGAGCCGCACAGAATTGTTGTGGGAGCCTGGGAGACAGGGAGACAGTGAGCAACCCCCTCGGCACCCTACCTGGGGATACCCCCCCCATCCAGGAGGGGATACCCCCCCCTATCCCAGGAGGGGATGCCCCCCTATCCCAGGAGGGGATGCCTCCCCCATCCCAGGAGGGGATGCCTCCTCCCTGCCACACAGGGAGCCCACCTGTGGCCACAAGGTCTGTGTTGAGCAGGGCTGCCACTGAAGACACCCAGAAGGGCTGCTCCAAGCCCGGCTCCCCCCGCAGCCCATGGGCCTCACGCTGCAGGGCAAGCGGCCGCTTCTTGGAGAGGCCCCACAGGGCCACAGAACTGTGGACAGGGAGCAGGGTGAGAGGTCAGGGGCAGGGCAGAGGGCCACATGGCAGGAAGGGACCAAGTGCACACCAGCCACGCGAAGCAGACAGGGTGACCTGCGCGCTCTGCCTCAACGTCCCCACCTATGGAAAGTGGCTGCTCCAGCTCCCGACCAAGGGGATCTTCTATGCAGCAAGCGAGTGGCAGGGCCGGGAGGCAGCTCTTACCCGTCATCTGCGCCCGACACCATGTGCTCCTCGTTGATGAGCTGGATGCTGTCGATGGAGCCCCTGAGAAAGGAGCCGTGAGGGGCATGGCCCAGCCTCACCCCCAGCCCACGCTGCCCCCCACGCTGGGCAGAGCAGGCCGCCTTACTGGTGGCCATAGAAGACAAGCTGGGACTCCTCGGGGATCTTCCACACACGCACGGTCCCGTCCCGGCCCCCGGCGGTCACACAGCACTCCCTGCTCAGCGCGTCCAGTGCGGCCACAGCGTCCTGGTGCCCGAAGCTGGAGCAGGGGACAGACGGAGGATGAGGTCACCCGAGAACCTGAACACACACGTGTGCATGCCCTCTCCCCGGGCACACTCACAGCGTCTCCACGTAGGAGTTCTCTGCCACATTCCACACCTTCACAGAACGGTCGTGGGACGTGCTGTAGAGCTGGTGGGTGCCTCTGCGGAACGCCAGCCCCTGGGGATTCGTGGAAAGAGGGAAGAAGGGGACCTGGGCTACAGCAGGCAAGACAGAGGTCAGGCCCAGGGAAGACGTCCTGAAAAGCACGTCATGTGGCACAGGGAGCCCCCTCGAGAGCGCTCTGTGGGGCTCTACGTGGAGCCAGAGGCACAATCTCTTGCCCTTGTCAAGCAGGTACAGACTCCTCGGAGGCCTCCTTCTCCCTCGGCAAGCTCGCCTCAATCTCCCCCAGCTCTTCCCTATCGCTTCCCTCTGTTTCTGTCCTATACACCAACGTGCAGGTTCTATGATGAGCACCCTCTGCCTCATTCACGCCATTCCCTGGAGCCCAGCACCAAGCCTGGCCCACTCAGGTGCTTGAGAAATGTCCACCAACAGAGGCCCAGCTCCTTACCGACACGGCGTCCCGGTGGCCTGTGAAGGTGTACAGGTGCTGGCAGCTCTGGGCCTCCCAAATGAGAATGAGCTTGCTGCGGTCGCCTGAAGCCTATGGAGACAAGGACCATGGCCAGAGGCACCCACTGTGTGCCCACACCTCTCACCCACCCCCGGGGCCAACGCAGCCTTACCAAGTACTTGCCATCGGAGGAGATGGCCATGCAGAGGACGTGGGTGCCGTGGCCGGGGGATTGCCCCTCAGCACCCTTCTTGGCTCGAGGGATCACATGAAGTTTCCGTCCACTCTCCACGCTCCCTGGCACCAAGGGGAAGACAGACGCTACTAGGACTGGGGTAGGCGGCTGGTAGCCCCCTTCAAGGGCCCCATGGGACCGTGGTAAAAGTCCTGGCCTCAAGTCAGATCTGGCTCAGCCACTGGGAGCCCCTGGACAAGTCACCTCAGTTTCCCCATCTGTCCAGTGGTGCCAGTAATCCCCAAGGGCAGCCAGGAAGCCCGGAAGAGAAGGGTCAGGAAAGTGCTTGGGGCTAATGGTACAACTTGGGTGGAGGAGGCCAGCCCTCAGCAGTCAAAGGCTGGGAACCCAGGAGGACCAGGAATTCAATCCCAGGGCTGTGCAGAGCCTCAAGCATCCTCTAGTCCAACTGCCCACCTGCAGCATCAGTTCCTATTAAGTCACCAGCCCGCCTCTCCTCCATCATCTCTGATGACAGTGACAGGGAGCTCACAAAGCCCCACTCCTAGGCAGACACTTCCACCGTCACCCAGAAAACACCTCTCAGGGAGCAAACCTGCCTCCAGAAGCTTTCCCCATCATGCCTCCGTCTTCCCTGCTTACTCCTTCCTCCCCAGACCAGCCCTCCCAGATGATCCCTCGGGGCTGCACCCCAACCCAGGCACTCACTCACACTTAATAATGGTGCAGTCTTTGGCAGCAGAAAAGATGGCCAGGTCGTCAGGGGTGACAACCAAACATGTGATAGACAGCTGGTGGCCCCGTAAGATTCGAATGTCAGCCGGGTCTGGGGCCTGGATCTAGGCAGGCAGGGGCTGGGTCACTGCAACTGGGGGCAGGAAGGGCCCCCTCCACACACACACACACGCCACCCTTTCCCACCACGCTGCCAAGAAGGAAAGCCAAACCCAAGGTTGCAAAGACTGATCCTGTCTGGCCAGGTGCCCACTACGTTTCACAGTGAAGACCCCACAGCCTGAGTCCCCAGTTGGGCCATTTGCCCACCGACCCAGGTGATTCCCTCCAATCTGACACCAAAGTGCCCTGCCCACTCACCTCCTTTGCCACTGACTTCTGCAGCCTGCCCCTCTGCTCGAGCTGCATGAAGAGGAAAGGAATGAGATCCCAGAAGCAGACCAATCCCTTCCCTTCCCTGCCACCACTCTCCCTCCACACTCACCACATCCTCCTTCAGCCTCCCTGCCACCTGGTCCTCCTCAAATTCACGGGCCTCAGCCTTCTCCTCTTCTGTGAAGGACAGAAGAGCCCAAGTAAACCCAGGCCAAGACCCCGCTTCTCCCTTCCCGTCCCAACCTGCCACCTCAGTCCTAGGCCCTGAACACTTGGGCTGTGTCCCATGGAAGTTCCGGCGACCTTGGGCAAAGGCGGCGGGGGGCGGGTGGGGTCGGGGGTGGGGCAGGGAGGGCTGGATGATCTCCTCCTGCCCATCCTCTAGCTTGCTTATCCGATCAGTCTAAAGCCCCATGAAGCCTGGCCCACCCAAGGAGATCCATCAGAGCTCTCGCAACCCTCCCATAGGGCAGCCAGCACCTGCAGCCCCAGCTGCCCACCAGGTACCTNCAAAGGCGGCGGGGGGCGGGTGGGGTCGGGGGTGGGGCAGGGAGGGCTGGATGATCTCCTCCTGCCCATCCTCTAGCTTGCTTATCCGATCAGTCTAAAGCCCCATGAAGCCTGGCCCACCCAAGGAGATCCATCAGAGCTCTCGCAACCCTCCCATAGGGCAGCCAGCACCTGCAGCCCCAGCTGCCCACCAGGTACCTGCATCAGTCACCCACCAGGGGGCACAGGCCATGTCCCTCACCTGCCCAGGCCACGGGCTCACCTTGCTGCCTGAGCTGCTCCAGGTAGACCTTGGCCAAGCGCAGCTTCTTCTCCTGTGCGGTCTCCTCCAGCTCCTCCTCCTCCTCCTCCTCAGTCCTCCTGGGCGCTAGACTGTGGGCAGGAGCGGGCTGGGTTTGAGGAGGTTCGGCCCACTCCTCTGGCCACTAGGACTCTGCCCCTCACTGCTTTCCCTGCCACTTGACCACCTCCATCCCTGCCAGCCTTCATGGCCAGTGACCACACACACAGAAAACTGAAAAGAAGATGTGACTTACCAAGCTGAAAGGGCCCATCCAGGGACCCACATAAGGGTGAAAAGAGACCCCAAACCCAAAGACACAACTGTGAAGCCTCTCAACTCTGGAGGGAAAAAGAAGGTTCCATAGGCCCGAGAAAAATCAGATCATGTTCAAAGGGTCAAGAATCAAAATGACTCCAGACATCCCTCAGAGCAGGACACAAAGGAACTGCACACACAAAATTTGGAGTAAAATGCTAAGCACTGGGATGGTGCCAAGCTGAACCATCAATCATGAGTGAAGGTATTTTCAGGGATACAAGGTGCCAGAGAACTGGCCCCTTCTCTTCCTTTTAAGGATGGAGGGTGTGCTTCCCGAACAAGAAAACTGACCTAAGAATGGCGAAGGTGTGGAAGTGTTAGTTGCTCAGTCATGTTCGACTCTTTGCAGCCTCACGGACTGTAGCCCACCAGGCTCCTCTGTTCACAGCCTGCTCCGTGAATACTGAGAGTGGGTTGCCGTTCCCTTCTGAAGGGAATACTGAAGTGGGCTGGGAATACTGAAGTGAGCTGCCATTCCCTTCTCCAGGGGAGCTTTCCGACCCAGGGATAGAACCTGGGTCTCCTGCATTACAGGCTGATTCTTTACTGTTTGAGCCAGGCACGGGAGACAGGAAACAGAAGATCCAACATGGAAAGTGGAAAAGGGAGATCTCAAAACAGCAACCACCCCCAGACACCAGGGAGCCGCCGGCCCAGACCTGACGTGAGGAACCAAGCGGCAGACGTACTGGGACTGCCAAAGCCCCATCCTCTGCCCTGAGGATGGGATTCCAGGTGAAGCTTAACTGGGTCTGGTTGGACCTTGTGAAGATCTTGATTTCCCCTCCACACCCCTCACTTAAGATGAGTCCTACGCTGACTTGCTCCTGGGAGCTGGAGGTAGGTCATGGGAACTCAGAAGCAGAAAACCCAGGGCCGCCTGTTCCCTCTGATCACGTGCCTGCAGATATCTAGTCCCTGTCAGGTACCCCAACTGTTTCCAAGACTCATCCATGACCTTGCCCACAGCTTTCCCAGAAGGGACACGAAATTCTCAAGGAAGCCGAGGCCTCACGCTCTTGAGACCAGTTAGTACCCAGCACCAAGCAAGTCTTCAGCCGACAGAGTTGCTGCCCTTCCCTCATGTAACCAAGGTCTACACTTCTACTCAGTTTACTCAAACGAATAAATCTTTGTTTAGTGTTCACACACTGGAGACAGACCTCTAAAGAAAATCAAGAGAAGCATACACCATTATAATTCCACTCATATAACATTCTGGAAAAGGAAAAATTCTAGGGATAGCAATTACCAGGGGAGAAAGAGAGAGAGGAACTGACTACAAAGGAGCCAGGGGGAATTTTGGAGGGTGGTAAAACCCTTCTATATCTTCATAGTGGTGGCAGTTTATATGAGTCTATTACAACTCACAGAAAGGTACACTAAGAAACAAATATCACTGCATGTAAATTACACCTGAATCAGAAAACGAAAAAAAAGAGAGATAAAAAGGAAGGAAGGAAACCAAAGAAATTATTAACTCAGGAATGGCAGCTGGGTCTTCCACGTTTCTGCACAGGTCTAGTTCTGGTGGGTGCACAGAGGTCCATCATTTCATCATTACTGTCTATGGTGCAATTACATTTCATTAACTCTTCTGTAGCTAATAAATTCCACAACACGTTTTAAAAATATTTTTTAAAAGTGTTTCACACGGGGCCTGGCACACACTCACCCGCAGAAACCTCAGGACTACGAAAAGTATATAAAGAAGTCTTTCTGAGAGCAGGTTAAGACCAACACGTACTCAATATTTAGAGGCAGAATCTCTAAAGCCAACTTTAAAAAAATAATTTAACATTTGTATTTATTTATTTGTTGGCTGCACTAGGTCTTCGTTGCTGCGCCTGGGCTTTTTCCACTCGTGGCAAGCGGGCTCTATTCTCTAGCTGTGATGCATGAGCTTCTCACTGTGGTGGCGTCTCTTGTTGAAGAGCACAGGCTCCAGGTCGTGTGGCTCAGTGGTTGTGGCACACAGTCTTAGTTGCCCTGTGGCACGTGTCATCTTCCCAGACCAGGGTTTGAACCCATATTGGCAGGTGGATTCTTAGCCACTGGACCACTAGAGAAGTCCTCTAAAGCCAGCTGTTAAGGAAGGCACCAGGATTTCCTGGTGTGACAGCTTCCATTCCTCAAGGTCACGCTTGACACCTTGCTAGCCCCCTTTGAACTCCGCAGTATGTTTCACCCCCATCACCTGCAGAGTGAAGGAGGTACATAGAGCCCTTCACAGTCTGGATGCACGCACCACCTGCCCTTCCACCCTCTCCATCTTTCATTTAGCCCGTTTAACCCCTAGACTTTACTCTGATCCCTGAATGCCTTCCCTACCTCTCCATAAGGAAGCCCTCCTGATCTCTCCAAGCCCTACTTAAACTCCCCTTCTCTGTTCCCATCACAACACACTCTGTCTTCACCTGCCTGCTTATCTCTGTTCTCAAAACAATGAAACTAGTGCTTGGCACTCTCAGTAACTGAAATTGTGAAGAACTAACAAGCATTTCTTGTATCCTCCCCTTGCCTGGAGTTCAGCTCCCTGTCACGAGCCAGGAAGGTTCGGCAGGTCTCCCATTGGGACTGGGGGTCCTCCCCACACAGAGACCCTGCAGAGAAGGAAATGACAGTTCTCAGGGTCAGAAAGTGGAGGAAAGAGTCAAGACCTGAGATCCTGGGTTCTGGCCCAGTTCTAGCACCCCTTCAACTGAGGATTCCTTCCATACACCATGGGTCCCAGGGTTCCTTTCCACTAGGTGGAAAAAAAGAGCTCACCTTTCACTCTCCGAGTCGCTCGAGATCTCCTCATTCATCTTGCCGCCACCCTTCGACTTGACCTTGTCCCCAGAGGAGTCGCCCTGGGAATTACACAATACGTTTT
>SJYQ01091753.1:42914-53730 GCA_006410935.1 Redunca redunca | reverse complement strand
TCGAGGGCTCGGTAGTTGTGGCACACGGGCTTAGTTCTCCACCGCATGTGGGATCTTCCCGATCACAGATGGAACCCATGTCCCCCGAATTGGCAGTCAGATACTACCAGGGCAGTCCATGATCAAGTATTTTTAAAAGATACTAGTCTTGTTGCTGTTTCATTGAAAAGATGAAAGACATCCCCTATCTGTTTCCTATCTTTGCACGCTCACTAAAGACCCTCTGTTTATGAAAATGGATCCTCCAGTCCTGGAGGTTTAGCCCCAGTTAGTGACACAAAGATGAAAAGAGCTGCAAGCCCTGAAAGAGGAAAGGGGCGGGCGGCTTAAAGCTCAGGATCCAGAAAGCGGAGGCCATGGCGGCCGGCCCCACCCCTGCGCGGGAAATGGACGGGGAAGCAGTGGCAGACTTTATTTTCGGGGGGCTCCAAAATCACTGCAGGTGGTGACTGCAGCCATGAAATTGAAAGACGCTTACTCCTTGGATGGAAAGTTATGACCAACCTAGATAGCATATTGAAAAGCAGAGACATTACTTTGCCAACAAAGGTCTGTCTAGTCAGGTCTGTGGTTTTTCCAGTGGTCAAGTATGGATGTGAGAGTTCGACTGTGAAGAAACCTGAGCGCCGAAGAATTGATGCTTTTGAACTGTGGTGTTGGAGAAGACTCTTGAGAGCCCCTTGGACTGCAAGGAGATCCAACCAGTCTATTCTGAAGGAGACCAGTCCTGGGTGTTCATTGGAAGGACTGATGTTGAAGCTGAAACTCCAATACTTTGGCCGCCTCATGCTAAGAGTCGACTCATTGGAAAAGACTCTGATGCTGGGAGGGACTGGGGGCAGGAGGAGAAGGGGACGACCGAGGATGAGATGGCTGGATGGCATCACCGACTCGATGGACATGAGTTTGAGTGAACTCCGGGAGTTGGTGATGGACAGGGAGGCCTGGCGTTCTTCGGTTCATGGGGTTGCAGAGTCGGACACGACTGAGCGACTGAACTGAATAGTTGTTAGTGGTTAATGTTGTTGGTATGGCCTTGTTTCTCTGGAGATTGTTTTCAGTATCCTCAAAAGTTAATTGTTTGGCAGATAGTGCTAATGTTTGAATTAAAGATTGAAACTGAACATTTGTGTCATGTTATATTATAGCAGGTAACATTTAGTGTTATTTGAACTCACACACACAAAAATAAGTGACTATGTGTCCTTTAAAAAAAGATCAGTGAAGATACTTATAAGGAAAACTTGGCAAAATTGTTACTTTTTCATAGCATAGGTTAATTAGATATATTGTATTTGACAAAACAAGTACCTCAACTAATTTTAATAACACAGATAACATGCTGGTGGTGTTAGGACCTGAGAAAGAAAACTCTTCAGAAAAGAGCGCTCTTTTGGAGATAAGTGCGCCTGTCCTGGATGATGGGGCTCTGTCTGTGGCAGTCGGAATCCCAGTGAGAGCCCTGAACTGCAGTGAGGCGGGGAGGTTCGTGTCCAGATGTCAGCTGTTGGTGTACTAGGCCCTAAAAAGATGTTTTCCAAAAATGACATTTGAAAAGAACAACAACACTGTTCACAGTAATAAAACCTTTATTTAATTTGTTGTCCACTGCTGGGAGCTTTTACAGTGACTCGGGTCCCTGGAGCAGTGGGCACTGAGAAGGGTTTTCTCGCTCCTGTCGGAGGGAGAGTAATAGTACTTATGTTAGATTGCAAGGATTAAATGAATGAGTACTTGTGGAATGATGCCTAGTACATGATTTTCAGTAAGTGTTAGCAATTATTAGTGAAAGTGAAACTTTCTTTGGAGGGTGCTGAAGAGAAGTGCGTGTAGCACCTACACACCGAGAGTAGGGAGTGGAGCGAGTCTTGACTGTTACAGGGATGCTCGGCTGCTTTGCTGCTTTGAGGAATGAAAGCAGCTCAGCTAATAAATGCCTTCTGGGAGAGGAGTTTAGAATATCACAGTTAAGCAGTGATTATTTTCATAGCAAATGGCAGCTATTGGGTATCCTCCCCAGTTACTTAATTTTTCTCAGTGGTGGTTTTCTGAGGCAAGAATAATTTGGGAAAAATCTCACTCACACTGTAAGTTAATATAACATTAGTTCAGTTCAGTTCAGTCGCTCAGTCGTGTCCGACTCTTTGCAACCCCATGAACCGAAGAACGCCAGGCCTCCCTGTCCATCACCAACTCCTGGAGTTCACTCAAACTCATGTCCATTGAGTCAGTGAGGCCATCCAGCCATCTCATCCTCTGTCATCCCCTTCTCCTGCCCCCAATCCCTCCCAGCATCAGGGTCTTTTCCAATGAGTCAATTCTTAGCATGAAGTGGCCAAAGTACTTGAGTTTCAGCTTCAACATCACTCCTTCCAGTGAACACCCAGGACTAATTTCCTTTAGAATGGACTGGTTGGAACTCCTTGCAGTCCAAGGGACTCTCAAGAGTCTTCTCCAACACCACAGTTCAAAAGCATCAATTCTTCGGCGCTCAGCTTTCTTTATAGTCCAACTCTCACATCCATACATGACCACAGGGAAAACCGTAGCCTTGACTAGATGGACCTTTGTTGGCAAAGTAATATCTCTGCTTTTTAATATACTATCTAGGTTGGTCATAACTTTCCTTCCAAGGAGTAAGCGCCTTTTCATTTTGTGGCTATAGTCACCATCTGCAGTGATTTTTGAGCCCAAAAATAAAGTCTGACACTGTTTCCACTGTTTCCCCATCTATTTGCCATGAAGTGATGGGACCAGATGCCATGATCTTCCTTTTCTGAATGTTGAGCTTTAAGCAACTTTTTCACTCTCCTCTTTCACTTTCATCAAGTGGCTTTTTAGTTCCTCTTCACTTTCTGCCATAAGAACTTCTCTGCAAGTTAGCTAATGTTATATATATATATATATATTTTTTTTTTTTAAACTTACCTTTTGTAGGTTTTTTTTTTGGTGTGTGTGGGATGGGGCAGGAATTGTGTTGTTCACTTCAGTCGCTTAGTCGTGTCCAACTCTTTGTGACCCCATGGACTGCAGCACGCCAGGCTTCCCTGTCCATCACCAACTTCCAAAGTTTGCTCAAACTCACATCCATCAATTTGGTGATGCCGTCCAACCATCTTATCCTCTGTCATCCCCTTCTTCTCCTGCCTTCAATCTTCCCCAGCATCAGTCTTTTCCAATGAGTCAGGTGGCCAAAGTATTAGAGATTCAGCATCAGTCCTTCCAGTGAATATTCAGGACTGATTTCCTTTAGGAGGGACTGGTTTGATCTCCTTGCTGTGCAAGGGACTCTCAAGAGTCTTCTCCAGGACCACACAGTTCAAAAGCATCAATTCTTTGGTGCTCAATTTTGTTTATGGTCCAGCTCTCACATCCATACATGACTCCTGGAAAAACCATCACTTTGACTAGACTTTGTTGGCAAAGTAATGTCTCTGCTTTTTAATATGCTGTCTGGGTTGGTCATAGCTTTTCTTCTAAGGAGCAAGCATCTTTTAATTTCATGGCTGAGCCTCAGTCTTATCTGTGAAATGGGAACAACAACATATTTTTAAGTTGTGGTGTTTGCATCAGGGAGACAAAATGATTCAAATTGTCTTGAGCACAGATTCATTGAGAATGATATTCAGTGCCTTTTCTTTTCCACTAAGATGCAGCCATTCAGATTGCTACATAAATTGTTCTCAGGAATAGGTTTTCTTTTTTTTTATTCTTAATTAAAAGTCTATATGGTATAGTATAGAAAGTACTATAGACTATAGTAATATAGAAAATATTCTCTATTACCACATCTCTAAATTGATTGGTGTTCCAAGAAGGTAATTAATTAAGCTGGTGTGTGAGACACATTTCAGACAGCTTTGTTAGTTCTTATGTTATTAAGATCTGATAAGCTACAGATGAGCCCAAAGGAAGCATTTCTCTGGGTCACAGATCATTAAAATATGTATTTTCCCCATATTGGATTTGGGGATGGGGATAGAGAAAACACATAGTTTGAATTTGGGTTATCATGAACTCCCTTGCAAACGTAATCTACTTAAATTTTTTTCGCATTCAGTTAGGGTAATGTAAAGGACTCAGATGGTAAAGAATCCTCCTGCTATTCGAGATTTGCATTCCATCCCTGGGTTAGGAAGATGCCGTGGAGAAGGGAATGGTTACCCACTCCAGTTTTCTTTCCTGGAGAAGTCTGTGGACAGAGGAGCCTGGTGAAGAGTCTGACAGGACTGAGCGATTAACTCGTCAAAGATATTTTGCAGTTCTGTTAAGTTATATAATTTTTTCATTTATTTCAGAGTACAGACTAGAATCCATAAATAATTTAACTTTTTTATACTTTTTAAAAGAAGATATACATTGGCTGGTTTTTAAACCTATTTAATGTTTTTGATCTTCCTGAGTAATAGTCGCTTAATTTTTTTTTTTTTTTTTTTTTTTTAAGAAAAGCAGATACAGCCTGCACTACCCTCAAAGCAGACCGGGCTTCACTTTTATCAACTCTCTCCCATCACGGAGGACCGTGTCGGCACAGGGCTCCTGTTCCTCGCAGAGAGTGCTTTGTCCCACAGGTCGCCTTCATCCGGGCTGTGTACGCAGTCATTCCGGGGGGACGTGCCTAGGTGGGCGCTGAGTTTCAGGTGCGGCAGTTGCTGGGTCGTCCTTCTCCGTGTGTTCTTCCTGTGCTTCAGAGAACACTTGGTTTAATGCCCTCCAAAATGTCTCAGTTCATTAGGCATGTTTAATGCTCATTCAGGAAATAATTTGAGATCACTTTGGCAAGTTGTTTGGTCTTTCCAAGTTTCAGACTGCTGTGGATAGAATAGGGATCCCCTCACCATTTATTGCAAAGAACGGCTGTGAAGATGAACACAACAGCTCACGGGAGACACTTGGTGAGCACGCAGGAGACAGGCTGGCTCGTCCGTGGGTGGTTCCCAGGGTGGGTAGCGCAGTGTGATTGTAGTGGATGAACAGAAGTACAGAAGCTTAAAGAGAAAGCAGGGGTCGGGTTGCATAGGAGCTTGAAGGTCAGATGAAAGAAACTGGTTGGCAGTCAGAGCAGGTGAGAATCTGTATGTCTTCCTGAAACGCTAACTGTCCCTTTACATTCTTGTGTGTGAAAAGAATGCATTACTGATTTGTTATTAAAGAAAAGACACCTTCCAAACTCGTCCAGTTTTCTCAGTGGCTCCATTGCATTTCTGGTCACTCTGATTGCTTGGTACCCTTCGCCCTCCTTTGTAAGCTGCATCGACCCTTTTCCCATCCTCGTTGTGCCGTTCTCTGAGGACTTGATCTCTGGCTCCCTTTCAGCCTCCCCACCTCTTACCTGCTGATGCCCCTGCCAGGCCCACCTCCCTAAAGCAGTGTTTCCTCACCACGAGCACTTGCAGTGACGGGTGGAGCCTGGCCTCCAGCAGGTCTCGGGACTCACGCCGTCTCCCGCTCCTCCTGCTCACGGTCTGTGGTTTTATTCGAGGCTGACTCATGCCTTCACCTCTTGTGTGGTGGTGTTTGGAATTGTCCTTGTGGTAATCGTGGAAGGCTTTGCTGCCTCTGCCTTCCAGTAGCCTGTATGTTCTGTTAGTTTTGGTGCTTATCCTGTGATTTTTTTTTTTTTAATTTACTTTGAATTATTTTTAACTTAAAATCCAGGAGGGAAGGTCAGTCTTACAAGTTCCACAAAGACTTATGTATCACATTTCATTTTTTTTTTCTTGGTCAGTGTTGCAGATAATCATAAGTGCTCAGTCAAAATTTCCTGTGCTTAGAATATTTCAAATGGTGCTCTGAAAAATACCATTATGATTAATTACTGCAAGACAGAGTGCATCAGGCAGTGATTTTTTACTTGGTCTTGATGAATTATCAAGCTACTTTGTTATTTGCAGCCACGCGGTATATGTGCACAATATAGATAGGCACAGTTGTTTTGTAAATAATAACAAGAAATTGTTTGTTTAGATAGAAAGCATGGACCAGTATAGATTTGAACCGAAGCTTCAGTGAGTGAATGCTGAATTAATTATTCTTTCAAAATCAGGCCATGCTTACTCTACTCCTTAAGGTAACTAAGCCTTGTGTGCGGGGGAGGTGCACGTTTTGCAGACCTGTGGGGGGTGGTTTGATGGGGTGAGAAAGTCGCAGGTTACGGGCGCCGTCTTATTCGGGTTGCTGTAGCTACTGGTGGGATGAGAAAGTTGCAGGTTACGGGCCGCCGCGGTCTTGTGCGGGTTGCTGTAGTTTCTGATGGGGTGAGAAGAGGCGCTGGTTACCGGCCGCCGCTGTCCTGTGCGGGTTGCTGTAGCTACTGCCGCCTAGTGCTGCGCCCCAGTCTGCGATCCGCTCGAGGGCGGCGGGAGCTGACGGGGAGCTGAGCACAGCTCCTTGCCCACGGGGCTCCCAGGTGGCACCGTGGCCAAGAGCCCGCCTGTCAGTCAGGAGACATAGGAGACACAGGTTCGACCCCTGGGTCAGGAAGGTCCCCAGAAGGGAATGGCAGCCCACTCCAGTGTTCTTGCCTGGGAAATCCCGTGGACAGAGGAGCCTGGCAGGCTACAGTCCAAGAGTCACAGAGTCAGACGTGGCAGAGCACACACGTGATCTTGCTTATGATCTGAAAGTTAAAACCTTTTTGGTCACTTAAGTGAACAACTTCATAACCTAAAAAGTATGGAGTTTTTATGTTTCTTGTTAGGAATGTTTAAATTGGGATAGTTAAGAAACATAATGTTTCCTTGGTATGATTGATTTTTGTTTCGGGTATCAAACGATGTTACGTTGTCCAGTGGTCCTGGGAGGAACACCGTGATCGTGTGTCAGCCAAAGTGTTTGGAGAAGACGTCCTCGGGGAAGAGGCCGCTGCTGACAGGGGTGGTGGTGGTTTGGGGAAGGTGTCATTTGTACTTGGTGGAGTTAGACACGGGCCTGATTGAGTGTTTCCTGACACTAACCATCATTGGCCTTTCTGTCGCTCTCTGTCAAAGATCCTTCATAGGCTTTGGGAGCATTTCGGTGGAGAACCTTCTCCTCTGGGGATGAAGTTCAGTTAGGAGTCCCTGAGGTCGCACAGAGTCGGGCACGACTGAAGCGACTTAGCAGCAGCAGCAGCAGTGCCGTTGGCTGTCGGGGTCCTGAGCCCAGGCTCACCTCCCAGCAAGGCCCGCTGGTGTCTCCTGTGGGGGTTGTGAAGGAGAGGGCAGCTCACTTGTGGCAGGCTGGGGGGGGCGAGACACAGCCTCACTAGGCCCTTTGGGTCTCGTGCACTAGGTGTGTGCTTCTCAGCTCACCCAGAACCCTTCTTGCAAAGTGGAGATTAAGGGTCTGGGAGCCGCCAGCCCAGGGAGGCAGCAGTTCCTGACTCAGACTTTTAAGTCGTGTCCGACTCTGTGACCCCACGGACTGTAGCCCGCCAGGCTCCTGTGTCCATGGGATTTCCCAGGCAAGAACACCGGAGTGGGTTGCCATTTCCTCCTCCAGGGGGTCTTCCCCACCGAGGGGTCGAACTTGTGTCTCTTGCGTCTCCTATCTTGGCAGGCGGATTCTTTACCACTGTGTCCAGAAACATACAGGGCACTTCATGAAGGAAACGTGAGGCTGTTTCTGGGTGAAACTGCTGACTCTCTTCTTTCCTTCTCTACTCACTGTCTCCCTGCTCAGCTTCTGCATCAGCAACCTTTCTGCTAGTTCTTCCCCAGTTGTGCATCCTGCAATTTCAGTTCTCTAGAAAAGACAATGACATCGACAATATTAATGTTTGGTTTTTGTTTTCTTGTAATAAATTCAGAGTTCCCCCAAACACACATAAAGTTGCAGTGAATCAAGTTTCCCCCTTCCATCCTATTCGACCACCCAGCTCCAGCCATGCCTGCTGTGGGCACACAGGTGCCGGCCCTCAGCTCACCCAGGTGGTCGTGGGAAGAACTGGGAGTTGGGTCTGGGCTGTGGGCTGCGGTGGCCGGGTGTGGACACGCGGTCTGTGCATAGCTTAGCCCTTCCCCCACTTTCAGTGACTAGAGTTCATTTACCCACACTTTTAACTTAGTGACTCTGCCACACTTGTCTTGCTGAATCATCTTTTCACGCATTTCTAGTTAAACCGTAAGTTACATAGGGAGTGAGTCCATGGCCATAGCAGAAATCATGGCAAACTGTTTCTAAGCTGCTGACTCACTAGTCTCCCTCCTTTCTGCCCTGTTGGGTCGATTTTGTTCTTTGCGGCATAACTTGAATACATTTTGGCATCCACATTTCTCTCCCACCAGAACTTACCCTTTATCAGATGTGCTAGGTTGATTTCAGAGAAGGCAATGGCACCTCACTCCAGTACTCTTGCCTGGAAAATCCCATGGACGGAGGAGCCTGGTGGGCTGCAGTCCATGGGGTTGCTGAGGGTCAGACACGACTGAGCTACTTCACTTTCACTTTTCACTTTCATGCACTGGAGAAGAAAATGGCAACCTACTCCAGTGTTCTTGCCTGGAGAATCCCAGGGACGGGGGAGCCTGGTGGGCTGCCGTCTGTGGGGTCACCCAGAGTCAGACACGACTGAATCGACTTAGCAGCAGCAGCAGCAGGTTGATTCGGGACTTTCCTTTGGGTTGGGTTACACTGTTTTCACTGAGGAAAGATGAGACAGATGTCTGCCTTTCCCCCACATCCTCTCAATTGAAGAGACAGACAGTAAATATCTTAACTTCGCCTGAGCTTCTCTCTTCTACCAAAATAGATGAAATTTGACATCTCAGTAGTGTTTCTAATAGTGAATCATTTTTCTGACATTCAAAGAAAGACTTTCTATGAATCTTGCTTAGATAATAGCATATACTTGAGGTACAACCCTGGTTATTTAAAGAGACTTTATCTTGTAGAACTGTAACAGATTACCTCCAAACTTAGTGACTTAAAGCAACAACCGTTTTTTTCTCAGTGTTATGTCTCATAATTCTGTGGGCCGGGAACTCAGACAGGGAGCTAACAGCGAGAGCGACTTGTGTCTGCTGCAGAGTGTCTGGACACACAGCTGGCGGCTGCGGGCCTCTCTCGCCTTGCCTCTCTCTTCGTGTCTATGGCTCGGCGTCTCTGGGGAACCACTGTTCCTACAGGCCTGGGGTTCCAGAGCAAGTGTTCCCAGAGGCCCAGTGTGGCAAGGCTTCTATGACCTATCTCGACCATTCCAGAACGGCTCTCCATCCCATCCTCCTGGTTAGGCCTGTCTCTGAAGTCAGTCCAGATCCACTTGCTGGGGAATTACACCCACATTCAGCAGGAGGAGTAGGCACAGTGTTTTGGGCTGTCTTTACCCCCAGAACTTCATAGGGTGCTGTCATACACTAGTGTTAAATTCTCAGTCTGATTGGATGAGTGTAAAAATTCGACATTAGTAAGTTTAGTATGGAGAAGGCAATGGCACCCCACTCCAGTACTCTTGCCTGGAAAATCCCATGGACGGAGGAGCCTGGTGGGCTGCAGTCCATGGGGTCACAAAGAGTTGGACACAACCGAGCAACTTCACTTTCACTTTTCACTTTCATGCATTGGAGAAGGAAATGGCAACCCACTCCAGTGTTCTTGCCTGGAGAATCCCAGGGATGGGGGAGCCTGGTGGGCTGCCATCTATGGGGTCACACAGAGTCAGACACAACTGAAGCAACTTAGCAGCAGCAGCGAGTTTAGTATAAAAAACAATTTCTGCGCTTTTTTTTTTTTTTTGCCTTTTTTCTTAGAATGTCTTGGTATTTTAAGATGTACAGTCTACATCAAAGGACGAGAGGAAACATACAGAACATTGGTAGATGTGCTGGGATTAAGTCTATCCGGTTAGACCTTTGTTAAAGTAACCTGAGACCTGCATGATCTTTGCTCTAATGATGTGTTCTCAGAGAAGGGTCTTCTTGGAACTGCGCAGTCAGCTTGCCTGTTTCACAGACTTTCCTCACATTTAAGAGATCTCCAGTAATTGTGATGGATCTGCATATGTAAAAGTGAAGTCTGAGCAGTCTTTTAGAATAACCGAGATATGTTACGTGACACGTGGATTTGAGTTAACCAATCAGAAGAAGCTTTCTGAACTCAAATGAGCTACCTCAGTAGGAAGGAGAAGGGCACACACACGCCAGGGCTCTTTTTGTTCCTGCACATATTCTTGCCAGCTTAGGGCTGTTAAAATTTGTCCTCTTCTTCCAGCAGAGAAAAATTCTCCCATTTTCCACTTGGTCCTGTCCCTTTTTCTAAAATGCTGATTCTGGCATGTCATCTGCATTGCATTTGCATAGGAATCTGAACTTAATAGAGAACATGGGCACTATTCCTTCCGGCAGGGTCCCATTAAACCAGTGGTTCTCAGGTTTTATGGTGCCTTTCCCTGCACACAGTAAAAGTACACGTGCCAGGAGAGAGGAGACGGCGGAACCAACAGCTGTTCCTGCTGGGGCCAGTAAGCCCCATGATTCTGATCTCTGTAGCTCCTGAGATGTTAGATTCAGTTTTGGTTAAATGAATAAAATTAAAATGTTTCTAGTTTCTAAAACGTAGTCTAAATGACTGTATAGCAATGATACATGCTGGGATTTGGTGTTGGGAGGAGGGGCAGAAAGCTTAATTAGTAGACATTTCATGGGTCGATGAACTTTGGTCCTTGGATAGAAATTCAGATTCCATTTTTCTGCCTACGTTATTAAACTAGGAGGTTTTTGACTTGGTTGTTAAATTGTGTTCTTCAAAGTAACTTCAGACTTAAAAATGATTCCATACAGCTGTTTCAGTACAAAATTTACGGAGGCAATGTGATAGAACTATTCTTAATTTTTTTTTT
>SJYQ01091753.1:0-42849 GCA_006410935.1 Redunca redunca | reverse complement strand
AAATTTTCTATCTCATACATTGCATCCTGCATCGGATATCGACTGGCGATTCGTTTCTTACTTGATAGTATACATGTTTCAATGCCATTCTCCCATCTCATCCCACTTAATTTTTTTTATTGTGGTGAAATATATATGCGTCCTAAGTTGCTTCAGTCGTGTCCAAGTCTCTGCGACCCTTTGGACTGTAGTCCGCCAGGCTTCTCTGTCCCTGGATTCTCTAGGCAAGGATGCTGGAGTGGTTGCCGTGTTCTCCCCAGGGGATCTTCCCACCCAGGGTTCAAACCCAAGTCTCCTGCGTCAGTAGGCAGGTTCTTTACCACTGGATATAACACAGTGTGTTGTTTTCATGGTTTTGAGTTTACAGTTCAATAGCATTCACATTGCTGTGCAACCACCGTCACCATCTGTCTCTGGAACGTTTCTTTTATCCCAAACTGAGCCTGTGTCCATTAAGCCGTTACTCCCACCCCCAACTCTCTGAAGCCCCTGGTTAGAACCACTGTGCTCTCCGCGAATTTGACTACTCTAGTGTGCCTCATGTAAGTGGAATCATACAGAGTCTGCCCTTTTGTGCCTGGCTTATTTCACTTAGCATAACGCCCTCAAGATTTCACCCATGTGTCAATTTTACGCCTTCTTAAGGCTGAGTAATATTCAGTTGTACGTATACCTCATTTTGTTTATCAGTTCATCCATGGACTTTTGAATAGTCCACCTTTCGGCTGCAGTGAACACTGGAGTACTAATTACCTGCTTGGGTGTCTTCTTTCAGTTCTTCTGGGTATATGGCTAGGAGTGGAATTGCTGGATCATATGATAATTTTATTTATTTATTTTTTTAGTAAATTTTATGGTGGCTGCACTGTATACATTCCTACCAGCAAGGCACAAGGGCTCCAGTTTCTCCCCATATTCACCAATACATGTTGTCTGTTTTTGGATAATAGCCTTTCTGATGGGTATGAAGTGGTATCTCATTGTAGTTGTGCTTTGCATTTCCCTAACAAAAACTGTTCTTTCTTGTATAGTTTTGCATTTATTTATTTTTAATGATGAGTGTTATTTTTAATTTATGAACCACATATGAACAATATGGAATATACCCTTAAGAAATGGTTGGGGGGGGTGGTCCTAAGATGGCGGAGGAATAGGACGGGGAGACCACTTTTTCCCCCACAAATTCATCAAAAGAACATTTGAACACTGAGTAAATTCCACAAAAAAGCTTCTGAATGCTGGCGGAGGACATCAGGCACCCAGAAAAGCAGCCCATTGTCTTCAAAAGGAGGTGGAAAAAATATAAAAGACAAAAAGACAAAAGAGGTAGGGACGGAGCTCCATCCCAGGAAAGGAAGTCTTAAAGAGAGAAGTTTCCAAACACCAGGAAACACTCTCACTGCTGAGTCTGTGGCAAGCCTTGGAACCACAGAGGGCAACATAACTGGGAGGAAAAATAAATAATTAAAACCCACAGATTATTTGCCCAACAGTAACTCCCCCAGTGGAGAAGTAGCACAGATGCCTGCATTCGCCACTAGCAAGCGGGGGCTGGGCAGGGAGGCGCGGGCTGCATTGCTTAGAGTAATGACCAGGCCTGAATGCCCCGAGGGCAATCTGAGGGAACTAACTTGGGCTAGCAAACCAGACTGCGGGATAGCTACCATGCAAAAAGCCCTAACCTAAGACACCGCCAGGCCCGCTCACAGAACAAAGGACTGAGCAGAGCTACGCGAAAAGCCCTAACCTAAGACACCGTCGGGCCCACTCACAGAATAAAGGACTGAGCAGAGCTAGCCGGCTGCTGGCTGGCCCATCTCCCTCCAGAGACAGGCAGCCAGAGCCAGAAGGGGGCAATCGTGGCCCCAGAGAGGCATTATCTACCAAACTGCAAGCAGGCTTTGTTGCTAACCAAGACTTCTTGGGGTTCTGGCCGGTCAAAATCCGCCTGAGAAGGTGTGCCGAGTGTACACCCAGTAAACCGAGCGGCAGGGGTGGGGGGAGGCGATGAGTCGCAGCAACTGCATTCACCAAACATCTGATCACCTGAGCTGCTTGGACCTGAGAAGGGTACAAAACACAGGCCCAGCCGAGTCTGTGCCTCTGAGGACTACCCAAGTGCCTGAACCTGAGCAGCTTAGACCTGGGAGGTGCATGCAGCCCAGGGCTGCCCTTGGACGGTTCCTGGCAGAGCAACCTAGAGCCTGAGAGTATGGGCATGGGGGGCACACGCACCATAAGTGGGGGCAGGCCCAGTGTGGCTGAGACACTGTGAGTATACACCAGTGTTATTTGTTTGCAGCGTCCCTCCCTCCCCACAGCACGACTGAACAAGTGAGCCTAAAAAAGTGTCCACCACAACCCCCTTGTGTCAGGGTGGAAATTAAGACACTGAAGAGACCAGCAAACAGAAGTTAAAACAGGGAACCACCTTGGAAGTGACAGGTGCAATAGATTAAAACCCTGTAGTTAGTACTGACTACATAGGAAGGGGCCTGTAGATCTTGAGAAATATAAGCCGGATCAAGGAACTATCTGAAAATGAACTGACCCCACACTGCCCACAACACCAGAGAAAGTCCTAGATATATTTTTACTATTTTTACTATCATTCTTTAAATTTTTTTTAATTAAAAAAATTTTTTTAAGTCCTCTATTACTCCTTTAACTTTCATTTTTATAACCTACTATTACTTTGCCAAAAAGAAGAGACCCTATTATTTAAAGCAAACTTCATATATATATATATTTTATAATTTTGTGGCTTTATTTTTTTCTTTAATATTGTACTTTTGAGAATCCAGCCTCTACTCTAGATTTTTAATCTATACTTTTTGGTATTTGTTATCAATTTTGTACCTTTAAGAACCCAATCTTCAGTACCCATTTTTACTTGGGAGCGAGATTACTGGCTTGACTGCTCTCTCCTCCTTTGGATTCTCCTTTTTCTCCACCAGGTCACCTCTATCTCCTTCTTCCCCCTTCTCTTCTCTACCCAACTCTGTGAATCTCTTTGTGTTTTCCAGACGGTGGAGAACACTTAGGGAACTGATTACTGGCTGGATGTGTCTCTCTCCTTTTGATTCTCCCCCTTTATCCTCCTGGCCACCTCTGTCTCCTTCCTCCCTCTCCTCTCTGTGTAGCCCCATGAACATCTCTGAGCGGTCCAGAATAAGGAAGTGATTACTGGCCAGCTTGCTCTCGCCTCTTTTGATTCCCCCTCTTTTTATCCTGGTCACCTCTGTCTCCCTCCTCCCTCTTCGCTTTTCCATATAACTCTGGGAACCTCTCTGGGTGTCCCTCACTGTGGAGAAACTTTGCACCTTTACCTTAGATGTTTTATCAATGGTGCTGTATAGATGGAGAAGTCTTGAGGCTACTGTAAAAATAAAACTGAAAACCAGGAAGCAGGAGGCTTAAGTCCAAATTCTGAGAACACCAGTGAACTCCTGACTCCAGGGAACATCAGTCGACAGGAGCTCATCAAACGCCTCCATCCCTGCACTGAAACCAAGCACCCCACCCGAGGGCCAACAAGTTCCAGAGCGAGACATACCATGCAAATTCTCCAGCAACACAGGAACACAGGCCTGAGCTTCAATATACATGCTGCCCAAAGTCACTCCAAACCCACTGATGTCTCATAATTCATTACTGGACACTTCATTGCACTCCAGAGAGAAGAAATCCAGCTCCACCCACCAGAACACTGACACAAGCTTCCCTAACCAGGAAACCTTGACAGGCCACCTGTACAACCCCACTCACAGCGAGGAAACTCCAAAATAAAGAGAACTCCACAAACTGCCAGAATGCAGAAAGGCCACCCCAAACTCAGCAATATAAACAAGATGAAGAGACAGAGGAATACGCAGCAGGTAAGGGAAGAGGAGAAATGCCCACCAAACCAAACAAAAGAGGAAGAGATAGGGAATCTACCTGATAAAGAATTTGGAATAGTGATAGTGAAAATGATCCAAAATCTTGAAAACAAAATGGAATCATAGATAAATAGCCTGGAGACAAGGATTGAGAAGAGGCAAGAAAGGTTTAACTAGGACCTAGAAGAAATGAAAAAGAGTCAATATATAATGAGTAATGCAATAAATGAGATCAAAAACACTCTGGAGGGAACAAATAGTAGAATAATGGGGGCAGAAGATAGGATTAGTGAGGTAGAAGATAGAATGGTAGAAATAAATAAATCAGAGAGGAAGAAAGAAAAACGAATTAAAAGAAATGAGGACAATCTCAGAGACCTCTGGGACAATGTTAAATGCCCCAACATTCGAATCATAGGAGTCCCAGAAGAAGAAGACAAAAAGAAAGGCCATGAGAAAATACCTGAGGAGATAATAGTTGAAAACTTCCCTAAAATGGGAAAGGAAATAATCACCCAAGTCCAAGAAAGCCAGAGAGGCCCAAACAGGATGAACCCAAGGTGAAACACCGCAAGACACATATTAATCAAATTAACAAAGATCAAACACAAAGAACAAATACTAAAAGCAGCAAGGAAAAAACAACAAATAACACACAAGGGGATTCCCATAAGGATAACAGCTGATCTTTCAATAGAAACTCTTCATGCCAGGAGGGAATGGCAAGACATACTTAAAGTGATGAAAGAAAATCTACAGCCCAGATTACTGTACCCAGCAAGGATCTCATTCAAATATGAAGGAGAAACCCATAAGCTTTACAGACAAGCAAAAGCTGAGAGAATTCAGCACCACCAAACCAGCTCTCCAACAAATGCTAAAGGATCTTCTCTATACAGGAAACACAAAAAGGGTGTATAAACTCAAACCCAAAACAATAAAGTAAATGGCAACGGGATCATACTTATCAATAATTACCTTAAATGTAAATGGGTTGAATGCCCAACCAAAAGACAAAGACTGGCTGGATGAATACAAAAACAAGACCCCTATATATGTTGTCTACAAGAGACCCACCTCAAAACAAGGGACACATACAGACTGAAAGTGAAGGGCTGGAAAAAGATATTCCATGCAAATAGAGACCAAAAGAAAGCAGGAGTAGCAATACTCATATCAGATAAAATAGACTTTAAAACAAAGGCTGTGAAAAGAGACAACGAAGGACAGTACATAGTGATCAAAGGATCAATCCAAGAAGAAGATATAACAATTCTAAATATACATGCACCCTACATAGGAGCACCACAATATGTAAGACAAATGCTAACAGTATGAAAGGGGAAATTAACAATAACACAATAATAGTGGGAGACTTTAATACCCCACTCATACCTATGGATAGATACTAAACAGAAAATTAACAAAGAAACACAAACTTTAAATGATACAATAGACTAGTTAGACCTAATTGATATCTATAGGACATTTCACCCCCAAACAATTAATTTCACCTTTTTCTCAAGCACACACAGAACCTTCTCCAGGATCGATCACATCCTGGGCCATAAATCTAGCCTTAGTAAATTCAAAAAAATTGAAATCATTCCAAGCATCCTTTCTGACCATAATGCAGTAAGATTAGATCTCAATTAGAGGAGAAAAACTATTAAAAATTCCAACATATGGAGGCTGAACAACACGCTGCTGAATAACCAACAAATCACAGAAGAAATCAAAAAAGAAATAAAAATTTGCATAGAAATGAATGAAAATGAAAACACAACAGCCCAAAACCTGTGGGACACTGTAAAAGCAGTGCTAAGGGGCAATACAGGCATACCTCAAGAAACAAGAAAAAACTCAAATAAATAGCCGAACTCTACACCTAAAGCAACTAGAAAAGGAAGAAATGAAGAACCCCAGGGTTAGTAGGAGGAAAGAAATCTTAAAAATTAGGGCAGAAATAAATGCAAAAGAAACAAAAGAGACCATAGCAAAAATCAACAAAGCCAAAAGCTGGTTCTTTGAGAGGATAAATAAAATTGACAAACCATTAGCCAGACTCATCAAGAAACAAAGGGAGAAAAATCAATAAAATTAGAAATGATAATGGAGAGATCACAACAGACAACACAGAAATACAAAGGATCATAAGAGATTACTATCAGCAATTATATGCCAATAAAATGGACAACTTGGAAGAAATGGACAAATTCATAGAAAAGTACAACTTTCCAAAACTGAACCAGGAAGAAATAGAAAATCTTAACAGACCCATCACAAGCACGGAAATCGAAACTGTAATCAGAAATCTTCCAGCAAACAAAAGCACAGGTCCAGACGGCTTCACAGCTGAATTCTACCAAAAATTTAGAGAAGAGCTAACACCTGTCCTACTCAAACTCTTCCAGAAAATTTCAGAGGAAGGTAAACCTCCAAACTCATTCTATGAGTCCACCATCACCCTAATACCAAAACCTGACAAAGATGCCACAAAAAAAGAAAACTACAGGCCAATATCACTGATGAACATAGATGCAAAAATCCTTAACAAAATTCTAACAGTAAGAATCATTAAGAAGATCATACATCATGACCAAGTGGGCTTTATCCCAGGGATGCAAGGATTCTTCAATATCCGCAGATTAATCAGTGTAATATACCACATTAACAAATTGAAAAATAAAAGCCATATAATTATCTCAATAGATGCAGAGAAAGCCTTTGACAAAATCCAACATCCATTTATGATAAAAAACTCTCCAGAAAGCAGGAATAGAAGGAACATACCTCAACATAATAAAAGCTATATATGACAAACTCACAGCAAACATTATCTTCAATGGTGAAAAATTGAAAGCATTTCCCCTAAAGTCAGGAACAAGACAAGGGTGCCCATTCTCACCACTACTGTTCAACATAGTTTTGGAAGTTTTGGCCACAGCAATCAGAGCAGAAAAAGAAATAAAAGGAATCCAAATTGGAAAAGAAGAAGTAAAACTCTCACTGTTTGCAGAAGACATGCTTCTCTACATAGAAAACCCTAAAGACTCCACCAGAAAATTACTAGAGCAAATCAGTGAATATTATAATAAAGTTGCAGAATATAAAATCAACACACAGAAATCCCTTGCATTCCTATACCAATAAGAAAACAGAAAGAGAAATTAAGGAAACAATTCCATTCACTATTGCAACGAAAAGAATAAAATACTTAGGAAGGTATCTACCTAAAGAAACAAAAGACCTATATATAGAAAACTATAAAACACTGGTGAAAGAAATCAAAGAGGACACTAATAGATGGAGAAATATACCATGTTCATGGATCAGAGGAATCAATATAGTGAAAATGAGTATACTACCCAAAGCAATGTACAGATTCAATGCAATCCCCATCAAGCTACCAATAGTATTTTTCACAGAGCTAGAACAAATAATTTCACAATTTGTATGGAAATACAAAAAACCTCAAATAGCCAAAGCAATCTTGAGAAAGAAGAATGGAGCTGGAGGAATCAACCTGCCTGACTTCAGGCTCTACTGCAAAGCCACAGTCATCAAGACAGTATGGTACTGGCACAAAGACAGAAATATAAATCAATGGAACAAAATAGAGAGCCCAGAGATAAATCCCCACACCTATGGACACCTTATCTTTGACAAAGGAGGCAAGAATATACAATGGAGTAAAGACAATCTCTTTAACAAGTGGTGCTGGGAAAACTGGTCAACCACTTGTAAAAGAATGAAACTGGAACACTTTCTAACACCATACACAAAAATAAACTCAAAATGGATTAAAGATCTAAACGTAAGACCAGAAACTATAAAACTCCTAGAGGAGAGCATAGGCGAAACACTCTCTGACATAAATCACAGCAGGATCCTCTATGACCCACCTCCCAGAATATTGGAAATAAAAGCAAAAATAAATGGGACCTAATTAAAATTAAAAGCTTCCGCAAAACAAAGGAAACTATAAGCAAGGTGAAAAGACAGCCTTCAGAATAGGAGAAAACAATAGCAAATGAAGCAACTGACAAAGAATTAATCTCAAAAATATATAAGCAACTCCTGCAGCTCAATTCCAGAAAAATAAATGACCCAATCAAAAAATGGGCCAAAGAACTAAACAGACATTTCTCCAAAGAAGACATATGGATGGCTAACAAACACATGAAAAGATGCTCAACATCACTCATTATCAGATAAATGCAAATCAAAACTACAATGAGGTACCATTTCACGCCAGTCGGAATGGGTGCGATCCAAAAGTCCACAAGCAATAAATGCTGGAGAGGGTGTGGACAAAAGGGAACCCTCTTACACTGTTGGTGGGAATGCAAACTAGTACAGCCACTATGGAGAACAGTGTGGAGATTCCTTAAAAAACTGGAAATAGAACTGCCATACGACCCAACAATCCCATTGCTGGGCATACACACCAAAGAAACTAGAATTGAAAGAGACACATGCACCCCAGTGTTCATCGCAGCACTGTTTATAATAGCCAGGGCATGGAAGCAACCTAGATGTCCATCAGCAGATGAATGGATAAGAAAGCTGTGGTACATATACCCAATGGAATATTACTCAGCCATTAAAAAGAATACATTTGTATCAGTTCTAATGAGGTGGATGAAACTGGAGCAGATTATACAGAGTGAAGTAAGCCAGAAAGAAAAACACCAATACAGTATACTAACGGAGAAGGCAACAGCACCCCACTCCAGTACTCCTGCCTGGAAAATCCCATGGATGGAGGAGCCTGGTGGGCTGCACTCCATGGGTTCACTAAGAGTCGGACACAACTGAGCGACTTAACTCTCACTTTTCACTTTCATGCATTGGAGAAGGAAATGGCAACCCACTCCAGTGTTCTTGCCTGGAGAATTCCAGCGACAGCGGAGCCTGGTGGGCTGCCGTCTATGGGGTCACACAGAGTCGGACACGACTGAAGTGACTTAGCAGCAGCAGCAGTATACTAATGCATATATATGGAATTTAAAAAGATGGTAATGATAACCCTGTATGCGAGACAGCAGAAGTGCCGGGGTCCAGCCCCAGTGGATCCAAGGAATTCAAAGTGGAGACGGCGTCAGCGTCTGAGGAATTAATTGCTTAATTAAAGATATGGAGGGAGATTAGAAAGAAATAGTGTAGTAGGAAAATAAGTAGAGAAAAGAGGCTGAATAACTTGGTTTACATGGAGAACCAATAAAACTCCGAGACAAGGAGTTTGAACCACCTACGTAGGCCACTGGCGCCCGCTTGAATATTGGAGGGTTCCTTGCCCTGGGCTCCCTCTTGCGTGGGTCTTAGAAGCCAGGGCAAGTAAGTAGACATGGCAAGCCTCCACCCTCCAGATGGGAATTCAGCCAGAAAAGAAGAGAGCAAGAAAAGACCACACGGGGGAAACCAGTCTTTCCAGGAACTGGTCGATTTATTTTCCAGATTTGCTTATATACCTTTTGTTACACATAGAGATAAATGGAAGTCACGTGGGGTCAGCAGTCCTGACCCTTATCAAAATCAGGTGCTTTATGCAGATGTATACAAAGGTCTTAAGGGATTTACATCATCATCTGGCCAAGAGGCCTGCTAACATTTTATGACCCTTTCTTTCTGATAACGGTCAGTCAACCAGAAAACCTATTTTCCAGGGGTGATTTTTCTTAAACCAGGCGCCACCCTCCAAAGGTACCAGATAAGGTTGCATCCCCATAGGGTGAGGGTGTAGTGGGTTACAATTAAGAAAGGAATTTACTTAGCCTAAGGTTTAACATGATTAATCTTAAAGGTTAATACTTATTTCTCCTATATGCTAGTTATGTATTTGTATAAGGGCAGGGGATATGGAGACTTAGCAGCAAACATTGCCCCAATATATGAAAAACCTTTCACCAATATAATTCCTAGTCAACCCACTATACTAATAATTTCTAACTTCCCAAAAGAATCTGTTTTTAGAAAGTTTAAAACATCTCGTGCCTCTCACAGTTGGGAGGCTGTGAACAATCACATGTGGCCAGACGAACCTGTTCAGGCAGGCTAGAGAACCTTCAGAAGAGTTTGTAAGTTGAAACACTCTTGTCATGCCCAGGAATTTTTATTAACTGGAGCTGTAAGTTAACTCCTCCGAGAGAGGTGGTGGGGGACAGCCCCCTGTAAAGTCAGAGGTGTAGGTGAGAGCGTGAAGCAGTAAAGTAGGCAGACTCTGGTTTTGGGGGTAGATGCTCGGGAACAGGGGGGCTCCTGAGGCTCGATCCCACCTTTGTGTAATGCCGAGCCTCCTTCCTCATGACCTTTGCCACGGGCGGAGTTCCTCACACTGGAGACACAGATGTATAGAACAGTCTTTTGGACTCTGGGAATGGGCGAGGGTGGGATGATTTGGGAGAATGGCATTGAAACATATTTATTATCATATGTGAAACCAATCGCCAGTCCAGGTTCAATGCATGATTCAGGATGCTTGGGGCTGGTGCACTGGGATGACCCAGAGGGATGGTATGGGGAGGGACGTGGGAGGGGGGTTCAGGATGGGGAACACGTGTACACCCATGGCAGATTCATGTTGATGTATGGCAAAACCAATACAATATTGTAAAGTAATTAGCCTCCAATTAAAATAAATAAATTTATATGTTTTTAAAAAAAGAAAAATGGTTGACCCTTTCAGCTAAACTTCCAATTAACACAAGTATTTAAGAGGATTACAGTGCTTTATTTATGTTGATTTTTGAAGTATTTATAGCAGTTTCAGGCCAATGTGGTTGTATTACTTTGTAGTAAACGATTATTTCAAATCCTGAAAGATGATGCTGTGAAAGTGCTGCACTCAATATGCCAGCAAATTTGGAAAACTCAGCAGTGGCCACAGGACTGGAAAACGTCAGTTTCCATTCCAATCCCAAAGAAAGGCAATGCAAAAGAATGCTCAAACTACCACACAATTGCACTCATCTCACACGCTAGTAAGGTAATGCTCAAAACTCTCTAAGCCAGGCTTCAGCAATACGTGAACCATGAACTTCCTGATGTTCAAGCTGGATTTAGGAAAGGCAGAGGAACCAGACAGAGATTAAATTGCCAACATCTGCTGGATCATGGAAAAAGCAAGAGAGTTCCAGGAAAACACCTATTTCTGCTTTAT
Organism: Redunca redunca; assembly: GCA_006410935.1. Classification (NCBI taxonomy): domain Eukaryota; kingdom Metazoa; phylum Chordata; class Mammalia; order Artiodactyla; family Bovidae; genus Redunca; species Redunca redunca. The sequence goes on along the minus strand of SJYQ01091753.1, from coordinate 31,806 downwards.
TGACTATGCCAAAGCCTTTGACTGTGTGGATCACAATCAACTGTGGACAATTCTGAAAGAGATGGGAATACCAGACCACCTGACCTGCCTCTTGAGNTATGGATGTGAGAGTTGGACTGTGAAGAAAGCTGAGCACCGAAGAATTGATGCTTTTGAACTGTGGTGTTGGAGAAGACTCTTGGGAGTCCCTTGGACTGCAAGGAGATCCAACCAGTCCATTCTGAAGGAGATCAGCCCTGGGACTTATTTGGATGGAATGATGCTAAAGCTGAAACTCCAGGACTTTGGCCACCTCATGTGAACAGTTGACTCACTGGCAAAGACTCTGATGCTGGGAGGGATTGGGGGCAGGAGGAGAAGGGGGCGACCGAGGATGAGATGGCTGGATGGCATCACTGACTCAATGGACATGAGTCTGAGTGAACTCTGGGAGATGGTGATGGTAGGGAGGCCTGGTGTGCTGCGATTCATGGGGTCGTGAAGAGTCAGACATAACTGAGCGACTGAACTGAACTAACTGAAATGATTATATGGTTTGGGTTGGGAAATACATGATTTTGTTATTGTTAGAAGAATTCTCATGTCTGCCTTTTTTTTATTCAGTAATATTGAAAGTTGGTGTGTGCCATTCAAAAGTTGGATGCTGACTTAAGAGGTCAGTGCTCTCCTTCTTAAGTGTTTCTGTGTAGACAGTCTTTATTTCCTTTGGTTTCTAGAGGACGACACACCGTGAGGCTGAAGCTTAGCTCCCAAGGGTATCTGTTATGATGCCTTATTCCTAGGAATAGAGTCGTCAGCTGACAGCTCATACTCACTGACAGGTCAGAAGGCGTGGTCAGACTATAGGACAAAATATTTTAAATTAGAATTCTTGGAAAGTTTAAGGTCTTCTGTTTACTTCATTTTTTTATACAATTAAAAATGTGTATTATTTATTGTGGATTTGTATATAATTAGCTCCTGTAACAGATAATTTTGGTCTGAATAGTGTTTTGAGATTCTGAGCATGAAGTGGGGTAGGATAAGGTACGAATTCTGATATAGATCCATTGTAAAGCTATTTTAATTTTTGGCTTACCCAGGGGGTTAGAGTAACAATATATTGGGTTGATCAAAAGGTTTGTTCATATTTTTCCATAACATCTTAACAGAAAAATTGAACCTTTTGGCCAACCCAGTCCATGACGGTGTTTGAATTCTGAGAGCCATGTATAAGATTGGCAACCTCTTCATGACTCCAAGTAGCATTTCTAGGGATAAAACTTACTCTAGTTCACTAATGGTAGAGCACCTAGTTGATATTAGGTGGTTTAGCATTAATAGTAAACTCATGGTCCACACACATTCTTGTTTAGATTTGTGTATTGATGATGGCCTTAAAAATTTTTTTCGTAACCAAGCATCTTGTTAGAGTATCACTGAGACCAAGTAGTGAATTTAAAAATTGCATAAAAACATAAAAAATACAGATGCCCTTACATCTGGGGAATAGCATAAAGGGTACCGTCTTTTTATATGTGATCATGGTTCACTTGGGTAAGGAATTGACATCGTTGGCAATTCTGAATAGCGGTATGCTGTGTGTGCCCCCCAAACTGGGACAATTAAATAATTGATAGAATATTGCCATTAAATAAAGATAAATATGGCTATCTCTTTCCTGCTCTGGCACTGTGCCTTTCTGCTTTTAATGTGTAATCACCTATTTTATCGTTAAAATTGCTGTTGAAATTAGTGCTCTTAAAAGTATCACTTTAATCTATCTTATTTTTGTGGCATTCATTGTTCTTAGTCTCAGATGTAGATTAACCTGTGCCCCCCTCTCTCCTCTAGAATGACTCTTCTCATGGTGATTATATGCAAAGTAACGAGGCCAGTTTAATAGAACAAGCCCCAATACCTCATGATGGACTTACTGTGACTCCTCACAGAACCCAGCGAGAAGGTACGTTGTACTTTTCCTAAACTGTAAGCCGTCTGCACACAAGGCTGCTGACAGTGGCTGACTCGCCCCCTCGCCCCTTTGTGGCGCGCAGGGCTCTGCGAGTCCCGGGTTTGGCTCAGATGCTGGCCCTCTCGCTTCCTTGAGTCTGCGTCTGGGCTCCAACTCCGAGCCCCTGGCCCATCCCAGCCCACGCTTGCTCAGTTCTGCCTTTCTTAAACCTGGCTGCATACTTCTGGAGGGCAAAGACTTTAACCTCCCCCTAAAGTATCAGTACAGTGCTTTAGCTGTAGACTGTGCTCAAGGTCTGCTGAAAAAGTTAATTTTACTGACGTGCACTGTAAGAGAGAAGAGATTTCTTACAAGCACATGCTTCCTGCAGTAATGCAGTTTTCAAGAGGTCTGGGTGGGGGAGTGAGAGGACATTGCCACCCGAAGAGAAACGGGTTCACACGTTCTCGTCCCTTTACATGTGGGTGTCCGTTAACCTGCTGAGGGAAAATTCGGGAATGGTGAAAGATGTGGTGAGCATCACACTCAGTTATAGCACACATCATAACAGCTTTGAGTTGATGTCATTCTGTTTGCTTTTAGTTCCGATAATAATCCTTTTCATGTAACGCATTTTTCTTCACAGAGGAAAATAGATGTGAATGTTTAAGGTTTAGAAACATTTACATAATTAACCGCTTCTGTTCAAGATTCAGTAATCTGGAATCCTGCCTGCTCTGCTTCAGCCAGGCTCTGTGAAGCAGAGTTTGGGTTTACAGTGAAGGTCCCTTGTGGATTTTTTTTTTTTTTCCTTTAAGATAGTTTAAAAAAAAAATAAGAAGACTACATCAAAATGATAATTAACTGCAAGGTGGTACTTACAGATGGTTTTCCTATATCTTTACCTTTTAAACAAATGCCCATAGTCCATGCCCTGCAGTTCTTTGAGAGCTGCAGGGCCTCCCGTTACCCCCGCCCCTCAGCTCACGCCCTCTGTCTCCCTCACCTCGATTCTGATAGATCACAGCAGGTAAGGGGACTGGAGCCGCAGCCACAGCCACGCCCCTGTGCCACACTGCCCTGCGGCCCTCACAGCCTGCTTCAGAAGCAGGCTGCTTCATACTTTGGAACGGTGATTAGTTCAGATCGTTTTTATTTAATAGCACCATCCTTCACCTAATTGAATAGAGCAGCTTTTGGAAACAGCAGGCCCCTCCCCCCTCCAGCCTTCGTCATGCGCAGCAGTTCTGAGCCACGGCAGGCTTCTCACCCCACCTGGCATCTGCGGTTGTTGCGTCTCCATCAACGTTCTCATCCACCAAGGGAAACTGGCCCAGAAGCAGGCCGCCAAACACTAGACATTTGGAAGGCTAACACAAAATTCTGGTAGTGGTGTCTCCTAATGTCCGTTTACCAGCAGATTTCTGTAATCTTACGGTTCTTGCTTTCTCAGTGCCCGCCTTCTGTGATCTACAGCAATCTTACTTCTTCCTGCACACTTTTGTTCCTTTATATTCTACTTCACCTGTTTTAACTTCTTCCTTTAAGGCAAAGTGAGTCCTTCCCTTTTCTTTTCCATCTCCTGTCCCCTGTGACTCGAGCGGTGACCTTCTGTTGAGTCACTTTCCTAACTTCTTCCCTCTGACCTTTATCATCTTCATTACGATTTCTTCAACTTACACCCTGAGCAACAAGTTTTTTTTTCCTTAAGTCCTTATATCATGCTTAGTAGGCTGGCTCTTGTCCCTTTGTAAAGAGATTTACTTGCTAAGGTGGTAACTCCTGTTGAAGGGTGTATGAAATGACTTTGGGGATTTGCACTTTGACTTACTTCGTGAGTGAGCTGATCATCTTATCTGGTTCAATTCAGTGTAATTGTTCTTAAGCCACCAGTGTAATTTATGACCACTATTGTATAATAAATTGTGAGAAGTTTTACTATAGTGAACCATCGTAATTCATTATAATGTTAAGTTTGTGTTACCATTGTATGATATTAAGGGTCACACTTGAGGGAAACAGCTTTAAAATTCTGAATTGGAAAGAAGTCTTTATCACTTTCCTATTACTTTTGAAGAGTTCCCCACCTCATTTAAGAATTTTTTCTGGTTTATACCTAATCTGCCTAAATAACTGGAAGACTCTAAAGTGCTGTATTTGTGGTAATGTGAATTAGCAGTTTTGAAGATTCCTCTAGATAAGCAATCTTCACTGCAGGCACCTCTTATTATTTATCTTTGGTGTTAAGCAGAGTGCTTGAAACGACTGTAGGCACTCCGCGTGCTCACAGATGCAGAAAGAAATTCCTGACTGACGGCCAGCACAGTGCTGTCTTCTGGGTGTTTTGGTTTATTCCGTGATTAAGGCCAGAAGTAAAGATGAAGATAAATAGCTTAACCATTTGGCTGTGTCAGGTTGAATAACTGAAATGTGTGTCTAGTCTCTGTAGAACAAGTCAGCATGTTTTCTTTCTTTCAGCTGTACACATTGAGAAGATAATGTTGAAAGGAGTCCAGAGAAAAAGGGCTGACAAATATTGGGAGTACACCTTCAAAGTAAGCTACTCTCACCCAAGAAAGATCGCTCACACTGTGTTCAATGGTCTTTTGGAAGGAATGAAAATTGATCTTTGGAAAAACTAAATGGCAGGTTTGCTAACTTAAGAAAAGCTGTGCACATGTCTGTGTCTGTCTTAATTAAGGGGATGTGCTGTTTCCGGTATATGCTGCATGGTTTGCCCAGTTTAAAAGATGTATCACATTAAGATTGCTCTGACAGTTGGATTAAAAAGAAATAAGAGCCTTAGATTTAAGGCGTAAACAAACCTTTAGCAAGTGAAAGTAAACATTCAGCAGCGTTTGAATGTCCGGCGACAGGCGCCCTCCGTGGCGGTCTCGCCTGGCGTCTCTCCTCCTCGTCCTCCGAGGCTGCCGTCGCCCGGCCCTCGTTGCCCGGCCCTCGTCGCCGGCTCTGGTCTCTGGTTGCTCTGCTGCTCTTCTGCCCGTCACGCGGTGTCTGCCTGAGCGCAGAGCCCAGCAGGGTCGGTCCCCGCGGCCCCTCTCTGCCTGTGGCCTGTGCTGTGGACCCTCGGCCACATCTCCCTCCTCCCTGCTGGGCCGCACCTGCTAGCCCTGCTCTTCAGGCGGGCCACCCGCGCTGGAGCTGCAGGGCGGAGGCGTCTCTGTGCGCCCGCCCCTCACTTCCTTCTGGAGGAGCTGCCCGCCAGACGTCGGCGGTCCTGCCTCACGAAGTCACTTCTGATCCTCCAGCAGTCGTCTTTTCCTTCATCCCGGGTGTACTGCCGTCATCCCTTTCCCAGGTTCTTGTACTTGGGTTACGTGGTATTTCTTTCCAGAAGGCCGTCATCTCCGAGAGAGCAGGAATCATCATCCTCTGCATCTCACCGTGTCTGACTTGCCTAGTTTTGTTGAATAAGTTTTGGGACTAGCTTCTGCCTTCTATAGATGTGTCCTCAGTTTTCAAACTTTAAGTCATCTCCACATCTCACCTGCACTCTGTGACATTGACGCCAGCCGCTCTGCACTCTTCAGTCAGCTAGCCCAGCTCTCCTTGCGTTGCTGGGGCTCTTAGCTCGCTGCTTCCTTGAGGCCTGCGTGCTCTCTGGCCCTGAACCCTCTGTCGCCGGGGTGAGCCCCCTCCCGGGTCACTCCTGGCGCCTGTCTCGCATGCTGCTCGCAGCCCCCGCTCCATGCCCAGTGCGCTGTCTGTGGGGCCCTGGTCACTGACGGATCTCTGCTCAGGGGCTCTGGTCTGGCTCCTGCTCTGGGCTCTGACCTCAGTCCACAGAGGCCTCATGGCCTTGTCCTCTCCGTGTCCTTTCATAAGAACGGGGTCTGACACCAGTAGCTGCTCAACGACCATTTGCATAATTAGAAGTCATTTAAAAGTCGTGCCCTGTTAATAAGGATATTTGTTTGAGGGTTGCTGGGTAAAATTTTGAAGGTATTGTTCAGTATTTGGTTAATTGTGGCATGAGTAGTTGCTAAGGCTTGTGTGTTACATAGTCCAAGTATTTACTCAGCTCAGATAATTGTAAAGTAGAAATTATTAGCGGGCCACCATGGAGTCCACTGAATTAAAAGTGTCCAAGAAGCAGGTAGATAATCGGTTTTAGTTCTGGCCCTTCTGCTTGCTTAGAGTTTGAATCTGTCAGTTAGCCTTTTTGAGTTTTAGTTTCTCCATCTGCAAATGGAAGGAGTCATATCTGCCTCATCCACCTTAATAGGACTTTAAAGCATTAAGATAAAGATGATGAAATCTTTTCATAAACTAAATTCCCATAAAAGCACAGTACAGCACTACCACGGAGGGGCACGGACCCCGGCATTCCTTTTAAGGGTGTGTGCTCAGTAAGTGTCAGGAGGTGGAGTTTCCTTTTTCTTGAGGTTTATGTCTGCACTGTCCAGGTGTCAGTTTAGAGTCCTACAGCTTCTCCAAAAGGATGTAAGACATTTCCCTTTCTGAGAATTACGAAAATGTAGTCACATGTATAGAAGACAGCTTGTTTTGAAAACCATCAATTTGAAAGAAATTTTTAAGTAACATGTCAATATACAGTTAATTTTAACAATTTTTAACAAATTATGATAACAGATTAACTTTATATTTCTAATTTGTTGATATTGATAAGGTTTAAGTAAGGTCATCTGTTTTACACATGGCTTTTTTCCAGTCAGTTCTTGCCTAAGAAATAACTGTATAATATGTGTTGTTTTTTTTTCTTTTTAAATCAGGTAAATTGGTCTGATCTTTCAGTCACAACAGTAACAAAGACCCACCAAGAACTACAGGAATTTCTACTGAAGGTAAAAATGCAGATTTTATTGTTAAAATGATTTTGATATCACACACAGAATCCAAAAGCTTCAGCACCAGAGTAACACCAGGGATATTAGCGCATGCATGCAGAGGCTGATTCACAGCGCTTCATGAGCATCAGCTGTGGAAAATGTCATATTATTCTAGCATAGGTTTTCTTAGGTTATATTGCTAATGTAAGGAATTGAAGGCTTTCCACACTAAAGAAAAAAAGGAACCTTATTATTCCTAGCTTCTTGCTGAGACGTATGTTGGTGGCAATGTGCCCAGCACCCAGTAAGGTCTCTCCTCTGGGTTTCCTAAGCTTTGACTATTCTTTTTCTTGACAGATTTCATGTTTTAGTCATACAACTTCTCTAAAGCTTAGATAAAAAATATATATATATATAATTATTAGTCCCAAATAGATAACTTATCCTTCAGAATCACAGTAATTAATGACCCCCTGTTTAGCCAACATTTGAATATAGTGTTTTTTCTGTAAGACCAGTGCCTTATCAAGTTATATGAAATAAATGGCAACATAGTGTACTTCTAGGAACAAATTTCCTATTATAAAATATCCTTTCAAGTTTACCATATGTCTTTTTTTTCCTGTTTACCTTCCTTTTAAAATCATCTGCAAAATGTAAGAGTAAAAACTGTCCCCTTCACAACCTGTGCTCCCTAACACTCTCTAACTTCTGCGGAGGCTGATGAGCGGCGCTTAGCGTCTGCTGAAATGTGCAGGAGGAGGGTGGCCTTCCGGCCCCTTTTCCGGTTTGTGGCCGCTCCCCTGCTGCTGGCTGGCATCTGTGTCCGGCACCTGTATTGTTCCTCCGCCCCAGAAGGGCAGCTGCATGGAGGCCAGATGTCGGTTTCCTCCTCAGTGCTGTATCCACAGCGCCAGACACAGTACTTAGGACACAGTCGGAGTCTGAGCTGTGTGTGGACTGCACGAAAGAAGGAGTTCAGGAGAAGAGCTGCAAACGCCGAATTGCTGGGAGGTCTTGTCGATGGTTATCTGTCAGGCCTCAGTGTCCCTAAAGAAGAGCTTCTAGCCTGCTGAGCTCAGCCAGGGCTGAGCTGGGGCTCCAGAGCTGGGGACTGTTTGTGTAAAACTTGGGGTTTTGCCCCGTCGTTCCCACTTCGCTCTTCACGGGGAGTGTAGCGTTGGCCTGAGGTTCACCTGTGAGAGAGGCAGCACAGAGGTGGTCACTACAAAGACAGGCTACACTTTGCAGGATTCTGTTTGAGCTCTGGTAAACGCTCCGTTTAACTGAAGTGCCGCGCTGTGGGTGTCCGGGAGTGGGAGGGAAGCAGGGTGAGCGCTGCGGGTCCCCCCACCCCGCGCGGGGACGCCCCGGGGGTCCCGCCCTGCTCGGCGCTGCTCCAGGCTGCGGCCCTGTGTCCGGAAGGTTTGGAAAAGGAACGGCTTTTGGGTGATGTCTGAGCAGGAGGCACTTACCTCCCTTTTATGCCCCTGGTTCGCGATGCATTTGCCAGAGAGTGAGAGACGGACACTGGCCGGTTTTGTTTCCTAGCTTCCCAAGGAGTTGTCTTCGGAGACTTTTGACAAGACTATCCTCCGAGCCCTGAATCAGGGCTCGCTGAAGAGGGAGGAGCGGCGGCACCCCGACCTGGAGCCCGTGCTGAGGTGAGGTCTGCACGTTGCGCGCTCCTGAGGCGCGCTCCCGAGGCGAGGTGTGCGCGCACCTCAGGCTGCTTGTGGCCGGCCGGCGCTGAGGACGGGGCGGCATCTCTGCAAAAGTTATATTAAAGAAGTGATTTTTTCTTACACTTCCCTTTATGTTTTGTGCGGCTAGGCTGTGGTCTTAGCACCATAAATCGGTTCGGGACACTGGTTCCCAGTTCGTGGGCTTTGGGTTAGTGTCACTGTCATTCATGCCGTTAAGAAATGCAACAGTTGTGAAGGAGGGGGAAGACAAGAGAGGGGGGAAGTGAGTGTGTAAGTGACGGAGGAGAGTGCAAATAGGAAATGAGTGTGTCAAGGGAGGAAATGAGTGTGTAAGTGACGGAGGAAAGTGCAAATAGGGAGGAAATGAGTGTGTCAAGGGAGGAAATGAGTGTGTAAGTGACGGAGGAAAGTGCAAATAGGGAGGAAATGAGTGTGTAAAGGGAGGAAATGAGTGTGTAAGAGGGAGGGAAATGAGTGTGTAAGAGGAAGGAAAGTGTGTAAAGAGGGAGGAAATGAGTGTGTAGGTGAGGGAGGAAAGTGTAAAGAGGGAGGAAATGAGTGTGTAGGTGAGGCGGCGATGGGGCTGGTACCAGGGCCTGGTGTCCGCGTTCCCCTCCACCTGCACTGTGAATTAGGAGGATGAAGGTGTGGTACGGAAACGTGCATCTGGGGCTGGACAGCGGCTGCCGTGCCACGTGCAGTCTTGTTTTCCTTCTTAACTTCGCGAGCAGGTGGTGGCCGCTTAGTGTCCTGTTGGGTGTAATTGCTCGCTCGTGGCCTTGCAGCAGTAAACCGGACGAGCCTGTATGCTGATTACAAGCCCCTGCCTTGTACTCAATACGCCTGTACCTCTGACCAATTAGTTGGTTTGTAACCCTAACTGAATAAATAGAAGCCTTTGGATTTTAGTCCCCAGCCTCTGGTGGTGTGTCCAGACCTGAGATTTAGAGGAGCTCCATGCTTTGCATCTGCTTCTCGTCCCTCTCTCCATTCCCCTTTGTCTTCCTGTTGAGTGTTTACCTCCACATTTTGAGTTCCAAGAAGCGGTTTTGTCTAACGCACAAGGAAGCTTCGGTCCATAAGGGTCAGCTCTTGGTTTGGTATTTGATGATTTTGTAACTAATCGGAATGGTAGGTCTGAAACCTTGGGGAGACAATAAGAACTAAATTTTTGAATGAGCACTTAAAGTATTCAAAAGCAGTGAAAAGGGATTTGTGTGTTGAGCAGAGCGACAGTTTAAAATGTGTGCACTATTTGAGTATCATAACCCTGAAGAATGTTGATATTTCCTAAGAGGAAATTGGAGCCGAAAGGCCACATGCCTTGTTTAGGGTGACTCAGCTTGTAAGTGACTGAGCTGGTGTTCAAGTCCAAGTAAACTTTCCATCAGACTGTGCTGCAACGCTTCCCCTGTTGTGGGGAAGACCCCCACTTGGAGTCCCCTAATGGCATTAACACAACACGAGGAGAGCTGCTTTTAAAGAGAACAGCTTAGACTCCTGGTGCGATGCACACCCAGCTGACTCGCCAGCCACGCGTGCCTTAGTCTGCAGCAGTACTTGGGACCAACCTGGCGGCATCTTGTAGCTTCCAGAACTCCCCCGCTCCAAACTTCCCAGTGTCTGTATTTTCAGGGAGTGGGACGGTTCCTTCATGGTGCTGCCAAATGGTGAAAAGTAACACCCGTGAAGAAGGTAAAGAACCTGCAGTTGTTTTTCTGAGCAGAAAGGTGACTGTTAATAATACATGTTGGGTCAGAATTGAAACCTTATCACTAGTATATAAAGTTGAAAATAAGCCTTTTTATTAGATTCTTGTAAATAAGTCTTTTATTCATTTCCTCCTATGGGAAATACATTAGCAAACAAATATTCTCTTCCTTAGGAAAACAGTCTTTTGTACCTGAATTAAACTGCCTGGTGGTTTATTTACCATCTCACCTATCTTGTGGGTTTATTGTATGAAATTAACCGATCATCTTTTCTTTTTACATGCAGGCAGCTATTTTCAACTTCATCACAAGCTTTTCTACAGAGTCAGAAAGTACACAGCTTTTTTCAGTCCATATCATCTGACCCTCTACACAGCCTCAGTAAGTGTCTCTGCTCCTCCGTAGAAATCTGACATTTTTCTGGCCTGAATTTCTTGCTTTACCACGCCATCCTGTATATGGGATTGCCATTTTAGTTGAGGTCAAGTAGCATACAAATTAGAAACATTGATAGTTCTTAGTGAATTTTCACTGCAGTTTTAAGGAAAGTAACTTATAAAAGCTAATGTCACAAAACAGTAATGACCCGGATATGAAAAAATCTGTGAAAGAGTGGATACATGTGTCTGTGTAACTGATCCACTTTGCTGTACAGCAAAAACTAAGCTGAATCAGCTGCGCTGTAATGAAAATTGTAAAAGAAGAAAACGCTAACATCACAAAGCAGGGGCCAAGTATCTCAAACTCATGTGCCTTCGGGATCCTCAGGCCCCTTAATAGACCTGACTCACAGGTTGCCAAGACACTCTAGTGCAGCCTGGATGATGGATAACCTCTTACCTCTGCCCCTATTCCCATAAGGACCTCCCCAGCCTCCCAGGCTGGAAGCTCTGGCCTTACTCTCTTCACGTTTCCCCTTCATGTCCTGTCATTTAAGGACCAAGCCACACCAGACAGAGGACATCTTCCTCCTTACCCTTCTCACCAGTCCCATTGCCAGGCCCTTTTTTCATGCGTAGAGTGTACAAAGCCGCACTTCTCTCCGATTCTAGCTTCTCACTCCATTGTAACCTGCCCCAGGATTATCTTGAGGATCAGCGTGTTAATGCTCTTGTTGTTCAGTCATTAAGTTGCGTCCAGCTCTGTGACACCACGGGCTGCAGCAGGCTAGGCTCCCCTGTCCTTCACTGTCTCCTGGAGTTGCTCAGATTCATGTCCATTGGGTCAGCGGCACTGTCTAACCATCCCGTCCTCTGTTGCCCCCTTCTCCTTTTGCCTTCAATCTTTCCCAGCATCAGAATCTTTTCCATGAGTCAGCTCTTCGCATCAGGTGGCCAAAGTGTTGGAGCTTCCACCTACCCTCTATTCAGAGCATTAAACACCTGCTGTGGGGCTCAGGCCCTGTCATGAGCATCCTTGAGCCTCCTCTCCCCAGCTTAAAGGGTTGGCAGCCACTCAGTACACCTGGCCATTTCCTATGCCAGGGTTTTGCTCTTTTGCACCCTTTTGTCACAGTCTGTCAAGATCACCCCTGTTTTTTGGGACCCAACTGAAATGACCACCTCACAAGGGTACTTCCCAGCCTCCTTGTGTGTCTGCGGTCTGGTTTCGCCCGCGTGTTTCAGCATTCATCACAGTCTGCTTTGCGTTTGGTTTTGCACACATCTATCTCGGCTGCCTTCTCTAACAAATACTTTGCCAGTAACATCAAAACAGTCAGTGCTTTCTTCCTGAACCAAGTGTGATTGTTTTTGAATGAATATATATGAATAGCATCTGTTTAATTCTAAAGGAGCATTGAAGCCTGAAGTTAAGCTTTTAATTCAGATTTTAGCAAGGCTGTCTAGGGTCCAGTGAAGAGTACACACACGAAAGAAGACTAGTCTGGGGAGCTCGGCAGCTCGTGAATCGCATGAGCAATGCTGAAGAGGCCGGTAGGCTTTCAAGATCTCAGGTTGTGTGAAATCAAGATAGTGTGTTAAAGGACATGTTTTGAAATTGTGGGAAATCTCAAGTTATTTCACCAAAGAACGTATTGTTGGCAAAGTTCGTTTTGCAGCCACTCTTTTACGAAAGGGCTTCTCTAATAGCTCAGACGGTAAAGACTCTGCCTGCAGTGCAGGAGACCTAGGTTCACTCCCTGGGTTGGGAAGATCCTCTGGAGAAGGACGTGACAACCACTCTAGGATTCTTGCCTGGAGAATTTCATGGACAGAGGAGCCTGGCGGGCCGCAGTCTATGGGGCTGCGCAGGGTCGGACATAACTGAGTGACTAAGACACACACTTCTAAGAAACGGCAGTTCCACACTCCTCCTGCCTCCCTGAAATAGCAATATTCCACATTCTGACATCCGAGAAAACAGGTTAGACGCCCGAATGACTTAAAATGGTAACCTCTGCAAGCCCACTGGTCTGTCTGTAACGGAAAGAGATCCAGCTCGTGCAGTGTGTTCCGAGGGCCCGGGCTGGCCCGAGAGTGCTGAGCACGCCCCTGGAGGAGGAGCGGGAGCAGGAGGTGTTGTGCGCTGCTGCAGCAGCCTGATGTCCCCTCACTGTCCTGTCGTCCATGAAAAGGGCACGAGACGTACACAGCACAGAGGCTTAGAGGTGCCGGCCCAGCCCAGCTCCTCATTGTGCTCCGGGCACGTGGGCAGGAAGGCTCGCTCAGTGGCTCCAGTCCTGCAGCTTCTGTGGGGAGAGGTGGCTGTGTGGCTCAGGGCCCCCACTCCCAGCCCGAGGCTCTGTGCCAGGTCCCCTTGCTTTCTTCAAGGTCCCAACTACTGGAGACGTGCTCTGTACCATTAACTCCAACTCTCAGCTTCTGTGGGAGAAAAGTAATCATTACACTGATTTATCTCACTATGATAATTTCCCTAAAAATTAATGATATTTAATACTTCCTGCAGATAACTTACAGTCCTCTCTGAAGACCTCTAAGATATTAGAGCACTTGAAAGAAGACAGCTCAGAAGCCTCGAGTCAAGAAGAAGGTAAACGTTGACTCCCTGGGATGAGTCGTTCTGCACAGTGTTGCTGCAGGGGTAGGTAACAGGCCGTCAGTGCAGACCCAGGAACTGAGAGACAGGGTGTGGGGCTCGGTGTATGAAAGGTGGCGCTTCAGAGCAGGGGCAGTGTGTGTGATCAGTGGCACCGGCTGGCTTTCCAGTCAGGAAGAACTATATAATTAGATCCCTACTTCTGTCGTGCACAGAACATTTCAAGTGAATAGCACATTATATGTAACATATATAAACTTCATGTAAAATATAAAACTTGAGTTTTTAAAGGTTAATACTCTGGGACAAGAAGGCTTTCCGGACAAGACAGAGCAGCATGGCCATAGGGAAGATCTTTCTGTTCTCAGTTAAAGCTCAACATGTGACAGAAGCCACGCCGAAGACATTTGCAGGGTGTTTACAGGTGAAGACTACAACCAGACTATACAGTCTTCTAAAAAATCATTGAGAAAATCAGTCTGGTCAACAACATACGGAAAGATAAAAATAGGCGATTCACAGAAGAACCTTGAATGGTTCAGCCCCCTGAGTAGTCCAGAAAATGCCAATGAAAAACAATGAGAAATGATTTCATACCCGTCAGAAGGATATTTAGAGTATATTCAAACATGTGGCACCACTGTGTTTGTGAGTACACAGATGGGTAGTTGGAAACACGCGCCTCAGCTAACCGCTGTGGGGGAGGGACTGGAATGCAGCGGAGGGAGGCATTTAATTGTTCTGGGATGTTTCCTTTCTGAATAGAAAGAGGAAAATACAGAGCTATCCAGGAGGTGGGTGCATGGGTGCTGGCTTTATTAATGTGTGTTTTTTTAATATACGAGGCACTTCATTTATTTTAATGATTTAAAAAAAAAAAGGGCCTGAAATTCACTGTTGTGGTTTTGCAGTTTAATGCTCATAGTCAACTTTTGTAGTTTTGGACACATTTGATCTGCTATTAGGCGGAACGTGTTTGAGAGGATATCTAAGGAAGCTCAGTCACTGACTGTCTTTGGGAAACTGTTGCTCTGAGGAATTTTCTGTGAGCTCAGAAGCGCTCCTGAGCGGTCTGCCGACGCTGTCATGGCCATAAACCAGCTGTGGCTGCGTTTGGATGTTGCAGAAGGCGCGGTGTAACGAAGTGTGTTTTCCTCCACTCTAGATGTGCTACAGCACACCGCCATCCACAAGAAGCCCACCGGCAAGAGTCCCCTCGTGCAGTAGGTATCTCTTCCCTAGACCGCGCAGGCCGTTGCCTGTGTGTAAATCACTGTCGTGTTGCTTACTGAGATCAGTTGCCATTCTGCCATCTGACTGTTTGCCTGTTATTGGTATCAGCTTTAGCTCGCTCTCCTTGCTTTCGGGTGCTTTTATTCTGCTTTGCTCTCGTGCTAGCCGCGGTAGCTGTGCGGGTGCTGTTTCGCGGTCCTTGCAGCGGCCGCCTGGAGGCCCTGCTGTGCGCTGACAGCTCGCGCAGGCCTGACAGCGGCTGCGCTTGCACCGCGTCCCCCGCGGGCCCAGCAGCACTTCACCGCTTGCCTCCTCCTTGCCCACGGACTGCGCCCGCCATGCACCTTGCTTCTCTTTCAAGCCTCATGGAGCCTTGTTCATTCATCTTTAGATACTACCATTCCACTGCTCCTCGTTCCTTCCGGTGTCTGAGCATCCTTCTAACTGAAGAACACTTGAGAATTTCCTATTATCGTTGTCTGCCAGTGATGAGTTCACTTTGTTTTTCTCAAGAAGAAATGTCCCTCTCGCCTTCCTTTTTGAAAGACATTTCACAGATAGGACGTAGGACTGCAGGCGCGTAATTGCTTCCTGTCAGCGCTCCGAGCGCCTGGGCCACTGGCTCCGCCTGCGCCTTTGGTCCCTCACTTCATCTCCTCCCAGCCCAGTTTGATTTCTGCCGCAGAGCACCGAAAATCGTCTGTGTGACGTCCAACCCCGTCCCACAGCCGCGGTCCTCTCCAGGCTCCCGCCACGAACCTCCACCTCTTAGCCCAGGGGCTGTGTGGGCGCCCGGGCCTGCGTGGCCTGGAGCTGCGGCTCAGGCGGGGAGTTCCCTCGCCCAGGGCTCTGCCCGCACTGGTGGGAGTTCTGGTTCCCGCCACTGGGGAGGCAGCTGGGGGGTCCCAGGGGCCTCGAGCCTTTGCAGCCCGCGGTGGTGGCCCCAGTGGCAGCCCCGAAGGCTGGCTTCTCCTTCTCCCATCTGACTTGCCCCTGTCCTTCCTTGCTCCTGCTTCCCAGATGCCCGGCCGTGTCAACCAAGTCACCCAGACTCTGCTTCTAGGGAGAGCTCAAGACTGCAGGTAGCCATCGTCTCCACCCTGTTACTCTCTGAAGGTTAGGGTGCTTCTCCAAACCCGGACTGTGTGTTTGAATTTTCCCACTGTCTGGTTTTTGGCAGTTTCCTGTGATGAGCTTGCAGCTTTCTTTGAGTGAGCCGCCTCCTCTGAGGCCCTGGGCGCCCACAGGCCAGGCTTCCCACCACACCCCGTGTGCTATCTAAAGCATCTCGTGCTGCCACATTGTCCCCGCTCCACGCCCGAGTCTATCTTCTCATGACCAGATTTCCTCTTCACTGAGTTTTTTCATCTGTTTCCATCCATTGAATTCCTAATTTATTTTACAGTTCTAGAATTTAAGTTTGATTCCTTTTTCTGTTTTCCAGTGCTCTTCCAAAATTCTGTCATCGTGCAGCTCTTGACCAGCATTGAGCGCTGTTAGAGTCCGTGTCCAATAATCCTCTGGATTCTCTCTGAGCCTGTTTCTTGGCCTGTTCCTCTTGATTTCCAGTCCCATTATGCTGTCCCTTCCCTTGCCTTAGACACACAGAGTCTGTAGCGATTCTCTCAAGATCGGGGTTAGTACCCCAGCTGTGAGCCATGTGGAATGAGTCCAGAGATAGACTGTGCCTTTCTCAAGCTCCTCAGAGACAGGTATTAATTAATAAATAGGTGAGCATGCTATGTACTAGCTTATTTTCATAGTTTACTTTTTCCTTAGAGCTATTGCAAGGCATTCTATAAAAAACTAACGTGCTGAAGAAAGGGTTGCCGCGCTTCCTCACTGTATGCTGAGTAGGCGGGGTTTTTGAGGACCGGCCTCACGTGGCTGGACTCTCTCCTTTGCTAGCGGTGTCGGTGCAGGCTGTTCCCCGGTGGACCGGCTCCCCGTGCAGTGTGCTGAGCAGAATGGAGTCGTGGACTGGAGGAAGCCGGCCTGTGCCGCCGCCCAGCGCCAGGAGCAGTGCGTGGCCTTGGTCGACCAGGTACGGGGTGGCTTGGTCTCCTGCCGTGCTGCCGGGGGTGCTACTGCACGAGTCGAGCCCTAAGCACCGAGGTCCACTAGTGTGCCTGGGAAGAAGAGACGAGGGACGTTCCAGCGTAAGGCTTGGAAGTTAGTTGGTATACATGACCTAAGCTCCCCTGGGACCTGAAGACGTGTATTCATGTCAGTTTGATTACTCAGAAATGCTAATACATTTTATTGTGATGATGCTGGAAATGATTCACTAGGGATACACCATTATGCCACGTTTTTTGCTTTGAAAGAATTATGCACATTTTGGTCCCTGTCTCGTGTGGAGATGTGAACTTTGAAGACTCTCTTCCCTCGTGAGTTGTTGGGCCAGTTTCCCAGCAGTCCTAAACGTGATGAGGAAGTACTCGCTTTGAGTTGCTGGTGTAGTCAGAGAGCCGCATGCTCCCCAGTGTGTCTAGGTGCCACGGCGCTGCAAATACGGGGCGATGCTTACTGGGACCACTCTGGAGGGAACCACCTTCTCTAGAAAATGTGTCTGTATTACTGGCTAACACTCAGGTCCAGATGTGAACCTTTATCAGGATGTGTTTTTACGAACTAAAGCACTAAAACATACTGTGAGAAATTGTGTTATTAAAGTCATGCTTACTAATGGCCGATTTTCAGGCCCATCTGATTATCGTGTTTCTTCATCTACTCCAGGGCCTACACCTTTTCTCTTAGAGCTGACACAGTCGTGTGTTTTACCGACCTGAACTTGATGAGAAGGCTAGTAAACCTGTAGCAAATACCAGTTACTTGATTATGTTTTTTTAATGACAAAAAGAAAACACATCCATTTTGTTAATACAAGCAAAATACAGAGTAGGTATTTTTCTCGTGATTAAGGCTTTGTCAGAAAATATGCAAATTTTAGTGGATCAAGTAGGTAACTTCAAAACAGATGGAAAGTAGAAACGTGTTAGAATATACGGTTGGGACTGTGCCGTTTCGGGGTCTTGTGTCAGAATAAGAGGGTGCCTCCTCGAGCGTGGCTGTGCTTTGGTCCAGTTACTCTCTTATTCTTTTCCATAGCATTCAACTGAAAAACGAAGTTTATCTTCAATAAGTAAGAAGAAAGGAAAGCCACAAATAGAAAAGTAGGTTTAATTTAATGTTTCCAGTAATAGAAATTGGTCAGAGGAGACAGCACTTGATAATAGACCTGTTTAGTTTATGTCGTATAAATAGCATTTTTCTATTAGTTTTCTTTTTGTTTTCGCTCTGGACTTCTTTTTCTTAGCTCTAGACAATCAGCACGTGCACGCAATAACAGTAAGGCTGTTGTCATGTGTCACACCCAGTTTGGAGGGCGGAGTTTCCAGCCCTGCACACTGAAGGGTGGATCCTGCATTCATATAAACCTTACTGAACTTGTTTTTAATATTGAAAAAATTGAGGGTGATTTTACTAGTATTGTACTTAATGTGTTCTCTAGGGACTGTTAAAAAAATGTTGGTAACATGTATACTTTTGGCTTAGGGAGAAAATTAAGAAAACTGACGGTAGATTGAATAGTAGAATAAATGGTATTCGAATCTCTGCTCTTCCGCACACCCACGGTGCTTCTGTGAAAGGTAAGGGAGTTTTTCTTTCAATTACACATCACCTAAATATACTTAGCAGGGTACCTATTAGAGTGGGTGTTGAACTGTTGGGTCAAAGCCTCACACACGTTTTCCCTGCATTGATACGAGCAGTAATTTCTGAATTAACTCCGTGAACACTTCAGACGTATTTAATGCAGGAAATCTGGTCTGGTCTCGGAGGTGAAAGGGCCTCTGCCGCAGTGACCCTCTGGCCCCTTCCCCTTGCCCGGCAGCAGCGGCCTCGTCAGGGGCCTCCTCTTCAGCCACTCCCTGCTCCAGAGCAGAGGCCGCAAGACCTGAGGGGTCGACCAGCCCCACAGAAGCCTGCGCTCTTGCGTTAAAGTCATCTTAAAAAATCTCACTGACTCTTTCAAGCTTTAATGACCGTCCTTTGAGGAGCTTTTTGGGAATCACAAGCTGAAGTCAAGATTGCCGGGAGAAATATCAGCAACCTCAGATATGCAGATGATACCACTCTTAGGGCAGAAAGTGAAGAGGAACTAAAGAGCATCTAGATGAAAGTGAAAGAGGGGAGTGAAAAAGCTGGCTTGAAACTCAGCATTCAAAAACATGAGATCATGGCAGACAGCAGGGGGAAAAGTGGAGTCAGTGACAGGTTTTCTTTTCTTGGGCTCCAAAATCAACTGCAGATGGTGCCCGCAGCCATGAGACTAAAAGACACTCGCTCCTTGGGAGAAAAGCTGTGAGCAACCTAGACAGCTCATTAAAAGCCAGAGACACTGCTTTGCCAACAAAGGTCAGTCTAGTCAAGGCTGCGCTTTCCCCAGTGGTGGTGTGTGGGTGTGAGCTGGACCATGAGAAGGACCTTGAGAAGGCTGAGCACCGCGGTGTTAGCGGAGACTCTTGAGGGCCCCTGGGGCTGCAGGGAGAGCAGAGGAACCTGGCCCAGCTCACTGGGGGAGCTTTTCGTGTTGTGACGCTGCAGTGCCTGAGGCCCCGTGGGGATGGCAGCTGAAGGGGGGGCGCTGCTGAGACGAGGGCAGGAGTTCTCCTGCCGGGACTCCCTGTCTGTCTGCTCTTGTTCGTTCTCTGCACTGCCTTCTAAACCACACGCTAAGTCAGATCATCTCGAGTTAAGATTCCCGTCAGGTATACGCCACCCTCACATCGTCGCTCTGGTCTCATACGATGTGGGAACCACATCCACAAAGTGGGTAACAGTTTCTTCCCCTTCAGCTCATATTTTCAGAGATGCACGTGGACTTTGATCTCAGACAGGCGTAGGTTTGTGTCTTTACCACCCCCCAAGTTTCTTAAATTTGTAAAAGAAGAACAATATTCACCTCACCAGATTGTAAGACTTAAATGTGGCAACATGAAATGCGTGTGGCCTGCATCAAGTACCAAGGTGTTCAGTCATGTGATTCCTCTTGCCTCTTATAATAAGTTAGAAGAAAACATACACTGTCTAGGTTAAGAACTCTTGATAATCGATCAGACTCTTAACTCCTTTCTTTATTTTCAAATATTATGAAAGTACCACCTCAGGATTTTTAATTCAAGATTAACCTTATTCTGTCTATCTTGTTCTCTCTGTATGCCACTGATTCATATGTGTGTGTATATATATATTTATTTATTTATAGAGTAAAACTATAAATAAAAAATACTTTGTAAAACTATTGTCAGGTATAGCTGAGATGTTTGCTGACTGCAGGTTAAAGGTAAAACCCTCTGTTTATCAATCCCTTTGAAATACTGAGGAATTACCCTTAAGATTTTTTTAACAGAACAAACACACATTTCGTAAATGTAGATGCTATATTGAAGCTGAGAATATTGGGTCCTTTGATTCATGGATTGTCCAGATTTTTAAATAACTCAGTTTGAGATAAGTGTTTGTAACTTAAAATTTAACTTCTGTTTTGGGTAATACATTTATGTAGTTCAAAATTCTGAAGGTAAAAAAGGGAACAAAATAAGTGTCCCTGCCCTCTGTATGTTGTCTTCTCCCCAAAACAGTCAGTGCTGTTCATCATCTGTGTTTTCACAACCTTTGCTTTTAAAATCTCAAGCTTTAATCTTTCTACTAAAGAGAAGTAAGCCTTACCTCACTTACAGTATGAAGAACTTTACCCAATTGCATTGCCTGTTTCTTCCACCCCATTTTTCTGTTGGCTGATTGTGGCACCGAAAATTTGGGGTTGACCTCTTAATTTATTTTAGATTATAATGATTTAAAGACCTTCATCTTTCTTTAATAACTCATTGTGGGTCTGCATCTAAATGGTTCTTAAGTCTGTCTAGCTTCTTTTTGTCCATAAATACTAATAACTAGATTTTTATCATTAGAATAGTGGCTAGTATAAGTTTTTTCCTCTTTGTTGTCTTAATAACATGGCACCCTGTCCCATCACTTCATGGCAAATAGAAGGGGAAAAGTGGAATCAGGGAAAACAACAAGTAAAAAGTTTATCAGTTCAGTTCAGTTGCTCAGTTGTGTTCGACTCTTTGTAAACCCACGGACTGCAGCCCGCCAGGCCTCCCTGTCCATCACCAGCTCCCAGAGCTTGCTCAAACTCATGTCCATCAAGTCAGTGATGGCACCCAGCCATCTCATCCTGTCGTCCCCTTCCCTTGCTGCCTTCGATATTGCCTAGCTTTGGAGTCTTTTCCAATGAATCAGTCCTTTGCATCAGGTGGCCAAAGTATCAGAGCTTCAGCCTCAGCATCAGTCCTTCCAAAGATTATTCAGGACTGATTTCCTTTAGGATTGACTGGTTGGATCTCCTTGCAGTCCAAGGGACTCGCAAGAGTCTTCTCCAACACCACAGCTCAAAAGCATCAATTCTTCGGTGCTCAGCTTTCTTTATGGTCCAACTCTCACATCCATACATGACCACTGGAGAAACCATAGTTTTGACTAGATGGACCTTTGTTGGCAAAATAATGTCTCTGCTTTTTAATACGCTCTGTAGTTTGGTTATAGTTTTTCTTCCAAGGACCAAGCGTCTTTTAATTTTGTGGCTACAGTTACCATCTGCAGTGATTTTGGAGCCCAAGAAAATAGTCTGTCACAGTTTCCATTGTTTCCCCATCTATTTGCCATGAAGTAATGGACCGGATGCCATGATCTTAGTTTTTTGAATGTTGAGTTTTATATTTCCGTTTAAAAGGGCAGTTTGTGGAATAGCCTTTGGCATAGTTAATGATTCTTACCTTTCTCACCTTCTGAGTCCAGAGGATCACATTTCTTTTTTATTATAAAAATTCCAAAGACTCCACACAATTCTAAAGCACCGGGATTGTCAAAAACAGGAAATTATAGATTTAGATTTATGTATGTATTTCTTTGAAAATTGCAAATTAATCTATGACACTTGAGTGATTAAAATATTTACTAGCTATATAATGTAAAGAAAATAATGCAATAAATTATTTCATTCTGAGAAATAGCTGCCTCACCTTTTTTTTTTTAAACATTCTGAAGCTTACCCTGTGAAGTATCAAAGACCTCACTGCATGATAGTGAGCTTGCTCCACCCACGTGGTTTGTTGGCGGTGGTTTTTTTTTTTTTCCCCAGTCCATCATTTATTTCTGCTTAGAACTCAGGGGCTACTCAGTCTACTTCATGGGAAGCAATTTAATCTTTTCAAATATTTTAGGCATGGGAATTTTAACCGAAAGGCATTTCCGGCAGTCAGTTGTATTCTTCAGGTGTTTGCTTTTGGTTTGTTTTTTTTTTTTTAAGAAAGAATTTTATAGTATACTCTGAGGAGTTTTTATTTGACTTAAGAAGTGGTTCGATGTGGTAATACTAGGCAGACCCTACAAAGAACATTAATTCTGATTTTTAAAGTCAGTAAGATTGACTATTTTCTCTGCCTTTGTTTTACGAATGTATTTGTCAGTTATTTTCAGTTAAAATTGAGTTTCAGTAATGGATTTTTACTTTGGTCAAGGGCCAGTTTTTATTACATAATTATAGAAAAACTGAAAAAAAAATTTACAACTGTAATTTCTGATGGTTCAGTTCAGAAATTTATTTAACTGAACAATTCTACTTTTTAAAAAATCATGTAATTTTCAGATGTGAGTTTGGACATTGGATCTGGACATGACACGTGTGGAGAGACATCTTCAGAGAGTTACAGCTCTCCTTCTAGCCCCCGACATGATGGAAGAGAGAGTTTTGAAAGTGAAGAAGAAAAAGACAGAGGTTTGCTCTTTGGAAGGGTGTGGGGGAGGCAGAGGGAAATGTGTGCTCTAAAATCTGTCAAACAACTATTTTTATGGTACTGAAAATGTCATTATTGACTTTAATTGGTATAACAGGTGTCTTAAAGACCATTGACTTAGCAGTTTCTAGTAATGTTGATTTTTTAAGCCTGTTTTACTGGAAATGATGTTAAAGAGGAAGAAGACAGAGTCTTAACAGGATACAGAGTCAGTGTAGCGAGACTGGGAGCTGCACATTGTTCGAGGGACGACGACCTCCATGCTTCCTGATGGACCACGGTCAGCGTCATGAAGAGCCTTCTTTGTCTCTAATGGCAGACTTTGTCTCAAAGTCTGTTTTATCCGATGATAATACTACAGCCACTTTAGCTCTCTCTTGGGTGTTTGCAGGATACCTCTTTTTCCATCCTTTTACTTTAAACGTGTTTGTGTCTTTGATTCTAAAGTATGTCTATTAAAGACATCTTATAGTTGGATTGTGATTTTTTTTTTTTTTTTTTTTGGATTGTGATTTTTTTTTTAAGCCATTCTGCCCATCTCTGCCATTTGGCTGGCTTGTGTATTTAACTTACTGTAATTGATTAATGATGAGGTAGGATTTATATCTGCCATTTTGTTTTCTATATGTACTGTATCTTCAAATCCTCCTTACATGAAAGCTCAGCATCAGCCAGAAGTAAGAACTGAGAGCCACCTTAGGTCTTTACTGGACAGGCCCGCAGCCCTGCACATGAGCGTGCCTTCTAGATTCCCAGGGATATATCCAAGGTTTTCAGAGCTTCCTGTGGACATCTCATTCTTCAGTTCTTTAAGTTTTTTGGTCAGACTCTTGTTAGTCCCGACTGGTAATGCTACCTCAGGCAGCCATATTGTTGAACGTTTGCCGTAGATGGTGACAAGTGCCCCGTGGGTACGAAGCTGTTAACATGGCAGACTCAAGCTGTCAGTCACTCAGTCGTGTCTGACTCTGCCGCCTCGTGGGCGGCAGCCCGCCGGGCTCCTCTGTCCGTGGGATTTCCTAGGCGAGAATGCTGGCATGGGCACCACCCCTTCTCGGGGATCTTCTCTCCCGGGACGGACTGGGGTCTCCTGCACTGCAAGTGCTTTGGTGGTGGTGGTGGCCATGATGGGGTTTTGTTAATAAGACGTCATACTTTTCAAAGTCATCTCAGAAAAGGAAAACCTGTCTCTAAATTGCTCGAAGAGTCCTTCTAATGAATGCTCAGAAAACCGTTTGAGATCAGTTAAAATCATGGGGCCATTTGCTATGACTTAAGATGATTTAAACAAAGCCCAGTTCATTTAGAAATTTAACTGATCATCTGAAAAATGTTAACAGCTTCTTTTGAACTTAAATATTATTTTTAACTCCTACTTGTGTGAAGGTACAGATATAGATATAATGCCTTGAGTAAGTTACTAATGGAATACTTTTTGATTTGCAGAGTTTAACAAGGAACTCCTCAGTTATTAAGGGGAGTTTATATTAGAACCATTTATTCATAAGTTGAATCTCTTCTCTCTAATAAAAATTATTATTGAGTTAGTAGTAGTGTTGTTTACATTCAATGTCACGAAATAGGTTCTGTTTAACCTTTTTTCGGGAAGTATAGTATGATTTGTTTTTAGAATTGTTTCTCAAAGTTTTAGCTTATTAGCTGAATATACTAGTTACTACCTTAATAAATATAAGCATTTTAAGTACATAATGCAATTCTGCTTATATTTGTGAGCAAAAAGATGTTAAATAAGGTACTGCATTTAATTGGGTAGTCTCCATACACAGTACCGCAGGGTCTGGGCTTATGACAGTTCAGCTCAGTGCAGGCGCTCAGGCGTGTCCGGCTCTGCAGCCCCACGAAGCGCAGCACGCCAGGCCTCCCTGTCCATCACCAACTCCCGGAGTTCACTCAGACCCACGTCCATCGAGGCCGTGATGCCATCCAGCCATCTCATCCTCTGCTGTCCCCTTCTCCTCCTGCCCCCAATCCCTCCCAGCATCAGAGTCTTTTCCAATGAGTTAACTCTTCGCATGAGGTGGCCAAAGTACTGGAGTTTCAGCTTCAGCATCATTCCTTCCAAAGAAATCCCAGGGCTGATCTCCTTCAGAATGGACTGGTTGGATCTCCTTGCAGTCCAAGGGACTCTCAAGAGTCTTCTCCAACACCTCCGTTCAAAAGTATCAATGTACTCTCAAGAGTACATAAGAATGATGCAGTAATAAAAAGAAATGTGGTGTAGTTTTGTGTCTGCCACTTGGCTGTTTGGTTTTAGGAGAAACTTCGGTGCTCTTGTGTTTTCTTGCTGCTTGTGTT
The DNA here is from genome assembly GCA_006410935.1 of Redunca redunca. NCBI lineage: Eukaryota > Metazoa > Chordata > Mammalia > Artiodactyla > Bovidae > Redunca > Redunca redunca. Next base: position 7,233 of record SJYQ01091753.1, on the reverse strand, counting down.
CTAGCATTTATTTTATGATTGTAATGGTAGCTTTACATTTTCTTTCTCCCACTGAAGCATTTAAAAGGAAGACTATTCCACTCTAGGAAAACTGTCTTCCCTTCTCTATCTCTAGATGTTTAAATTAAATATGGTCTTGATTGAACTCCTTTAAATTGTATAATTTATGAGAGACCAGTGTGAAGACCTCGCGTTTGGCAGGCAGTACAGCATATGAATCGAGTGAAGTGCCGAGAATCGATTAAAGGTGAAAGATGCTGACCCCTTGTGATAAAGGTCTGTGTTTATACTGTGCTTCATCCAGGCTCCATTAATCTTTTGTTTCTTACCTGTCCAAGGGTTTTTTTTAAGATTTATTTTTTTTAGAGCGGTTTTGGATTTACAGTGAAATTGAGAGAAAGACACAGAAATGTCCTGTGTAGTCCCTCTTCTCACACGGCATCAACCTCACTGGCTAGAATGGCACATCTGTCTACCGAGGACAAACCGCCTTTGACTCAGAGCTGACTTTGACACGTGATGTGTCTGAGGGCGGCTCCTGGTAGTGTGCCTCAGTGGCTCTGGGCAGGTGTGCAAGGATACGGATTCACGTCACTCCATCACACAGTGCTCTCACCGCCCTGGAAGGCCTCTGCTCTGCCTCCTCACCTCCCCCGGGCCTCCACCCCTGGCACCCACCAGTCTTCTCATTGCCTCCTTAGAGTCTTGCCTTTTCCGGAATCTCCATATTTTTCAAATAAAGTCCATAGAAAGCCAAAAATTAAAAGAAGGTTAGCTCAGTAGTCAGGAAACTGAGGGGGATACATTCACTGGTTTTAAAAGTCAGGGTATATTTTTAGGTGTACTTAAATTTTATTTCTAGCAGGATGGACGGGAAAGGATGCTTGCGTTGACATCTGTTTACGTTTCCCTCAGACACGGACAGCAATTCCGAGGACTCGGGAAATCCCTCGACAACCAGGTTTACGAGTTACGGTTCTGTCGGCCAGACGGTCACGGTGAAGCCGCCTGTTCAAATCGCTTCCTTAGGAAACGACAGCGCAAGCCTTTTGGAAGATCCCTTGAGCTCAGCCAAGTATCAGCATCTTTCTTTCATGCCGACTCTGCACTGTGTCATGCACAATGGTGCCCAGAAGTCGGAGGTCGTGGTGCCTCCACCCAAGTCTGCTGATGGCAAGACGATCGGGATGCTGGTCCCCGGCCCTGTGGCGCTCTCCGCCCTCCGGGAGCCCACGGACCCCACGGCCCTGGGCGCGCTCGGGCCGGCGGCGTCCGCCGGGGACTCGGAGAAGCCGCTGGAGCTGCTGGCGGCCCCGCTGCCGCTGCCCTCCGGCTTCCTCCCGCACGCCGGCGGCCCCGCGCTGCACCTCACCATCCAGAGGCTGAAGCTGCCGCCGGGCCCCGCCGAGAGCTGCGCCCTGAACCTGGCGCCGCCGCCCGCCGCGGGCCTGGGCGCGGGCTCCGCGAGCACCACGTACGGCCCCGGCCCCGGGCCCTTCCCGGGCTCCCCGGTCGCTGCCGCGGACCCCGTCCCGAAGGCCGCCTCGCCGGCGGCGGGACTCTCGCCAATGGTGCCTCCGCTGGAGGGCGGCGCGGCGGCCGCGGCTCCGCCCGCGGGCGTGCAGGTGGTGGTCNCGCCTTCCTGGGCGCGGGCGCGCTGCTGGCCCCGGCCGGCGCCTGCGGCTCGTGCGGCCGGCGCTGCGGCTGCGGCGCCGGGCTGCCGCTCGGCGGCTACTACTACCCGGGGCCGGCGCCCGGGCCGCTGTACCGCGTCTCGCCCTTCTTCAGCCTGCCCTCCCTCTGCAACGGCAGCTACCTCAGCCAGGCGCCCCAGGGCAGCGGCGGCCAGCTCCCCTTCTTCCTGCCTCAGGCCCCGTACGCCAGCGGGCTGGCGCCCGACCCGGTGCTGGGCGGCCAGGCCGGCTACGGCGTGCAGCCGGTGGCGGGCTTCGGCCGGTTCTACCCCGTGTACCCGCCCAACGTGGTGGCCGGCTCGGGCGGCGCGGCGCCCAAGAAGAGCGGGAGCGCCTCGTGCTACAACTGCGGCGTGAGCGGACACCACGCGCAGGAGTGCAAGCAGTCGTCCATGGAGGCCGGCCCACAAGGTAATCCCGAGAGCGCCCGGAGGACTTGCTTCTGAGGGGCCGCAGGCGTGCGGCTCCGCGGGAGCAGCGGGAGCCGCCGGCGTGTCCGCAGGCTGCGCGGGCGGCGACGGCCGAGAGGTGCAGGCGGCCAGGCAGCGCAGGCCCGGGCCCGCAGCTCAGGGCAGTTCAGAGGAATCCAGTTGCCAGGGAAGCAGGACACCGGAGAGGCACTTTTCAAGGAATAAATATAATGGGAATGTGCAAAGTCTATTTGCTAGCAGCACTTTTTTTTTTATGCAACAATCCCGTTTCATAGAGTAAGCGGAAGTTTTAAATACTGCAAAATGAGGAAGTGGTAGTCAGCTGACTCGGGAGATCCTTGGTTATTTGGGGCTGTCTGTGCACAGGAGACGACCTCAGGCGTGCTCCCTTCCCTCCCAGCTGACCCTAGTTTCCAGTGCTGTCACATTTTAAGGAACAGAACAGTCAGTTAAGCACTGCGCTTTCCTGGTGGCTCAGAGGGTGAAGAATCTGCCTGCAGTGCAAGAGCCCCGGGTTGGATCCCTGGGTCAGGAGGACCCCCTGGAGAAGGGAATGGCAACCCACTCCAGTGTTCTTGCCTGGAGAATCCCATGGACAGAGGAGCCTGTGTGGTGCAGTCCATAGGATGGCAGAGTCAGACACGACTGAGCGACTAACACTTTCACTTGGGAATAAGAAAATTAGAACTTTCTTGTGTTACCACCACAAGAAAGAAAATTTTCTTAAATAAGTACAAGTAGGATACCAAATTCAGTGGAGGCCTCAAACTGTTATGTTTCAGCTTGCACGAAACTTTTGTCATTTTGCCAGATCTCAACACAGGAAAAGGGTCTTGAATTGGGAGTGTTTGCTTGGAGTTTTTGAGGGAAAGTTGAGTTTGATAGCTTTAGGTTGAACTTAAAGCACAAACTTGATGTCGCTAGGACTTTCTGGGTCACGGCAGTGCGGAAGGCGCTGCCTGGACGGAGGGGCGGGCCGTCTGACGCCTTGTCTTGTGTGGTGCCTTACGCTGAGTGCACAGTGACTTAGCAGCTCTCTTTCCCATTTTAGGCTCTTACAGACTGAGATACGCACCTCCCCTCCCCCCTTCTAGTGACACGTTGGATTCTGCAGACTGAAGTAAAGCTTGCCTCCTTAACACACTGAAGTGTGGGCAGTCGTTGGGGGGTGTGGAGGGGAGGGAAAGGAAAGGCGTTTTGTTTGCGTTTCTTTGTCTGTACATTTCCTAGATTTCTATGCAGTTGAGATTTCTCATTTCTCTTGTACGGATGTCCAAAACAAAACAAGAATGCATTGCTTTTGAGCCTCTGGTCTCCTGGTTCAACAACAGGCTTATCTGTATGATACGTGTAATTCAAACTTTCAAACAAACTATCAAAAGGAAAGTCTTGATGTGTGCTTTTTTTTTTAACACTGAATACTTGCTGTGTGCAATGTTTACTGAATCTTTGAAACTGTGTATTTGACCTTTTTTCATAACACTGGTGACGGTCATATGGTTTTGGGGAAAAAAAAAAACGACTTTGCTTCTTCCCCAGCTTTTCTCACTTGGGCCCTGGTCTCCACATTTTCGTCCCACCTCTACTCTTGACAGCGGCTGCCAGAGAGTCTGGCCCTGCACTGTCCACACTCTAAACCGCTCTGCGTAGTATCATTCAACGGTAAAATGTTTCACCTTCACAGTAAGGGAGAATCCGATTCCCCAAGCAGTGTGTATATATGTAATAAACACTTCCACGTACACACACCAACGCAGCGCTTGTCCAAATAAAAATTGGAGTGGAAGAGAGAGGAAGAGGTAAAACTGTGGAACTGAGAAAATGTGACATACGAAGTGGACAAAGAGCCTTTTCTTTAAAAACAGAAACTTTTTTACTCCATCATACGTTTTTAGCCTGTTGCTTCAGAGAGACATAAAGTGAACAAACTCGTGTGAGTGTGGTTCTCCTGTGTGTTTGTGTTTGTAACGAAAGCCAACAGCCAATTTTACGTGTAGTCTACCGCAGTCTACCACTGTGTCATGTAAAAGACACTCAAGGTTTCTTTTCCCTACACCAGCTGTCACAGTGTTCTGTTGTGTTTGGAATGTGCGCGGTTCACTGCGATCTGAACAGAAGCCCTGCATTTCCACAAAAGTCAGGTATTTGTCCCATCCTGTCTCTCGTGGCAAAGTCACTTTGATAACAGTTTACCACTGTGCTCGATTATAATGTGAAAGACTGAATTCGGAGTGTGTCGAGATGGTGTTAATCATGTCCGTGTCCCATCACTAAGTTTAATGCTGCTGTTCAAAACGACTGTTTGTTTGTTTTTAAAGCTGATCTATGTACTAAATTGCTTCCAGGTAATTTTTGATTTCCTAAAGTGCACTGAGGTTATCTGGAAGATGGGGTGTAGGTTTGGACCGCTGCCATCAACAGCCCGGAGCAGCCCCCGGCACTGAGCCGCAGGTGTGAGGGCTAGGGGTTGGGTGTGCTCGCCCCACCCTCAGTACAGAGCAGAGACGTGGCTGTTGCTGTGGGGTCACGCTGGTGGGCAGCAGAGGAACTTAAATATCTGGCCTTGGCTCAGAAACCTAACAGGTTGCCAGACAGAAGGAAACACTTGAAGTAAGAAGCTTCCTGTAAAGCTTCATAGGTAGAGTTTATATTTATAGCACCAATGTACATTTTGAAACCTTCTTTCAGGGGTGGGAGTAAAAGGGGAAGAAGGGGGGGTGGGAGAAGGGGTAGGCGAAAGCTTTAATTTAAAAAGAAAGTTCAACGAAAGGAAATTATTTTGATTAAATATATTTTATTTGGGTATTTTTGGACCATATTATTGAATTAATTGTTAAGCTGCAATCGAGCTGTGGAAGTGAGAGTTTTGATGAGCCCTGTATGGACCGCATTGTGAGTCACTTGCCAGTTGTACTTTATGGAGCTTATTTTATGATTTAAAAGACTGTACTGTATATAGGAGGTATGTTACCTTCTCCTTATTTGTATGTTTACCATATACTTTGATATTTGAAATGTTATGTACTGGAAAGGCCACTTATATTTCTAGAAAAGATTGGATTTTATGCAACCTTTTTTCCTTGAATTAACAGCAATAAAAAAAAATGAAAAATGGCTTCAAAATTGTGCTTTATTGCAAATGTTGTAGCAGTGAGGAGAGGGGGACATCATACCTGGTGGGTTTGGAGTTGTTTTTCCTTTTCAAAGAATCAACCAGTTATTTCCCTGTAATGTGGGCAGTGAATCCCCTGGTTATTTACCATCGGGGAATCCCAGCCACCCCAAGCAGCCTGCCTGACTGCACAGGTCACCCGCGTGCCCACTGCGCGCAGAGCCTCGCCCGGCCCCTCCGGTGGTCCCGCGCTCAGAGTGCGGGTCTGGAGCCACGCACGCAGGCTTCCTCCGTGCCGCCGGGCGGGCCGCGGGCGTGGAGAGGTCGCGGCGCCCGCTCCGTGGGCGCGCGGGCCGGCGCGGCGCGCGTCTGCGGCTCGTCTGCTTCCGCCGCGCGAGGTCCCCGCGCTCAGTGTCACTGACCTCTAGCTGCGCCGGCCGCGTCCTCCTTGGCTCGAGCTTTAGAGAAAGGGTGCCCTTCACCTCGCCTTCTGAGACTGCCTCTCCCCATCCTGTGTCAGGCAGGCCCCCGGGTGGTTTTCCCTGCCCTGCCGTCGTTAACAGCAGCATTTTTGCCCCGGCCGCCCGGTTTCCACGTGCAGGAGCGCCCTTGGGAGACACATCCAGGCACGCAGGTGCGGGGCCGTAGGCCGTGCCCCCAGCCTGGCCGGCGGTTTTCCCAGTGGCTGGCGCTCGGCCCTGTCCTGGCCGCTCCTGAGACCTGGAGACAGTGCCCCGGGCGCCTCGGCGGGGTGGACGTGGAGCCGGGGGCGGGGGCGGCGGGCTTCGGGTGAGGCTTCGTGCAGGAGCGCCTGACTGCACGGCGGGCGCGGACGGCCCCAGCCAGGGCCGGGGACGCGCTGCGGGCACCTCCGGGTGGCGGGCGGTGTGGTTAGGAAGTGGGGGAGGGGGTGACACGGGCAACGGTCGTGGGAAACGTCGTGAAAGAGTTAACGGGATTTGTGGTTCAGTTAGTAAAACAGCCAGACTGCAGAATTGGGAGTTGTTGGTTGAAGGAAAAATTGGAGGTTGCCACGTTTTAAATAGAGACAAAGAGAAAAAATTTTGTTGACATCGTTTTTGAAACTGCCAGATGGTTGAGAGAAAGCCTGTAAGTTGAGAGACCGGTTAGGGTGAGGGCAGGACAAGAGGGGGATGGATGGCAGAGGCGGATGGAAGGAACCCTGGGCTGCAGAGCTGCGCTTTACCACGTGGACACAAGCTTGTTTAAGTTATGGCTCCAAGGATTAAATAATAATGGGCAGGGTCCAGCATCATAACGCACTCAGATGTTAGCAGAATTCTGTTTCGATGAACAGAATTGTCTGCCTGAAGGCAGTGGTTGGTTGCTGCGGTGAGGAGCTTAGGAAATGTATTTCTTCCTTATGTTAAGCTTAGTTGTTTGAGCTCTCTCCATTGATAAAAGATAAAATAGTCCTTGTCCTCGAAAATTATTTAGGATTTCCCCAGGTGGCTAGTGGCTGACTCTGCGCTCCCAATGGAGGGGGCCCAGGTTCGATCCCTGGTCTATATATATATATATATATATATATATATATATCCCTGGTCTATATCCCACACGCTATAACTAAGACCCAATGCAACCAATAAAGGATATATTAAAAATCATTTGGAAGCAATTCTGGGCTATAATTGGAGAAGGCAGTGGCACTCCACTCCAGTACTCTTGCCTGGAAAATCCCATGGACGGAGGAGCCTGGAAGGCTGCAGTCCTTGGGGTCGCTGAGGGTCGGACCCGACTGAGCGACTTCACTTTCACTTTCATGCGTTGGAGAAGGAAATGGCAACCCACTCCAGTGTTCTTGCCTGGAGAATCCCAGGCACCGGGGAGCCTGGTGGGCTGCCGTCTCTGGGGTGAGACACAAGAGTCGGACACGACTGAAATGACTTAGCAGCAGTAGCTGGGCTATAATATCCATGGGCTAAGTCTTGCAGAACCGAAGTAGAATAAGGTCTTACAAGGCAAATCCACATTG
>SJYQ01091751.1:48263-101308 GCA_006410935.1 Redunca redunca | reverse complement strand
ATGGAGGGGAACCACACAGGAGGGAGGGGGCTTCAGCCGCTGACCCCACGCTGCCTCAGCGGGCCTGTTCTGAGACCATGCCTGTGAGTACACACCCTGAGCCTCCACAGCCCTTGGCAAACCTCATCAACCATCCAGAAGGCAGATCTATAAGACAGGAGGGTGAGGGCAGAGCTGGAGACAACTGCTGTCAGTATGTAACAAGACACCCCCGTGTCCCCAGAAGTTGCTGCAATGACCATGGCTTTGGAACCAGACCAACCGATTTTTCTGGGTAATAAGTCATTCTTTCGTTTTCTCCCTGAAGGAACCTGGAGCCCAAAGTGTCGGAATTCCAAGTTTGAAAACAGTAACATTGATTCAAAACGGGAAACAAAAACCAGACCAAATACAGCTGGCAAAGCAGCCTTCAAGGGGTGGATGAGGCCGCATGGGTACACGAGCTCACGCTCTCAGGTTTTAGCCCATAGAGGAACTGATGCTGGACGATACACAGTACTACAGGGTCACTGGTTGCCGAGGAACAGGATGCATCATCAGTGGCCAGCGTGGAACAGCCAACATGGGAAAGAAGGGTAATCTGAGTAGCTGAAGGCCAAGTGAGAGGGCTCTGACCCCTGACCCTGCCCAGGAGCAGAAACTTGTTGAGTGCTAGTCTTTACGTGACCCTGCTGGTCGACCCAAGGCTTTCTGGCAGAGGCCTTTGTGTGGATTTGCACTCTGAGGATGGGGATGTGAAGGCAAAACATGACCCCAAGTCCTATTACCTGGAGACTGGCTCTAAAACCACATGAAAGGAGAGAGACTGCCCCCAAGACATCTCTGCACCAATTACTGCATTTCATCAGACCAAGGAAGGGATGGGGTGCTGGGCGGGCCCGCCCTCTGCCTCCAGAGTTCAATGTAAAAAAATCTGGGTCTCATCCAGAAAGAGACTGCAGCTTGGGCACACGAAGGTGGTAAACGCACTGAACTTCACATGCAATTTTCCTGGCCTTTCCTGCACAGAATAATTCAGACATTATATATAAATAGAGCAGTGAAACATTTACTTCTTTTTCCACCTAGACCTACGACATCAATACATATAAATAAATTCTAGTGTTTTGTTTTTATTTGGGGTGGGAGGAATACAGGGGTAGGTAGAGAAAAGGGCTGGAGAACAGGTGACCCTTTTTTTTTTTTTTCTCAAACAGGAAGTACTGTCACTCTGAGGGCAGGTTCACCTGAAAGGACACATCTTAAAGAGTTTGTGACAGCATCCAGGCCTGTCCTGCTGAATTTCAAAACGAGAAAGCCTTTTTTCCTTTTGACAGTGTGCACTGGAATCAGGTGTGAGGGGTCTGGCCACATTTCTGTTTGTGAGTGTGAGGCCCCTGAAGGGGCCACCGGAGGGGAGGGGAGCCTGTCTCAGTGGGGACACTAGCCAGGCGCTTGCAGGGAAGGGAGAAAAGGGCAGGTGAGCGCACAGGGAGCTCCGTCCAGGGGCAGCCCTGCAAGAAAGGACTTCAGAGTAAAGATTCCGGGGATGAAGGAGAAGAAAAAACAAAAAAACACGCCAGTGAGAAGTAAGGTCTGAATGGAGGCAAGGAGGGGAGTGCTGGACACCACTGATTAAACGCTGAAACCCTGCACCTTTTGCCAGAAGCCTGTTGTTCCCACACTTCCTTAAAGCAGCGAAGAGCAACGAGTGACTACAGCGGTTCCTAAGGCCCTTCTTTCCCAGTGTTCCGCACTAGACAGAGCCTCGAGTCTCAGCCTTAGTAGCCGTCACCACCTGGGGCGACGCTGCGGGTGGACCCTGCGGGCCATGCCGTCTCCCTGCTTCCCATCCTCCGAGCCAAGTCTTCCTCAGACCTGCCAGCAACAACAGGTTGATGAGCGCTTAGTTCTCTCAAGAGCATAGGCAAAACTTCAAATTTCCCTTCACCTTTCCTTGGAATTTAGGATGATTTCCTTCTAGTTCTTATTTTAAAAGCAAACAGAGACTTAGCATAAAATGCCTCCACATTTGGACAGCGATAGCTGTGCACATGTTAAGAGGCTAGGCGGGCTGTTTTGGCAGCATCGCCAGCCCTGCACTCGCCTACCTCCCCTTGGGCCCTGCTCTGGCCTCTGGAAAGACTGGAGACCCCACTGCCCCGGCTCAGGCCTCTCTGGCCCCACAGCCTGGGCCTGCAGCTGGGAGGGGAGAAAAGGAAAGCAGCAAGGCCTCCTGCCTCCTCCCAGAGCTCAGGCCATGGCTACAGACCCGACCACACCCGTCACCTCTAGTGACAATGGTCCAGGCACCTGTCGCCACAGAGGACAGCGGGGTTTCTAGTGCCGAGCAGCAGGAGAGGTGGATGGACAGAGGACCCAGAGAGACAAGGCAGCTCGGAGGAGAGGGGGATGAGGAGACATCAGGCCCTGCAGGTGCAGCAGGCACTGATGGGGGCGGGGGGGCGCTGTCAGCTCACACTGCCCTGGTCAAGACGGGAACACACCACTGCCTTTCATTTCCATGATTCACCTCAGGTTCCCAGCGGTCAGTGTCCCCACCAGCTTTAGGAAGAGTCTGAGATAGAAGTTCTGTGTCATTCTTAGGCTAAAACATCAACGTCAATGGGCTGACCATAAGCTCCCTGTGGTCATCAGCCCAGAGGCTGGAAGCCATCGAAATGCCAGCCCACCTGCCCGCTCCCTGCCCCCCGCAAGTCACTGCTTCCCGAGCTCAGGAGCAGTGTCTGAAACCACTTCTTTCTGCAAGTAACCAGCGGAGAGAGAGCAGGAGAGGCGGGCTCCCAAGCACCTCCCCTGCCGGTACCACAGTGAGCTACCACATCGAACAGGGGAGGTGCCAGGAGGTCAGGGAGAGGGTGGCAAAGCACAGATACAAGTCCAGCTATACAAAGCTTGTGTTTCTGTTTTCTTTTCCTTTCTCTTTTGTAAAAACCTGTCGCTGCTTTTTAAAACAAAAAGCCTCAAACTAAAACGGCCCTGCTGCCAGACCACGGTGCCCAGGGACGGGAGGCCGGGAGGGGAGGAAGCGGGGGAGGGCGGGGTTAATCTGCATGGCATGACGCTCGGTCACTCCACGCTCGGTCACTCCGCGGTCATGATAGAAAGGAGATGGGAATGGAGTCGTTTGCTTGTTCGTTTCGTATTAAAGCAAGCAGGTCAATGCCAGAGATCCATGGGTACAAGCCGGTTGGACAACGGAGCTTTTGGGAGTGGAGAAGAGAAGGGAGATCTCGAAGTCCGAGCCAGGCAGGTGGACAGGGGATCCCTCGGCGAGACTCCCCAGTGTCGGGCGGCGGTGAGGCCAAGGGCAGAGTCCTCCCGGGCAGGCCGGGCCCAACCCCTCAGGCCTTGCTCTCCTCCACCTTGACTGCCCGGGGCTTGATCGCTCCGGTTCGCTTCAGCGGGGACACGGCTGAGGGAGGCTCCTGCAGCTTCACGGCTCCCAGGCCGGGCTTTTCATCCACTCGCTGCTTTGCCTTTGGACAGATAGACAGAGACAGAGGAGGTCAGCCTTGCGCGGACATACCTGCCAGGAACCATGGTCCCACCACCTGCTTCCTGCTCCTACGTCAAGAGGAAAGCTACCCTAAGAAGCCCACATTTCAGTCAAGGGCCAGACTCAGAAACGCCTCTCCTGGGCAGGACCCTGGCCTGAGAAGGCTCTGCTCCCTCCCAGGGCGCTGAGTGCAGTGATTCAGAGAGGCAGGAGGCCCAGGTCCCAGGGAAGCATCTGTGCTGCCCAGAGGCCTCTGCAGGAGGGGCCCACCCAAGGCCGCCCCAGGGACCTTCTCAAATCAGCGCACCCCAGCCTGTGCTGCAGGGGCGTGGGGCCTCTCGACCAACTCGGCCTCCCAGATCCTCAATCCTGACTCCCATTTTGTGGGAGCCTTTCCCCAAGCCCCTAATGTGACCTCCAGAGTCACAGACAGGGCCCGCTTTGCTGCAGCTCTGCACAGTGAGGGATGTCACCGAGTGAGCAGCCTGGTTCTACCCCTCATATGGTGGTGTGAGTTCTCAAGGAAGCTTTAGAAGCTCAGGCCTAGCAACTCAGAGAGTGACCCTTGGGGAACTGAGTTAGGAGAAGTGAACTAAGCAACGGAGCCTCTACCTCCACCAGCCAGGAAGGCTGTCTTGCTAACATCCCACACCTGACTTGTCTGAGCTCTGGAGCCCGGTCACATTTTAGAAGAGTGAAGAGATTGTGCCAAAGGCAAAGATGCTGAGCCAGCCCTCTCCTTATAAAGGGCAGAATGTCAGTCTGTCTGGACCCCACCCGGCCAAGAGAAGAACGAGACACAGCACTTACTAGGCCAGCACGCACAGGCACACACGCCAGGCGCGTACACGCCCACATACCCCCGGCGTCTAGAGCTGACCTCCGGGCCTAACCGGGTCCCAGCGCCTTCACAGCCCAATTGCTACAGAGGGAGAGTCCCCCTTCCGGCGTCACCTCCTCCATGGAATCCGCATCCTCCCTTCTCAGCAGGACAAGGAAGGATCCAGACGCCCGGCAAAAGGAGAAGCGCCTTCTCCAGGAGGGACGCAGGCTCCCGGCGCCACTCTCTAAGCGCCAGGGCATGTCTCTTTCTAAGAGGAGCACGCAAACGGGCTGGACAGTCCCTCCTCTCTGGGCACTTGGAGGCGGGCCTAAGCGTCCGGGGCTGGAGGGTCTGGAAAGCCATCTTCTACCTGTTGAACGTAGTGTCCCTGCACAGAGCCCATGTTAACTGCTGATCCAGAGGGCTTCCCACTGGGGCTAGCAGAGCTAGGCCTGAAAAAACCAAAGGAGGGGGTGAGAACACACGCGTCACCACGGAAACGGAGTCAAGCCTCCATCGGAGGACACAGACCCAGACAGCCAGAGCACAGGGGGCGAGGGTGTCGCCACGGGGCCCTGGCACCTTCAACCCCGTTCACAGGGACACACCTGAGGGGCAGTGGCCAGGTCCCCACCATGGGCAAGCACCAACCAAAGGACAGTCACCAACCATCTCTCAGGTTTGGAGGGTCTGGACCAACTTGATGCTCCAGACAAAAGGGCTATAAGACCTGACACATGAAGGGACTCCCTGGTGGTCCAGTGGTCAGGACTCCGCTTTTCACTGCCGTGGATCTGGGTTCAGTCCTTGGTCAGGGAATTAAGATCCCACAAGCCAAGTGCCATGGCAGACACATGTGCGTTACATAATTGATGAAATAAAAAAACATGAGCTTAAACTCCAACAGGAGTTTAGACTTTAAAAAGACGGGAACTCCCTGGTGATCCAGAGGTCAGGACTCAGTGCTCACACTGTTGGGGCCCAGGTTCAACCCCTGGCTGGGGAACTAAGATCCTGCAAGCTACACAGCGTGCCCCCACCCCCGCCCAAAAGCCTGATACATGAGCTATGCCAAGTATCCTTCCAGTCTTCATTTGGGAAGTGGAGGGTAGTGGGTAGCAGAGAATAATACTAAAAGTAATAAAAATGTAAATCACCTTTCTACATGTGCACCATGGATAGACAACCAGCTCCAAGGCTGTTAAGCAGGTGCCGTGTGGCAAAAAGGGCCTCCCTGGTGGCTCAGTGGTAAAGAATCCGCCTGCCAATGCAGGAGATGCGGCCTCGATCCCTATGTAGGGACGGTCCCTTGGAGAAGGAAATAGCAGCCCACTCCAGATTCTCGCCTAGGAGATCCCATGGACAGAGGAACCTGGTGGGCTATAGGCCACGGGGCCACAGAGTCGGACACCACTTAGCGACTAAACAACATGTGGAAAAGGATTCTGTGGTCAAAGGTCATGAGACGAGCTCAACAAGACCCCCTGAGGGCCAGGGGAATGTAAGCCCTCTGCTGAGGTGCACCCTGACTCCCCAGCAAGCCCTCCTGGGCTCACACGCCCACCCCACCCCCACCAAGTATCTGGTCAAGGAACCCTTCTTTGACAGGGCATGCATCCGAAGCCCTGTCTCCAGAAAACTTGGGCAACACTGCACTGTAAACCACTCCCATTCTCCCAACAAAGTCTACCATCTACGCTTGTCTTTTCTAAGCATTCTCCCAAGAACAAAGCCGCTGCTGCCATGCCAACAGTGAATGGACACAGGCGACTCTTGTTACGTGAGCGTGCCTTTTCCGGGTTTGCCTCCCAGGAAGGCTCTCCAATCAGACGGGGATAAAACCTGCCTGTGGCAGCAGGGGAATCTCTTTGTGCCTGAAGCTTCCTTTTTCCTACCCAAACTCACTGTTTGCTGCTGCTGCCCACAGATACTTTTTACAGGTCTGTAGTTTTGGCCTGTATGAAAAATATGCTTGAAAACAACAAGAAAAAAAGTCAAGCCAAGAGAGTGAAAATAAGAACAGGAAAGATAATGAAACAGGGGGCGACTGACCAAAACCCCTTTCTCAGGAAATGCAGCTGGGGAAGGACTGACTCGAAGGAGGGCGACTCAGCCTCCGCGCTCCGGGTCGAGGGGGCGGGCAGTTAGCTGTGTGGGGGGTGAGATCAGCCACAGCTATGTGGTCACCTCGCATAGGCACTGCAGGTCACGCACAACTGTGTTCCTCACGGGCAAACAGGAGGGAATTCCAGGAACCCTCCACGGTTAACAAGAGGCGACTGTACCAACCCTTGGGCTAGACCCCAGAGTGTGGGGCCTTCCCAGCCAGTGCAAAAGCCGTCAGAACTGGACGCTCCCTAACTTCCTAACACACTAAGAACTGCTGACCCTTGAACTGCACAGTGTCCACTTAACCTGCAGGTTTTTTCAATATACACATACTACGCAACCCACAGTTGGCTGAGTCCTCAAATATGGAACCGTGGATATGAATGGCTGTGAAGTTATACTTCGCTTCTCAACCGTGTGGAAGGCCAGCACCCTTACCCCCTGTAAGTTCAAGGGTCAGCCATAACTCAGCCCATGGCTTAGATACACCAAGCCCCCTCTGAATCCAGCAAACGACCTGGGACACTTACTAGAGGTGGAGGCAGATCCAGAGGAGGTCCACTCATGCCCGCGAACCCAGAGCAGCAAGCCCTGGTAGATCAGAAGCCCATGGGGGACAGGTGGTCCCAGGAGAGGAGTCCCCGCTCCAGAGTGTGCACCCCCCATGCCAGTGAGTCTTTTATGAATAATCTGGTGAGAAGGCTGCCAGTAGCCAGGGTCGGCTCTGATGTGACCGTGACATCAGCCTTTCCTTTCCCCATCTCTCTACAAAGTTCTCCGGTCTCAGAACAGTTTATGATGATGATTAGAAGCAGAACCATCTCCGAGTCTGCTGCATGCCCGCACTGCAGCTTCCTGGTGACAGGTGGGCTGACAAAGGCGACCCCACCTCAGCGCCCTGCTCTCCCAGGGCCCATGACTGCGCCTTGAGGGCTTGCTGTGAGCACCCAACCCCAGGGTGGCGCTTTACCTGTAGGTCTGCGGTGACGGCACGGAGCCTCCTGAAGGAACATTCTGTTTACTGTCGGCAAAGTGGAAGCCCTTCATCTCCATCTGAGAGGACTAGAGACACCGGGAAGGGAAGCGGCAGAGTCACAGTAGGGCCCTGGGGACAGGTGCCTCCACTCCACCACCCTGAGCAGAGCTGGGGCTGCGGGGTGGCGGGTGGGGGTGCCACGAGATGGGGAGGATGGACACGCACCACTGAGGCTGCCCTGTGTGGAACCTGGAGCTGGCAAGGGCTTCGGCCCCCGGACCTCAGCAGCAGCCCCCCAAGGCCCTCCTAACCCGCGCACCCAGGTCTGTCCATGCTGTAGGTGACAGGTGAGCAAGGAGCTCCTGCCTTGGGACCGAGAGGCCTTGGCAGAGAGCAGGAAGCCAGCCGTCTGGTGAGGCCCAGAGCCTCCACGGTGCACGACAGCTATGGCTCCTGACTTACCAGGAGGGTCCCCCAAGGCCAGGACACCCCCGCCCCACATCCCAGGATCACAGCAAGACGGAGTGAGCCTCACCTCTCTGCTGGTGTTGAGGACTGAAGGCTGGGACCCGGGAGCGAGGATCCTGCGGGGGGCCCCGACTGAGAGGCTCTGCGCCTGGGGCAGCTGGATGGACTGTGGCAGGAGCAAGGGCTGCTGCCCGGAGCCGTACCGGGGCATCGTCAGCTGGGAGCCAGGCAGGGGCATCGTCAGCTGCTGGACAAGGGGCACAGTCAGGAGGACGACATGCACGTCCAAGAGCAAGCCCGTGTCGCACTTCAGGGTCTCTCATTCCAGAAGAGGAAGCAAGGCCCCCCCAAGCAGAACGGATTCTTGACAGACCGCAGCAGCAATCACCCTAATTTTACACTCTCGGGAGAGCAGGAGAAAAGAACCACAGGCTGGCTGCGGGAGTTCAAGGGGAGGGAGGGAAAGGTCAGCGAGGCCCAGAGAGCTCCTCCTAAGCAGTGGCCCAGCGAGTCCCCCAAAGAGGACAGCTGGAGAGCAAGGGTGTCTGTGGCCCCTTTCGTGGAACGAAAAGGCAGGAGTCCCTTATGCTTTGCCTCCAAAGGCAACAGAAAGCAGCCGGGGTCCAGGGCTTAGGGCTCCCAGCATCTCTGGGTCCTTTTGAAGCCTGTTGTGACAGGACAAGGCAGGGACCACCAGGCCCAGGGGAGTGCTCCTGAAGGCTGGAGCGAGGTGTGAGAGAGCAAGGAGGTGGGCCAGGAGACCCAGGAGGGGGGCCTGGGGCCACCACGTGTCGTCTCTTAGTCACTTTCCTCTTCATCTCCCTACTATTGAGTCCACAGTGGAGGGTCAGAAGGATCTCCTGGAATCGCATCACTGAGACGAGTGGCAGTCACACGTACCCTGGGCAGAGCTTTGATGGGGGTGAGGGTTGGAGCAGGGCAGACAGGACGAGAAAGGCCCAGACTCTGAATACTTTTCAGAGGTATAGCTGATGGAATGGGCTTAAGCATCAGTGGGGGCTTGGGAGGAACAGGAACCCAAAGATGACCCTGCTGGACATGAAGTTTGCTTCCCTCAAGTTGGAGATACTGTGAGTTGTGAGCAGAAGTGGTGGGCAGCTCACTGGGTCTGAGTTCAAGTCCAAGAGACAGGTCTGGGCTGAAGACAGAACCAGGGAGAGCTGCGCTGGGATGAGGCTCAGAAGCACAGGTCTCGACAGAGCCCAGGAGGCACAGTGACTCACTGCCAGGGGAGGCGAGGAGGAAACAGCAGAGGAGGCGGAGGAGGAGGGCCTCAGGGAGGGCAGAGATCCAGGGGCAGCGTCCCCACAGCCCAGGGAGCCTGACCCCTGGGTCAGATGCTGCTGACCGGGCAGGAGGAGGAGGAGGAAGGGCAGGCTCAGTAATGTTGAGCGGGCTGATGCCCTTAAAGGGTTTCCTTTGTTAGAAGAAAGAGGAAGACAGGGTTGTCTGGGGATGAGGCCGAGGGTGGCAGGTGCTAGCTAACGCACCCGGGTGGGTGAGGACAGCTGCCGCCCTCGTCCCAGGGCCCCTCCTGGCCTTCAGAGATCCTGGTTATGACTCACATTTCTTTGTGGACACAGGAGGCACCGTCAAGGCGGGGGAAAGGCAATGAAGAGGCGAGGTACCAAGACCGGGAACTATGCGTCCAGGAAGGCTGTGCGTCGGGTGGGGAGGGCACTGTGTGAGTGCAGGGGGCTGTCTGGAGAAATCTGTATTCAGTCTGAATCCAGCCACCGGGAACTGTGCGTGCAGGGGGCTGTGCGTCGGGTGGGGAGGGCCCTGTGTCTGTGGAGGGCCATCTGGAGGGTCTGTATTTAGCCTGAATCCACTCACAGGCAGAGGCAGAGACAGGCCAGGGATTAACCTGGGTGAGCACAGAGGGGAGGGTGGGAAGCTGAGTACAAACGACAACAAGTGGGGGAATTCCTTGGTGGTCCAGTGATTAGGACCCCACGCTTCCACTGCAGACCACACAGGTTCAATCCCTGCTCAGAGAACATCTGCCATGGTGCACCCCATCCCACAAGGAGTAGGGACGTAGGAAGGAGTGTTAAAAAGTGGTTGGAGGTTGTTGGTCACTAGACGGAGGGGGTGAAAAAATTCAAGGTGGTGACCGGGTAGGACCCTTAAGCCCGAGACGATGGGAGAGGTGCAGCTGCGAGCAGCGACCAGTCCAGATCCTGGACTGGTGAGCGGAGCCCTGGGGATGAGGAGGCTGCGGGAGGGTCATCCACAGAGACGTCCACCCCGCCAAGAACCCCATGGGAGTGGAGCTGAAGACTGATCCAGGGGCCAAAGGAAGGGAGTGACCCCCAGAACAGTCTAATGTGCCCGCGGGCCAGGAGCCAAGAGGACGTGGAGCCAGAGATCCTGTCGCCTGGTGCTTGCAGCGCATGGTGGGTAGGGTTAAAGGGTCTAGAAGTACGAGCGAGCACGAGAGAGGACACTCAGCACCCCTGAGCCCGGGTAGGGGGAGAGGCTGCAGGAGAGGCCAGGTCTCGGGGCTGTTCATGAGGGGTGGAGGAGCCGGCCCAGGCACCAGTCACCGTGGCCACGAGCCACACGGAAGCCAGGGCGTGTCAAGAGGCAGATCCGAGGGAAAAGGGTCATGAAGAAAAGAGACCTGGGGCCTGGAAGCGGGCATGACTGAATTCCTGACCTGCGGGAGCTGGGAGTCCAACATCTGGGAGGCGCCGAGCCCAGCCGCCTGGCTGAGCGGGCCCTCGTAGACCAGGGCCTGGCTCCCACTCATGGGCTGGTAGGGCGAGCCAGACTGGGGCTTCACCATCTCCAGGGGCTGCATGCCAGGGAACGCCGAGTAGGGGGCCTTCAAGGCTGTGCCTCCGGAGAGGATCATGGTGCTGGGCGGTGACAGGCTGGGGTGCATGTACACCTGAGACCTGCGAGAGCCAGACGGAAGGGCAGGTCAGGCACACGGCTGCGCCGGCTGCTCTCACCTCAGACCCCAGGTGCTCACCCCCATGCGGGCTCTTGGCTCAGCCCCAGGGTTCTGACTCAGAAGCCTGGGATGGGGCCTGAGAACCTGCATTTACAACAAGCTCCTAGATGCTGCTGCTGCTGCTGCTAGTCTAGGGACCCCAGTTTGAACATCACAGTATTAAGCAGACATACAGGCTGTATGAGGCACAGGAAAACCCGTGTGATGCCAAAAGCACAGGACAGACACACTGAGCACACGGGCCAGGGGCAGCGAGGAGGGAGAACAAGAAGCGGGCAGGAGGACGTGGGGACAAAAGACATGGCTGGGCCCGCAGCCTCGCCCATGGCACGGTTCACCCCCCACTCCCGGGCCCCTCGGACATGCGCACAGCAACCGGTGGCCGAGGGACCAGCCCCACAGGCTGGGAAGGCTGGAAGCCCTGGGGGCAAGCCACCAAGGGCCCAAAACCGGACATCTCACCTGAAGGGCTGCAAGGAGCTGAAGATCTCCTGAGACTGGGAGACGGGCAGTCCCCCCCTCAGTCCCAGCTGGGCTTGAGCTTGCAGAGACGTGTGAAGGGAAATCGGGATCTGCTGGGCAGCAGCAGCCTGCAGATGGGAGGCGGGCAGTCACCGCGCTGCCCTGCAAGCTGCTTCTCACAGCCCGCCACCAGCACCCCCTCACCCCCACCCCGGCCCTGCTCCCTGGGGCCGCCGACACCGCCCTCAGCGCGCACTCAACACAGTCTGCCTGTGCTTCCTTCCTTCTCGGGAGCGAGCAGAGAGCTGGCAGCAACCCCAAACCAGCACAATCGTCCCTACATTGGACCCTGCACAGTGGGACAAACGAGCCTGAGCTCCACGGCCAACAGAGGCAGGTTCAGAAACCGAACGGTGCATGGAGAACGCCACGGACAGAGGAATATGTGCAGTATGACCCAGTTACGAGACCTTGCAGAACCAAACAACATAATGTTTAAGAATACGCTCTGAAAAAACCAGGACGGGCCATGTCCTCTGCCCCTGGGGCGGCGCTTCACCCTGGTTTCTACAGGCACAGGACCCCCCGTGGAAGGCCCAGCACCAGCTTCAGGAGGAGACTCCCACACGCGGCCCCTGGCAGCACAGCAGTGTGCCCACTGTGGGTGAACACAGACACCTGCTCACTTCTACAACTACCTCTTTCTAACGCATCCATGCCTGGGAGTCTAGGCCTTTCTTCTCTTCATCAGAAGGATACCTGATCACCAAAGAGAATTCCATTTCAGTGAATTCCCCGGCTAGGGTGCAGGAGGGAGAGCGTCAAGAAAGGAAAGCTAAGTGGTCCAGAGCACTCAGCTCTGTCCCTCCTCCTCGGCTCTCACGTGCTCACTCAGCAAACAATACCTGGCTGCCGTAACGTGCCAGGCACAGGGCAGTAACGTGAGGGGTGCGAAACATGAGACAGGCCGTGAACGGGCACATGAAGCAGCCAAGCACGCCCCGTGCTGCGCCCTCCCCCATGTCCCTGGGTCGCCGGTCTCGCTGGCATCACCTGTTGGAAACTCTGCTGCTGAGGTATGGTCTGAGGAACTAGCCGGGGCTGACTTGCAAACACATGGCCGTCCAGGTAGAGAGGTGGCAGGTGGCTGCCTGGAAACAGAATTCGAGGTAGGGGAACAGGATCAAGTCTCACTGTCCCAGAAGGTCCCACGAAGCAGTGGGGGAGGGACTGTAGCAGAGCTGGCCCTGGGCTCCTGTGCAGCCTGGGGGGAGGGGCCACTGCAGCCGGCCTCCCGTCTTGCCCACCACCCCGCACACCCAGGAAGGGCTCTGTCATAAAGGAGGCTGCCAGGGTCTCTCAGTCACGTTCTTCTTCATTTCCCTGCTATTGAGTCCACAGTGGAAGGTCAGAAGGATCTATTGGAATCGCATCACTGAGACGCTGGCAGCTGGGCCCCCTGAATCCCCATGGGCTCCTTCGGGCACTGACACTGTGACCAGGACAGTAACAACTGGGGTATAACTGGCTCCCGCTTATTGAGGCTCAGTTGATACAAAACCCTTCCCAGGTGTGAGCTCATCTCATCAGCATGGTGACCCCACACCTGGCCCTCACGACCCTGTGCTATTTCACAGAGGAGGGGGAAAGGCTCAGACAGCTGCTCATGTGACAGAGTCTCTGCTGGGGCCTCTCTCCAGGAGGTGAGAGAGCCCTGTCGCCTCCCAGGGTTGGAAGCCAAGAGCAGCAAGTGCCAGAGACCAGAGCACACAGGAACCTGTGGCCCCCAGCCGGGAACACGCTCCTTAGGTCAAGGTGGGGAGTGCTCAGGGCTACGAACCCTGCTTCCCTCAAGGGAATGGAGAAGCATCCCTGAGCTGGACCAGGGGAGAGGTACCTGGAAGGGATGCAGAAGGTGCGACCGAGGCCACAGGCACGGGGGGCATGGAGACGCCACCAAAGGAGCTATAGCTGACCCCACTGGAGGCCCCCCCGGAGGATGGAGGCTGCAGGCCCGAGCCGGCGCCTCCTGGCGAGCTCTGCTCCGGCAAGCTGGGCGAGTTTTCCCAAGCCTTGCGCGCAGACTCCATCTTCAGAAACAAGGAGATGGGGGAGATGGAAGTTACCACCCGGAAGGCAGGGGGCAGTACAAAGCTAAGCCCCGGGGTGCAGGGAGGGGTGTGCTGGGGTGGGGTCTGCTTGCTCTTGCCCCCTCACAAGCTGGGCCCCGAGTTACCTTCAGAGTGAGGTCGGCGGTGGGGAAGGACATGTGGGAGAGGCCGATGGCCCTCTGGATGTGGTGGTCCCGCCGCAGGATGGGGATGCTGGGGGCCAGCCCGGCCTGGAGGGAAGGACACGGTGGGACCCCTGCCACACCCCTCCTGCCGGGACCCGGCCTTCCAGCAGGGCTGCCATGTTTCGGCAACGGAAGCACAGCTGGCGGCCAGCATGCAGGCCCCACTGCACAGCACGGAAGTCCTAGTTCCTGTCTCAGCCCCTTCCCCCAAACCGTGAAAAGAGGCCCTGGAAATATGGTCAGAAACATAGCGCTAGACCCCCTTCCTGCCGTGCCCAGCGCCCACCTGCAGGTCACAGGATTTCTGAGAAACTGCAGAGTAAAGAAACTTTGTTTATTTAGCACAACATTCTCAAACGTGTGTGACCGTGGAACTGGGAAAGTTTTGAATCACAAAGTGCCAAATACATCAGACCTTAGGAGTTACACCACTCCACTTTAAGTGCACAAAACCAGGGCGTGGAACAACTTGCCACGCGCGTGTAACTAGAAACGGCACCAAGACACAAACTGAGCTGGGCAGTAAAGCACAGACTTACGTTACTGGCCAATGCATCCTGAAGCTTGACAACTGGATTCCCCGCGGGACCAGAGGCAGAGCCGGGCTGCAAGCTGAAATCAGAGTCCTAGGGGGAAAAAAAAGGGCAAACAAAGCCCACAGAAATCACCTTGGCTCACCTTCTGGCAGAGACACACATGAAGCAGCCTCAGCAACTCAAAAAACCCAGCATGGGACTTCCCCGGTGGTCCAGGGGCTAAGACTGGGATCCCAGCACAGGCCTAGATTCAATCCCTGATCAGGGATTAGATCCCATATGCTGCAACTAAGATCAAAGACTCCATGTGATGCAACTAAGACCCAGCACAGCCACATAAGTGAATAAGCAGTGTTCACCACGTGAACAAAACAGCCAGCTGTTCCCCGACAGCCCCCAAGCAAGGCGGCCAGCCCCTTCTCTACCTGGATTCCTGCTTGGTCTGAGAACCTGCCTGGCATTGGCAGGGAGACAGGGCCAGCCCACAGCAGCTCTTCACCCACGATGCCACCCCACAACACCCCCTGGAGTGCTGCCAGCACCTACCACCCTGCTCCTCCAGGAAAGGCCCCTTCCTCCCTCTCCAAGCACCAAAAACAGGGCTTGGCGGGGCGTGGGTAGAAGAAACACTTCAAGCCTCACCTTCGGATTGACTCCAAATTCAATGGGTGGCACCGGCAGCACAGAATCCACGTGAATCTCCACCCCGTTAACAGGGGGAACCACAGCCCCCTGCAGCCGTTCAGCCCCCTCGGAGCCCTTTCTGTTTTTCAGAGAGCGCTCATTGCCGATGGGTCCTGGTCTGTGCTCCTTGCTCTGTCCTGAGCCTTGTTCTGAATCCTTGACAGAAAAGCAAAGAGGCTAAGACACACAGCCTGGAGTGACCCTGACCTTTAGCTTCCAAGGAACTGAGAGCCAGAAAAGAAGACAAAAGACACCAGCCCTTCTGCCTGGCCTGGCCCGAGAGCCGGGCTCCAGATTACCTTTGGCTCCGACTGCTTTTGAGCCTGCTCCTTGTGGCCGTCGGCCTTGGGCTCCAGGCCGGGCCCGCCTGCCTCCTCGGGCTTCAGGGTGCCATATGGGGAGCTGCGCTGCGAGGAGGTCGCTGAGGACTCGCGGGACTCGGCGCTCAGGTCCACCCCGCTGTCTCCCTGGCTGCTCTTAAAGCCCTGCTGTGCAAGACACACGGCCAGTCAGCACCTGAGTCCCGCAGACCGAGACCTGGGGCATGGCATGTCTCCCGGCCAGAGCCCGTGATCCCCAGTACACGTGGGCCCCTGCACTGTGAGCATGGCCAGACGCCAAGGACCCAGGGTGGGTACTCTCTGGCCATCCCCTCTTTCTCCTTCCCACACACCTGAAAGCAAGCCTGGAGACCAGCGATGAGCCAGGCTCACCGTCTGGCCAGGGAGAGCCTGGGTGGCGGCTGTGACGGCCCTGGGCTGTGAGCACAGGCTTGGTGCCTGGGGCCACTCACCTCAGCAGAGCCAGGCTCGGTGCTGGTGAAGGCAGTGGCAGCTTTGGTCCAGGAGTCACTGGTCGAGGCCTGAAGGGGGAGGGCTGCCGAGGAGGAAGACAGAGTCAGGACATCAAAGAGGCGCCACCACGCCAGAAACACGAGCACGGGCAGCTCACACAAACTCCAGTCTCCAAACCACCTCCCTCCTCAGTCTGACACCTTCACCCGACTTCCCAGTTCAGTTCAGTTCAGTCGCTCAGTCGTGTCCGACTCTTTGTGACTCCATGAATCGCAGCACGCCAGGCCTCCCTGTCCGTCACCATCTCCCGGAGTTCACTCAGACTCACGTCCATCGTGTCCGTGATGCCATCCAGCCATCTCATCCTGGGTCGTCCCCTTCTCCTCCTGCCCCCAATCCCTCCCAGCATCAGAGTCTTTTCCAATGAGTCAACTCTTCGCATGAGGTGGCCAAAGTACTGGAGTTTCAGCTTCAGCATCATTCCTTCCAAAGAAATCCCAGGACTGATCTCCTTCAGAATGGACTGGTTGGATCTTCTTGCAGTCCAAGGGACTCTCAAGAGTCTTCTCCAACACCACAGTTCAAAAGCATCAATTCTTCAGCGCTCAGCTTTCTTCACATCCAACTCTCACATCCATACATGACTACTGGAAACACCATAGCCTAGACTAGACGGACCCTAGTCGGCAAGGTAATGTCTCTGCTTTTGAATATACTATCTAGGTTGGTCATAACTTTCCTTCCAAGGAGTAAGCGTCTTTTAATTTCATGGCTGCAGTCACCACCTGCAGTGATTTTGGAGCCCCAAAAAATAAAGTCTGACACTGTTTCTACCGTTTCCCCATCTATTTCCCATGAAGTGATGGGACCGGAGCCATGATCTTTGTTTTCTGAATGTTGAGCTTTAAGCCAACTTTTTCGCTCTCCTCTTTCACCTTCATCAAGAGGCTTTTTAGCTCCTCTTCACTTTCTGCCATAAGGGTGGTGTCATCTGCTTATCTGAGGTTATTGATATTTCTCCCGACTTCCCAACGTCCCCAGAAACATCTCCATAAACGAGCTTCCCAAGATTTCATGGATGATGAGCTCCAGGTAAACACACCAGCAACTTCTCACTCACAGGGACTAGAGCTCTGTATCACTGCCTCTGCTGTGGGAAAGCTTTTTTCACATAAGCCAACTATTTATTTCTACAAATTGGCATCTCTCTACAAGTATTTGATGGAGAAGGCGACGGCACCAGTGTTCTTGCCTGGAGAATCCCAGGGACAGGGGAGCCTGGTGGGCTGCCGTCTATGGGGTTGCACAGAGTCGGACACGACTGAAGTGAGTTAGCAGCTTAGCAGCAGCTACAAGTTTTTAAACAAGTCAAGCTGATTATTATCCAACTGTTGTTAGCTTAACCATTCTTAAGAATCCAACAAAAGTCATGGACCCTGTCTGTGTGCACAAAACCTCCCAAGCTCTTTTCCAAGAACCAAGGCCCTTCTGAAGCCATCCATACAACCCTGGTCTGAGCAACCACAAGACATTGCACAATCCAGGAGGGAAAGCCTTGATAGCCAAGGGCGACTCCTGAGTTGGTCCACCCTGCTTGACCAAGCTGGAAGGTACGTATTTTTGGACACTTATGCTGCGACACCCACCACTCTCACAAAACCAAACTGACAGATACCAAAACTTACTAAAAGGCTATTTTACTTTCAATCAGAGTTGACAATTTCCCAATATTACATTGAAGTGTGTTAGAATCAAGGTTTTCATCAGAAACATGAAGACAGGCCGTGTGGTAAAACCAAGAGACTCAGGCTCAGAACCCAGGCGCTTGGGTGTCTGTCACGTGGCTCCGGAGTTGTCACCTCACTCTGGAAGCCTCAGCTGCTCTGAATAAAAGAGCTAGCAATGGACGATTTCACCAGGTTCCTGCTGCCTGCCCTGCAGGGCCTCGCCCAAAGCAGGAACTCAAGAACAATCTGCTCTGATGGTTTTGAATTTTAAAATGAAAGATTACCAGAAAAATACCACTGGATAAGAAATTCTTTTAACTTCAGGGAAACATATCTTCTATAAATTAAGGGACACCCTATTCTGGTTTCAAGTCTAAGACAGCATTTGGAGAGGAGTTGACAGAAACCTCCTTCTGGCAAGGAAAGGACGCACAACACAGACGGAAAGCTCTGGACTCCTGTTCTCCCCGTCATCTGCTGCTCGCCCTCAAGGTAAGAAGGAAGGATAACTGACGTGGGCAACAGTCAAACCAGCTCCTGAGCGACCTCGGCCCGGCGGGGTGGGGACCACTCTTTCCCGTCACTGAATGCTCTGCTCGCCCTCACGCTTCAGGCAGGGCGCTCAGAGGCTGCAGCAGCACACGGCGCTCAGACGGCATTAACCCCAGACTCGCAGAGGAAGCCAGGAGACAGGCAGTGCCGTGCCTCTGCTCGTGGCCCCAAGGCAGAATCCTCCCTGAGAAGGGCCCCAAGCCTGGGGGGCGGCCGGAGCCTCGGGGCCGGAACACAAGCTCTTACCCTGGCTGCTGCTCTCCCAGATCTCTGTGCCCAGGCTGCTGCCAGGCACAGGCCCATCGCCCTGCTCCAGGCAAAGGTTGTTCTGCTTCTTCGCAAACCGAGGAGGAATTCGAGAGGAGAGACTTCGGCCTTTGACAGGAACCTACGGAGAAGAGGGTGATAGGGCCCAGCCTCGATGGCAGGCTTGAAAAATGAGTCCCCCCCAGGAAGACGACCGTGGGCTCCAAAACCACACCCGGAAACTGCTCCAGAGAATTCACCAACCGTTGGTTGAGACCTCAACCACGCGGGAACTGGAGTGCCAACCAAACCGCCCCTGCAAGTGCCCAGTGGGCTGAGATCTGAGGCCACAGTAGGAGTAGGCCGGACTTCAGGAGCTAACAGAGATCTGTGTCCCGCTCAGCCCGCCTCAGCTGGCGTCAGCAAGGATCAGTTACCCTCTGAGAGCAGGGAAATCACACCATCTACCCCACAGAGCACAGTGACAGTGGGCCCTGGGAGGCAGCGCCTGCCTACAAGCATTTCTTACCAGCCTTTCTTCCTCTCCCAGCCCGGGCCGAATCCAGAACGCTCTGACGCCACAGGCTACAGGTGTCCCTGCGTCCCAGCCCCACGCCCTCACAGCGTGCCCAGTACCTGCACGGCTTGCTCCTTCTTTCTCCTCTCCTCCTCCAGCAGGCGGCGCTGCTTCTTGGTCAGGACTTCAATGAAGCCTTCGCCCACCAGAGAGCCCACCTCACTCTCCTCCCCAGGGCTGGATCCGCAATTTTCAATGATGGCGTCTGAACCAAAATTCACAAGGAAGGGCAATGGTTCCATTTACTGAAAGCTAAGGATAACCTAACCCTACAGACACCTGATATCTAAGCACTGAGTCAGCTCAAAAGGCCAGACGCTTAGCTGGCTTGGGCCTCAGCATATTCACCATCACCAGGGTCTAGGAAACCCAGTGAGGATTTCCACACCCTTCTCACAACCCTGCAATGCACTGTTATCTCAAACCAAACAGGTCACAGTTAAGAAAACAGGCCTCAGAAACACACACACCTAAGTCCCAGCTCCACTCCTAACCAGCTGTGTGACCCTGGACAAACCACTCAGCTTCTCTGGGGTTCACCTTCCCATCTTTAAAACTGAGACACTGCAGGGGTGTCACGGGAGTGCAGCAGGGCTGTGAGCAACACAAGGGCAGGAATCCTTCCTGTTTTGCTCTTAACCCAGTACGTATGTGCCCAGAACCTAAGATATTCAGTGAAAGGGCAAACTCAGCAGCCCACGGCGTGGGCACGGGCCCCGCCCCCACCGCCATTTCGCCTGGGTCCTCCTTCCCCTGGAGGTGTGAGCTGACACTCACGTCCGTAGTTCAGGTCGAATGGTTTCATGGCCTCTCCCTGCTCGCCTGACCTCTGGGTGGCCAGCTTGGCCTCCTTCTCTGCCTTCTCACAGGAGGCTTCGGGGACGTCAGTGGCAGCATGGGTTGCCCGCTCCAGGGTGTAATGGCCGCTCCCACTGCTGCAGCCAAGACCTCCAGGCAAGGCCTCGTCTGGGGACCTAGAGAGGAAGGAGGATCTCGTCAGCTCAGAAGTGGCCCAGAAAGGTGAAGCCGCATACACACCCAGCACACACCCAAGCTCAGCCATCCTCTCTATCATTTCCTCCAGCTGTCCCCTCCACCCAGCAGAAGGGGTGGCTGGTTATACGCTGTCGCGAGCCTGTGGGGAGGCTGCCCCAGACCACTGCTCCAGCAAAGCCCCTGGGAAAGCTGCTCTGTCCTCACCCCCTCCCCTGGCTAGTACTCCTGTCCTTTCCCTTTGCCTACCACAGCCAGTAGGGGTACAGAAGAGAGATAAGGGGCAAGGCTTAGAACTGGACCGCAGAGGGAGCTCAGGCCTCACTCCACTGCCAGTCCCCTGTCTTGGCATCTGGGGCCTAGAAAGCTCCTCTAGATCCACACCGACAAGAACCCACATTCTCCTGTGGCGCCCTGTTCAGAGCTATGAGTGAACTGCAGGCCAGGCCTCTGTGCCCGGAACTCTTGAGGAGGCTGGGAAGTGGGATAATTGGGAAGCGGGATAACTGTCTTCCTCGGCACCTGGGTGAGGCTGGAGCCACATCAGGGATGCGGGCTGCACGGGCTCTGCCCCTACCCTGATCCTGGGCCAGCTGTGGGCAGCGAGCAGACACCGAGCACAGGGCACCCACCCCAAAGCCTCTGAGTCCGGAGAGGCACCCTTTGGGCCTCGGGAATCACTCACAGCCCCCGTTTACTGCCCGGCTATCACCAAGTGTGGGGGGTTATCCCCGGGGTGGGGTTGCTTGTCTTTTGTGGAAAAGCAAAGGCACCCAGGGAAGATCTCTCTCTGCGGGGCCAGGAGGCCTGCAATGGCCCAGCGAAGAAACTGCCTGGCACAGTCAGGGGCCGAGGAGTCTGAGGAACAGACCAGTGCCTACCAGGCGACACGCACAGGGAGCGACCCCAGCCCTGTGGTGGTGGCCCCTGGGCTGGACTCCGAGGAGACATACGGAGACTGAACCCTGGAGTGGTACTGGGACAGCCACTCCAGCGGACTACCGGATGGGCCTCTGGTCTCGGTTCTGAAGCAACACCACCACCACACCCCAGAGAAACAGACAGCAGGGTGAGAGCCAATGATGGAGGTGCTCATGCAAGATGGCCTCGGCGGGCGGTCGCCCTGGAGCACAACGAGAGGTCGGGGCCCTGACACACGGCGGGACAGCATGCGTGAGGTGCTGCCGGAAATACCGGCTGACAGAACCATAGCAACAAAAAAGAACCCGGGACTCTGCTTCTGGTTTACCTTTTGGCTTTCAGAGGCGTCCCGTTCTGATGACTCTCATAGCGGGGAGAAGTGTCACTGCCACCTGGCCTAACAGACTTCTCCCCAAACCCTCCCGGCTCCAGCTTCCGGCTCTGCCTGTCCACCAGGGGTCTCTGGCCCGAGAAGCTCCGCTTGGCCAGCTCCTTCTTCTCGCCTGCGCTCACCCCAGGGGGGCCGCCATCGGCCTGGGGGTCCAGCTCGGGGCCGGCCCGCCGCTCCCGCCTCTCGCTGAAGTCGCTGCTCTCGGAGGCCGTCTCCCACTCCTCGTTGGCATGGTCGGAGGAGTTCTGATAGGCGAGCTCAGGGGACCTGCGGCCTGAGGCACTGCTCCTGTCCCCAGGGCAGGGTCTGGGACGGCCCGGCCACTGGCCGGCCACCAGAGGTGGCTCGTCCTCCGGACCCCACAGGCTCAGGGCTTCCCGTTCTTGCCGGAGGCGCCGGAAGCGGGGCGGCTTGTCCTGGCGCGGGGGCCGCCTTCGCCGGAAGGGCCGGTTCTCTGTGTTTTCGGACTCTGTGGCATGGTCGTCTTGGAAGAAGCCCCTGCGGTCCTCCAGGCGGCCATCCTCGAAGCCCCGGGAGCCCAAGGCGTCGGGGCGTCTGTAGGCGTCTGGGATGTAGTCTCTGTCTAAGGGCCGCCGGGCCCCGCATGCGTCAGGGGGGCCAGGCTCCTGCCAGGAGGTGCCAGGACCCCGGCTGGGCCAAGGGGCCACCTCCTTGGCCACGAAGGTTCTCCGGCCGTATGCACAGTTGCTCAGGCGCGGGGGGAGGGCACGCCCAAAGGCCCGGGGGCCTCGGTTCTTGGCCTCAGGCCCACCATGGTCCTCGGGGTGCATCCTGCCGGACCGCCAGGACTCCCTGAAGTCGCCCTTCCTTCCCGTGGCCTCCTCCCGATCCGGGAGTGTGCCCTCATCCCCAGGCTCGGCGCCTCGCTGCCGCCGCCGCTTGGGAAGCTCCTCGTACTCAGAGCCCTCGCTGTGGGTCTCGCTGGCAATCCTCCGCCGGGGCTTGGCCCGGGGGAAGTCATCCGGCGGCCCAAACTCCCGCAGTCCCCGGCCCCGGCCACTCCTCTGGCTGCCGCTGTAGAGGCCTCGTGCCCCAAGGACGGCCCCGCCACACAGGCCGCTACCAGCGGGCCGCCCGCGGAAGGTGAACTCTCGGAACCCGCGGCCTCGGCCCCGGGCTGGCCCCCGGCCCCCAAAGGCTTGCTCCTCATCAATAAAGATCCAGTTATTCCTCTTGGTCGGGGGTGTGTGGCTGGCCTCCCTGGAGGGTCTGGCCTCCGGGGCCCCATCAGGCTTGCTGTCCTCCTCAGGACAGCTGGCCTCACGGTCCCAGCTGCCACGGGCTGAGCCCTGGTCCTCTGAGGTGGCCAGGGCTGCATTGGCCAGCGCAGGGTCGTTCTCTTGGTCCTCATCCTCAGCCACTTCTTGGACAGGCCCCGTCTCCCGGGCCAGGCGGGCACTCCCCTCTGCCAGCTCCGGCCTTACTTTCTCGAGTTCCTTCTCCTTGTCCTCCACCTTGAGGGCCTTCAAAACAGGTTTCTTGATGGGGCCAGACCTACGGGTCCTGCCGGTCTGCTCCGGGTGCTGGCTGCTGGTGCCCCGGGCTTCTGGCGTCCACTCAGGCTCCAGAGCCGGCGGCTTGCTTGGGCTCCCTTCCTTCTCCCAGGAGGAGACGCTGAAGGGTGGCTCCTCCCGAGGTACCTCCTTCTCAACCGCAGGGTCTGGGTC
Source organism: Redunca redunca (assembly GCA_006410935.1). Classification (NCBI taxonomy): domain Eukaryota; kingdom Metazoa; phylum Chordata; class Mammalia; order Artiodactyla; family Bovidae; genus Redunca; species Redunca redunca. The sequence goes on along the minus strand of SJYQ01091751.1, from coordinate 78,583 downwards.
AGCAACCTTTGACTGGTGGTTCACATCCCAGTCGCCATATTCAGGCTTTTTCTCCGTGGGGGCAAAGTCAGGCTCCAGTGGGGAGCACCTGAGGTTTGGGGTGTGACTCACAGGAGTGCCTGCTTCCTGACCATTTCCTTGGGGTGGAAACAAAAGTTCCTGGCCTACTCTCTGAGAGGAGACACGGGAGTCACAGTCTGCTGGGGCCTTCTTGTCAGAAGTGCTCAAGTACTCCTGCCCTCTCTCCTCAAGGAGCTCGCGCTGGGCACTCACGCCCCCTGACCTTCCGGGGGAGGCAGAGTAAGAGCTTTCACTCCTGAAAAGGAACCAGAAAAATCAGTCAATGTGATTGGAGCCTGGTTCCTGGTTTCCACGCTGAACACAGTTTTAAAAAAAAAAAAATTTTTTTTTTAAATGAAAAAGAAAAAAACATAGGCACGAACATTCGCTCTATCTTTAAACGGGGCTCAGAGACGCTGGGCCATGGGCTGGTGGCCCCTGGAGTCCAGAGTGATGATCAGTGGCTGGCGGGCTCCACGAGCAGCTGGGCATCCTCTGGTTCAAGCACGCTGGAGCCGGGAAGTCCGAGAAGAGTCTGGGGTGCTGGGCCGGCAGAGCCAGCTCACCTTACTTTCACAGGAAGGAGCCATAACACATGTGCTCAACCCCACCCCATGGCCCTGGCCCAAGGTTCTGTGGGATTTGCCTCTGACCCCAGGATTCCTCCTGGACCTTCAGTCACCATCGGAGCCTCTCACATGAAAGCACCCAGCCATCCTCATCTCACGTTCCTTCCCCAGAGCACACTGGTCTCTCCCAAGGCGCCCCTTTCCTGAGGGCGGTGTCTCCCGGGACGGCCTCCTCCCAGAGCCCATCTCACTGAGAACCGAGATTCCTCCTTCAGCTGCAGGGCAGCAGGACCAAGCGTCGCCTCACCTGACATGCATGTCCATGGCCAAATTGTCGCTGGATTTCGGGTGGGGCAGCGAGTAGCCCTTGCTCTGCAACGCCATGTAACCCTCGGGGCTCCACACGGGGGCGGGGTCAATGGCGGTCACCTTCCTTTCTGGCAGCGGGGGCACACAGCTCTGGTCCTCAGAGCGACAGCCAGTCCCACTAAGGGAATCCGGGGGCATTATGGGTTTCATCAGTCCTAAAGAAGGCAAACAGCCAATCGGTCACCTTGTTCAGCAAGCCATGGGTCACCCATAGGCCCAGAGGAGACAGGCTGCCCCGACCATCACGCGGATGCAGCACCCCACCTGTTTCACGTTGTCTGACCACAGAGCCTCTGAAAGCACACAGGCACGCCATCTGCAAGGCCTGTTCAAAGGCCCTGGAGGCCCCATCTTAGCTCCCGATGAAGAGCCCCTATGTTAAAGGATGTTAAAAAACTGGCAAATGGAAACAGGACACAACCAACTAGAAAGCTCATGGCTGGTGGCAGAAAACTAAGGGGCCAGGCAGCCAGCAGCGGGAGATGCCCGAAGGTCTCTTGCACAGACACAGGGAAGATGAGCTACGCTCCAGGAAGCATACAGGCACCAAGGAGCCAGCGCCTGCCTGCTTCCAAACCCTACAAGAAGATTCAGAAAGGGGTCTGGACTTCAGCTCTGCTTGTTTCTGTCCCTGAGCTTACAGCGGTAATCCACATTCTCTCCAGGGAAGGAGAGAAGGGGACACACAGATGACAATTCTTTCTGCCCGAGGAAACAGGGATAAGCTGACATCTCGGTCCAACCAGATTCAAACCAGCCTGGGAGATGGCACCCCCTCACTAGGGGCCCTCTGTCCACTTCTACCAGATGGGATGCTGTAGACGACATTAAAGGCCTCCCACTGGGCCAGAGTCTGTGTAGAAAAGAGGGCCTGATTTTTCAGATATTTCACAAAGCTAATTACTGGCCACCAATGTTTTCTTGTGCCCATTTTTAAAGCTGAGATAATCTGATCAGGAAAATGATTCTGCGTCAGGCTAGTGGTTTTATACTTTCTTTCAGCTGTGGATGCTCTGTCCAAAGGTTACCAATATATGACTCCGGCACAAAGGTAGTCTGAGTCATGTGGCGGCGAGGACCCTCTCTGGAATCCTAAAATTACACCCCGTTTACTAAGTATTGATCACGAGTTAGGCAGAACTGCTCAGCACTACACAGAGCTATTTTTGGCAATATGGCAGCTCATCACCTGAATAAACCTCCTATCACAAAAACACTGCACAAAACATATTACACATTTCACTTGCAGAGCTCTTCTCCCCCAAACCAGGAAACCCCCAGGGAGCAGAAACCACAGCCATGGGCAAAAGCCATGGGCCAGAGGCATGAGCCAGGGCTCCTGAGAGGGGACGCAGGGACATATCTGTCAGATGTAGTAACCTACAGCTATGCTCCTAAATACCACCCCCTCATCCCCCTGACAAGAGAAGGGGCTTCTCTGCATAAGGCAGAGAGTTACAGCTGAGGTGTTGCTTACACAAAGACCCTCAAAGGGCTATGTATTCAATTACAAGGCAGACCAGAAAAACCTCACACTCTTTAGGACAGGGAGATGACTGAGCTAGTGTCCAGGCCAGGGTCAGGTCAGGGAAAACAGTCCCCAGTGAGGAATTCATGGCCACATGCCAGCTTTCACACAGGCTTGGGGGTAGCGGAATGGAGTTCAGATTTACACCCCTAGAATTCTCCAAAAACTTCCCAAGTTACAATAAAAGGTAGTTCTAGGCTGGTAGATGAAAACACAGAGCCACCCTGGAGGGATACACTCTCAAACTAAGCTGCACAGAGTCCCCAAGGTAAGAATAGCTCTGCCGGAAACGAACTTACGAGTCAAAACTCCCAGAACATCGCCGGGAAAGCAATCCACCACGAGTCTACAGCACGTCCACAGGATCATGCACCGGCCCCAAGAACTTCAGAAAGCAAACCAAAATGTTCAACACCAGAGAATTACAGTTTACTTGATTAAAAGCAAATAAGAAGGAATTGAAAACTCACAAAAAATATAAGACACAAGAAAAAAAAAGATGTGAGAGAAAAAGTCTAGTAATAAGAGTCCACTGAAATTAAAAACCCACTGGATAGTAAGAAATAAAAACAGCAGATTAGGCACAGCTTGAGAGAACGAGGCATTAGAGAATAATTCTAAGCATTTTCCCAGAAGGCACCACAGAAGTCAGCTCTCATGCATTCAGGAGACTTGGCGGCAAAGTGAGAAGCAGCATGATGATGCGGGCATCTATACAGCACAGTCAGTGCAAACAATCTGAGTGGGTGGCACAGGAAGGAAGGCCACGAAGAGTGAGCAGAGGCCAACAGTTAGCACAACGATTAGAAGAGAAACTCCCAGAAGTGATGAAAGCAGTGCAACCTCAGATGTGAGCACTGTCAGTTTTAAGCAGAATAAAGGAAGGACAGGTATAGATATACACCTAAACACAGCATTTTGAGAAAGAACTACAGGAGGCCAAAGACAAAGTGGTCTGAAAGCAACACAGACCATACACAGGAGCCAGAAGAAAAGGAATACTATCTTCACAGCCCTGAAAGAAAGTGACTGCAAGCCTAGAGTTCCATACCCAGCCGCACTATCGTTCAAGAGAAAGGTTGCCATAGGTGAAAAACAGTGCTCGGTTGCGTCAAACTCTTTGCAGCCCCATGGACTGTAGCCAGTCAGGTTCCTCTGTCTATGGGATTCCACAGGCAAGAATACTGAGGTGGGGTGCCATTTTCTCCTCCAGAGGATCTTCTAGACCCAGGTTTGGAACCCATGTCTCCTGCACTGGCAGGCAAATTCTTTACCACTAGTGCCACCTGGGAAGCCCCATGTGAGGAATACGTATTGCCAAAAAACTCGTAGAGGCCTTGACAGAACGTATGTTCTGAAAAAAATAAACGGAACCCAGATGGAAGGATAAGCAGCGAAGACACTAGTAAACACGTAGGCAGATCTGAACAAGCATGGATTGAATAAAACAGCAAAGAGAATAATTTGGTAAGCATCAAAATAAGGGAAGAATTAAAATTCCAGGCAAAGATTAAAAGACTCCTGAATCAGAGCTCAGGTTCAGGGTAATCTGATTAGCCTTTGTTAAGTCAAGGGTGCGTGTTAGAATTTAACCTAACCACTCACAGTGGAAACAGAATGTAGAAGGAAAACAAAAAGAAGACTTGACACCCACACCCCCAATCTAAAGGGAACAACTTTGGTAACTAAAGTCACCGCTGACACATCTTAAACGTACAAAGACATTCTCCTCCACAAAGGGCTCAGGCTGACAATAAAAAGTTTGGGTAAAAAGATACCCGAATACTACTCAAAAGAAAAATGGAATGAAATTATCATCGGATAAAGTAGATGTTAAAGGCAGAAAATCCAAGAAACAAAGGTGCTATATGAAGATACAAGAAACAAGATGCAGTCATCTCAAGCCTATATGCTTCCAGGTAGGTAAAACAAAAACTGACACGTTTACAAGATTTGACAAATCCACAATCATGGTGGAAAATGTTCACACACCTCTTAGAAACTGATCAAGGGGATAAAAAACTGATGATAGACATTTATACAGCACAGTTAGCAAGCACACTTTAATGGACCATGTCCAATAGGAAAATATATTCTTTTCAAGCCCCTGAGTGAAGTTTGATCTGCCACTTGTTACAAATAAAGTTTTATTGAAAAGCAACCACACCCATTCACTTACTACTGTCTATAGCTGTTTTTGTTCTACAACAGCAAAACTGGAGTAGCAGTTCAAAGACTAAAATATTTATTATCTGGTATTAATGGAAAAAAATTGTAACTGCTGGTCTATATCATACACACCATGATATATGACCAAAAGGCAGCCACAGTAGAAATTAACAACATATGGATGATATTAAACTCTGTATTTGGAAATTTTACAATATACCATTAAAAATCACTCAAAATCAGACTAATATTTAAAACTGTACAGTAATAAAAATGTTATTTTAAAACTCAGTGGCTCATAAACTCAGGTGAGATGTAAATACATCAGAAAACTCAGAAACTAGTGATCTAATTAAGCATCCAACATAATCGGAAAAAGAACAAAATAATTTCAGTGGAAATAATGGGGGGGGGCAGAAATTAATGAAATAAAAGCCAAATAAAAGACAGGAATTAAGAACCTCAAAAGATACCTTTTTAAAAATGGCATTAAAAAAACGGCATTTGACAAACCTTGGGAAAGACTAATCAAGGAAAAGAGAAAACACAAAGAACACTAAAGAACAGAAAGAGGGACAAAACTACGTGGCAGAGATATGAAAATTAACAAAGACAATTTATGATTCAGAATCTTAAAGTCTCTTCCTAACAATTCTTTGTGGGAGGTACTATTACACCCTCATTTTGCAAACAAGGAAGTTATAACTCAGACTGGATATGTGACTTGCAAAGAGGTCAGCCTGGAATCCAGGTGGGGTCTGTCTACCTCCCAAGGCAACGCCCTTGACCCCACCACATACCCTGGCCTTCACTGCACCTTGGTGCTTACCTGAGGGATGCAGGGCCGAGGGGTAGAAATCCACTGGGGTCCGAGTGGGCGGGATCCGTGGGTCCATGTAGGAGGGCATCATCATCCACCTGGGGTCGAAGCCCAGCATCTGGGGGTGGTGCGGGTAGAAGGTGCGCTGCGGGTGGGACGGCGGAGGGTACACCGGCTGCCAGTGCTGCATCTTGTACAGCTGCTCCTGGCAGAGAGAGACCTGGCTGCACAGGTGCCGTGGTGCTGCACACACACGCTTCCAGGGAAAACCCACCCAGACAGAAGACCAGAGAGGGCAGGCCCCAGTGTAGGCATGACCAGGGTCAGGCCCGGGCCCTCTCCCGGGATGGATGCACAGACATCCCTCCGTCACACAGGGCCCTCAGGCTCCTCCACTACACACAGCAGCCTGGGTGCTCATGCAGATCAAAGGCGCTCCTGGAGCCGACACATGACCAGCACACCTCTCAGAACACCTCTCCCCAATGCTCCTCCCCAGCCCCAGCCCCCACGGTCCCTTCAGTTCGCTCTCCACATTCCAATGCCCTGACCACAGCCAGAGTCTTCCTGGGTTCTCCACAGCTCTCCATCCAACAGCCGGAATCCCACAGGGCTGCATGTGATCTGCAGGGTCCTGTGGGTCCTGACCCATCTGCCTCTCCAGCATCACCTCCCACTACTGCCCCGGCCTCCAGTCCACACACCTGCCTGCCCGCCTGCTTCAGGCCTTGGAAACATGCTCGGCCATCTGTTCCCTGGGCCCCAAACCTGCTCACCCACACCCCTCCTTCAGGTTTCAGCTTAAAGAGAACTTCCTCTGGGAAGCCTGCCCCAAGTTCCAGGGAAGATCAGGTCCCCTGTTCTCAGCTCTCATAGCACTGGTGTTTCTCCTGCGGTTGCCTCCCTCCCTGTATCAGGGGATCGCATGTCAAGTTCACACAGTCCACTCACCTCTACCGCCAGACATGGTATGGAAAAAGTTCACTGCATGAATGGATGAACTAACACATCAATGGAGTATTAAAAATCAAGGACCTAGACCCAGTGAGGGTTCATTTCAGACCTGCTCCACAGCACCGATGACCCCCAGGGCTTCCCTCACAAGTGCATCCCGAACCAGCGTCCTGGCCGGACACAGGTGCAGTCAAACAAGCGGGACAGCTAGCCCAGCACACCCTATCCCAGCCGGCTGGCTCAACTCCAGCCTGGGCTGGGTTCCCCAGATGGCTCGCCGGGGATCCCAGCACCTCTTAGGAGTGCTCGGCACTCAGTAAGCGGAGCTCTCCAGGGCTCTGCCCACAGCTCCTCCTCCTGTCTAGACCCCAGGTCCCCAGGGAAGCTGACCAGGCAGTCCATTTGCCAGACTCCCTCAGGCTACTCTGGCATGTTCCGACTTCCTCCTACTCTTCAGGAAGGATTTACCTGTCACTGCCCATCCCCACCCTCCCCAGAAGACTTCCCTAGAGCAGCTGTTACGACTGTGTCTGGCTGGAGTGACTCCAGAGATCTCTCCAGTCGGCAGTAAATCTTCACCAAGCCCAGGAGTGACTGCATGGTGCCTGCTCAGGGTGCAAAGCTACAACAGCACAATGAATGTGCCTAACTGTCTAGAACATAGGCCACGGTGGGCTTCTGGAATGCTTTCTAGGAGCCCAAGGAAAATAGGGTCTGGGGTGAAGGTTGTAAAGGCAACTTTAAAAAAATTCTGGGTAAAGGTATAAAATTTATCTGTTTCCCCAGGGTACCCACATTTTGGAACATTTTCGATTACTAACAATAATTTACCAAACTTCCCTGGGGGTCCAGTGGTTTAGAATCCACCTTTCAATGCAGGGGACACGGACTGATCCCTGGTCAGGGAACTAAGATCCCACATGCCACAGGGCACCTAAGCCCACGCTCTGCAACCAGAGAGGCTGACACGCCACCACGAAGACCCAGCACAGCCAAAGCAAAGAGAGAGACTCAATATTTTAAGAACATTGATGGAACCAATAAAGACACTACTGGACTACCAATAAACTAGTCTACAGGCATCGAAGAAGCCCTCACCACCACGCAGAGTCAGGGCTTCATTCCTTCCACTTCACACTGGCCTGTCCAAGGCCCCACATGGCTAGATAAGCACAACCCAAAGCTGTTTGATGTGAAACCTACAAGCCTCCACCCTTAACTCAAAGCCAACATTCCTCTCCAGTGCTGTCCACAGAGCCCCCAGGCCTCTTCCTCCCGGGTAGGCTCCAGGGTGGGGCCGCCATCAGTGTGAAGAGTGGCCACACTACACCTCGAAGTGAAAAAACCACTCAGACACCACCAGCCATTCCTTTCAACGCTAACCAACAGGGTCTACAAACTACCAGCAAAGGTTTTCATCCAGAGGATGAATTACCTGGAGAAATGAAAGGCCAGGGCTGATCTCCAAGGCCCCTACTCTCCACGTCCCTGCTGGCGACTGGGGTACAGGAGGGTGGGTGTAGTCTGCTTTAATTGAAGGGGCCTGGGAGACGGAGGGGCAGATCTGTTTACAATATGGGCTAGGTATCTCCTGTTTACCTGCTGCTGCTGCTGCTGCTGCTGGCGCTGGAACCTGGGAGGGAGTGATTTTTGGTACTTGTTGAATTCCTGCGCAGGGGACCCAGCTTCCCTGGGTCCCTCCTCACTGCCGCAGCTCTGAGCCACTGCGGGAGGAGCTGTGGGGGCTTCTTCTGAAAACGTGCTGGCAGTCTCCTGGGCAGAGAACTCAGGGGAGCCTACAGAACAAGTAAGTGGAGCAGCGGCCAGGTCAGTTCATGAAAGCTTGGCTGAGTGAGTATTTAATGGCAAATGCTTTTTCTTGCTGGCACACACTTTCCACTGCTAAACTATCTGCATCCCCAAACCCCGGCACTGGGCTAACACCTCCCATGCCCGAGTTCACAGCCTCCCCCCACCCCCAATCACAGATGAGAAAACAAAGGGCGGAGAGATCAGATAGAAGTCGCCTGAAGTCGCAAGGTCGGCAGTAGAGCTGGGATACAATTCCAGGTCAGAGAGGGTCTATTAAAATGGACCCAGCGCAACAGAGTGGATGAGGCCTCAGATAGAGCCCACGTGCCCCCACCTCCACCCAGAGTTATGTGAGTCAGGCCAGCCAGGCAGCCCCTCCGAGGATGACAGCTGCAACCACCCCACGGGGCTTCTGTGAGCATTAACTGGGCCAGTCCACGGAGCGTGCTTCAAATGGGATGCTCCCCACAGTCTCCAAGACTGTACCCTTTGGAATCCCCTGCTGTCTTCCCCATCCCAGCTTTGCATTCTTTCTTCCAGCTTCATTACAACTGACGTTTGCATTCTTAAGAAATCTACTGCAGAGAGCAAACACCAGTGCAAAGCCTGGAGGTGGAGCAGCGTCCCAGAGGAATGCCGATAGGCAGGGCGGGTATGGAAGAGCCGGGGACACACCCCACACCCAGGCCCACTCTGCACCCTGCCATCCACTCCCTGACTCTCTACTGCCCCCTCAGTAGGTCCCTGACACTGGGCCCAGGCTTCACCCAGACTTCAGTGACATGGCATTCACAGAAGGACCAGGGTCTGAGTTCCTTTGGCCAGAAGGGCGCTGATCACCACCAGCTCACCGGAACGCCCTCCATCTGAGAAGCTTTCAGCAACTGAAACTAACATCAGGCCCTTCTCTACTTTAGAGACTTTGTTTCAGTTCATTTAAGAAAGTCACAAAGAACATAACTGATCATGTTATTAAAACCTACAGCAAGAGACCCCCTCCACCACTTGACACTGTTTGGTGTGTCTGGTGCAGCCACGGGACCCAGTCCTTTTAGGGTTAATATCAGGGAAAATGTATTCTGAAAAGCGGACCGGCTTCCTTCAGTGTCACAGAGAGTGCCGTGCTCCTGAGGTCCCCTGGCACCCACATCCCCACTGCCAAGCAGTAGTGGTAACGAAGACAGTGCTTCTGCATCTGGAAACGTGCCACGTGCTTTGTGACATCATCTCCCAGGACCCTGAGCCCAGGGCGTGGGTCCAAACTCTCCCCAACCCACTTCATGGGCGAGGAAAGTGGGAAGTCAGAGAGGAGATGTCAGAGGGGAAGCAAGTGGCCAGCTGGCTTCAGTGGTGAAAACAGGACGTGAACCCAGGCCCCTAATCCAGGCCTGAACTCTTAACAACTGGATCCCTGTGTGTCCAGCCATTGGCCACAGTTTGTGCTAAGAAGCCAGGGAGATGGCCAGTGACACAGCCCTTGTTTCCAGGTCAGGGGCCAGGCTCACTGCTCACCTTTGTGGACGGCAGGGCCATTCTCCTGGGGAGTCGCCTTCTCAGCCCCTGGAGAGCGGGGAGCTTCCTTCTCCGCCTGCTTCTGGGCCTCGCTGGCCCGCTGAGCCTGCTTGCACTTCTGGTCAAGCTGCTTGAGTTTGGCAGCACAGGCAGCCAGCCTTTCCTCGCGTGCGCGGCGCTCCTCCTCCTCCCGGCGCTTCCGGGCTCGCTCCACAGCCTCGGACATCTCCGACTGGACGAACTTCTGCCGCGGGGGGGGCTTGTCCTCTTTGTCCTCGGCAGACTGCTGCCGAAATACGGTGCCCATGGAGGACTTCTGCTGAAAGAAGACAGTCAGAGGATGTCACAACTCAGAGACAGGCCACCACCTGGAGGGGGTCAGCTCCCTTCTCAAGACCCTTGGGCACCTTCAAGGGGCCTACGGTAAAAGGACCTGAGCTTCGATCCTGCTCTGCCCCATGCTGTATTTGGAAGGAGGGCTGGGCAAGCACCAACAGTCTAAACCCTAATTTCTCTTTTGGAAACTGTTGATAATCAAGGAAGCCCTCGGGTTGTAAAGGCGCACGGAATCGTTTGCAAACCTTTTAACACCATGACTGAAAGGCAGGAAACAAGAGAATGGGCGCTCCTGCAGCCACCTCTGGGCACGCAAGGTCAGGGTGTCCACAGCTAAAGAACAGGAGCAGAAAACCACATGCTCACCACTCCTCAGCCACAGAACTGCCCTACTGCTCCTCCCACGACAGCAGATGAACCTCTGGATACAAAGAGCCCCAAGACACCAGAACTCACACTCACATGTGAGGTTTCAAACTGATTAAATGTAAAAACAAATCAGCATCTCTAAGACATCTCTTCAAGGTATTTTATCTACTTTTAAGTCTCAAGTTGATTGTTAAGTTACTAGACAACCAATAGGGCACAAACGATGCAGTGTGAAAACCTCTCAATTCTGGGAAGATTTCTTACTGATTTGCAGGAAGAGAGGCTGCAGGCAGAATATGCAGCAGAACAAAGGATGGGCTGGGTCCCTGGACCCCAGCCACTGGAAGTCGAATGACATACAACTGGCAGAAAAACGGACAACTTCTTGTTTTGAGGGATAGTTACACAGATGAATCTAACTGTTGAAAAGTCATCAGACATATAAAACCAAGATCTGCTGTGTCTTTCCTTGTATTTTAACTGTTATTGCTCAGTTGCTAAGTGCTGTATGGCTCTTCTGCAAACCCATGGACTATAAAGTTCAAGAGAAAGGCTGCCTCAGGTTCAGAACAGTGCTCAGTTGCTCACTTGTGTCTGACTCCTTATGACCCCATGGACTGTAGCCCACCAGGCTCCTCTGTCCACAGGACTTTCCAAGCAAGAATACTGGCGTGAGTTGCTATTTCCTTCTCCACAGGACAGTCCCAACCCAGGAATCAGACCCATGTCTGCTGTACTGGCAGGCAGGTTCTTTACCACTGAGAAGCCAGGGAAGCCCTTGATGTAAATTACACCTCCATAAAAGCAGTGAGTAGCAGTGACAGTAGAGAGTGATTTTTCTCCTGAAAACTAACTTCTTATAATCCAGAGACAATTACTATAAGATTATAAACATCTAATTTAGAAGCACAAAGGTACTTTTTACATAATATAATTGGGGCCAAGTGTGCACTCTCCTTTTACTTTGCCCCGACCACTGCCATCTGTCCAGGCACCTTAACAGCCATGTACTGTCTCACCTCGAGTCTCCACCAAGACACACCTCACCCCCTGATGCTCAGGACACCTGGGTGATCCCTAAGGCACACCCCTGATTATTCCCTTCACAATTTCCCGGAAATTAAATACCAGAGTCAAAGGGTATGTGCATATCATCAAAACTACAGATATGCCTTTCAAAACTGCCTGAAGTGAGCTACCATTTTATAAACTAAATATTCTGCAAAACATTTAAGCTGTGACAGTCTTTTCAGAAATTTGTATTCATGAAATGATAAGAGATTTTTATCTTTGTTGACTCTAGATAATGATAAAAACACTCAAGATAATTCAGGGTTGTTATGAGCAGATCAAAGTAAAAAAACCTTCTTTTGAATACTGAGCAACCCCAATATAGGGATAAAATCTGGGTTAATCGCAAGATAATTTATAAGTGCTGTACTGTGTCTATTTTCATTCTTGTGTCCCCTGTACAGAGCACAATGCCTAGCAAGATATGATATGTGCTCAGCACAAAAAACTCAAGATAAAGGGTATTTTCACTTTACAGGAGGATGTGGAAGTCCTTTAAACAGCACAATGCACTGGAAATGGCAAGTCTGCCAAGTTTCTTTAAATGAATGCCTTCCCCTCCACAGCTCGCCCTTCCAGCTCAGTTCCATCCCAAAGCCAGGCAATGCGGCAGCGCCAGGCCGGCACCCAGGGGGTCAGACAGCTCAGGGCAGGCGGTTGGAGCCCAAGCAGGTGAGCAGGGTGTCCACATGGAGGTGTGGCTGATGAGGAAGGTGGAGCCCAATCAAGTGGGAGGAGGAAGGAACTTCTAGAAGAGATGGCTCAGCAGGGAAATTCAGGGTCTCTGGGAGTGGGGGCTGACATCTGAGGAGCTGAGGAGGGCACCTGTGCAAGGGAGAGGGTGAGGGTAGAAACAGAGAGACCAGGGAGATAATGGGAAACAGCCAGAATGAAGTGTGTGTGTGCGTGCGTGCATGTGTGTGTGTCTCTCACGCTCTCACATACATACATTCCCTGTGTGTGTGTGTGTCTCTCTCTGTCTCTCTCACACGTGTGTGTGTCTCTCTCACATACATACATTCCCCAACTATCCATGGAAAAGGCCAGAAGCACCGGCACTCCTGGTGCCCATGTACTGGTTTATAAGTGTCATTAAAGGCTGACTCCAGGGCCAAGGCTAGATAAGGACAAAATGAGCTTGGAAAAACTTATTCTACCAATAAGCAAGGAATCCCTCAAAAAAAGAATGGAGACAGTGAAAAGCACACGGCTGCCAGCCTGAAGCTCCCAAATCAAAGACAACCTGAACATCCAAAGAAACAATATTAATTAAAAATTTGATGAGAAACTAGATATTCATAGTTTTAAAGTAACTAGCCACAAAACTGCTATCAATTACCAATCTGTGGTACATGTGAAAGCTTGATATTGTAAAACCCAGTAGCCAGCAGCTCAATCCTGAGATTAAAGTAAGGCTGTCACAGCAGGCAGAGAGGGACCAGGGTCATCCAGGCAGAAGAAATGAGAAGAGTCAGTGCCAACTCTGAGAGACTCTAGCCAAAAAAGGGAAGCCTTGAACCCCACCATGAGGAAGCTCCAGACAAACGGCACACTGCACAAAGCAGCTGGCTTCTGATCTTCTAGACCGTCAACCTCAGGAAAGCGGAGCAGAGGCTGAAGGTCTGCTTCACACTGAAGGACACCTGACCCTGACCCAGATTCCTGTGCATCGGGACCATCAGCTGGACAGCAGGGGCAATGGGATGGGGTCTGCCGACGAGGTGGCAGTGGTAAGTCAACTCGAGCTTCCTGGATTTGACTGTGCTTACCCGAGAAGAGTTCTGTGGTGACAGAGCCTGATCAGACTAGCAACTTACTCTTCAAATGGCTCAGGAAAAAATATTCTTTGCATTACACCAACTTTTCTGTAAGTTTGTGACTGTTCTCAAAGAGGGACTTCCCTGGAGGTCCAGTTGTTAAGACTCTGCCCCAATGCAGGGGGCTCAAGTTCAGTCTCTGGGCAGGGAAATAGATCCCACATGCTGCACGGTGCGGTCAAAAAAAACCAAAAAGGAGGGAGGTTCAAGAGGGAGGGGATATATGTATACCTATGGCTGATTCATGTTAATGTAGGGCAGAAACCAAGACAATACTGTAAAGCAAATATCCTCCAATTTAAAATAGCTTAGAAAAAGAGAGAGAAATGTCTGGAACTGGAGCCGATTATACAGAGTGAAGCAAGCCAGAAAGAAAAACACCAATACAGTATACTAACGCATATATATGGAATTTAGAAAGATGGGGATGATGACCCTGTATGCGAGACAACAGAAGAGACTCAGATCTATAGAGTGAACTTTTGGACTCTGGGGGAGAGAGAGAGGGAGAGGGTGGGATGAGATGGGAGAATGGCATTGAAACATGTAAAAATAAAATAAAATAAAATAAATAAAATGAAAAAAAAAAAAAGAAAACCAACCAGACCACTGAACTCAGTGAAACCTAATCGAATGTCCATCTGAAAGAGTGAGACTCTGGCTGTAGTGACCAGGGACACACCACATTGAGTCCCCAAGCCGGCCACCACTCAGTGTTCTCTGAGCTGGGTAAGACTCCTTCTGCAGCCCCCACCCACGATGGGCTCCTGAAACCTCCCTGGCTCCATCCTTCCCTGTTCATTGTAAATGCACAGAACAGCCTTTCAGGTGACCTGCCGGAGTCTCTGCCTTGGATCTCTGGTCAACTGAACTTGGAAAGGGTCTGTGTGTGCGCACACGCACATGCACGTCCCCCAGCCAAACAGGCACAGAACCCCTCCCCCGCAGTGCCCACGGTACCTGGTAGTCAGGGCCTGACGCCCAGCTGTGCAGCTTTCTGGAAGGCGGCTGAGGTTCAGGCACCTTCCGGACGACACGGGTCACGCCTCCTGTTTCACTCCAGTCTTTTCCTTCCTCTTGGGTGCGCTTGGCATCAGCACTGTCTGCAGAGCTCAAGGACAACTGCCGCGGCCTCCTGGGGTCCCAACTGTTCCTAGGACAAACCGTGAAGACTTGGTTTTCCTGGTCGGCCCAGGCATGGTCTCATCAGACCATCAGCAATTCGAAAGTTAGCTTCTACGAATTTATTTCCTTCATAAAAGACCCATGGTGCACCCCCTTTATGGGTGAGAGGACACGCCCAGAGCACCTACACCAGGACCCCATTTTACCCAGTCAGTCTTAAAGACACAGCTCCAGGCAGGATGCCTCACACCCATTACTTCATCTACTGCAAAAAAAGACAAACAAAAACGCCTCTACTTCCTCCATTTTAAAGAGCTGGTCACGGAGTCTCTGGGAGGCTGGGGAGCGGTTCACAAGAAAGAGCTAACAGTTGAACCCAGGCCTCCCACTGTAGGCCCTTCTGTCTATGCTAAAGCCCTGTCCCAGGACTAGACAAATGCTCCTCACGACAGCAGAAGAAGGCTTGCTGAGTGATACATTACAAAGAGCAAGAGGAGCAATGCACACACTGGATGGAGGAAGAGGAGACAGATGCCCAGCAGAGGCTCCAGGAAGGCTCGCTGAGTGGTGCTCACCTTTACACGCTGCGGTGCAAACAAAGGCTCTGTGACAAAACACATGTGCATCTACTCACACCTCTGCTAGTGCAGAAGTGGTGCCCAAAAGCCCAGCGGGAGCACAGAGAAAGCCAGGGAGTCAGGCCTGGCTAATACCTGTGCTCCTGCACGCACACGCACACACACATGCACAAACACTCTGGAGGTGGAGGGAGGTGAGGCAGGGGAGGAGGCAGGAGGCCAGCAACAGCAACGCCGGCCAGCGCCTCCTGGCAGCCAGCCGAGGTGTGGTGCCCACGGAAGAGTCCCGACCGGCCAGAAAAGACCCAAGTCTATCAAGACGGTGACTAAGCCACAGGGCGAGGGTGACAGGGAAGGAGGAACCAGCTGGCCAGCCTCTGGATGGTGCATGAAGGAAAGGATGCAGGTCCCAGTGGTCCCAGAGACAGTGAACAGGGAGGGATGGAGCCAGGGAGGTTTCAGGAGCCCACCGTGGGTGGGGGCTGCAGGAGGAGTCTCAGCCAGCTCAGAGAACACTGAGTGGTGGCTGGCTTGGGGATTCAATGTGGTGTGTCCCTGGTCACTACAGCCAGAGTCTCACTCTTTCAGATGGACAGTCAAGTCACATCAATTCAGAGAGAGGAACAGAGTGGCCTGCTGCTCCAATAAATCTACAAAGCTTCACGTTTCCACTGATTTAAATTCCGGATCACATCTCCTTCTGGCTTCACGTTTCCACTGATTTAAATTCTGGATCATATCTCCTTCTGAGCTTAGTTCCAAAAACTGACCCATAGATATTTATTTCCCAAGGGCATCCAAAGCTTCAGTTGAAATCAAGAAGCATTAAAATAAATTTCAGAAGCCTCAATTAGCTGTCTGTCTGTGTGCCAGCTGAGGAAGAGTGACAGAAGATCGTTACCAGCTCCCTGCACAATCGGAGCTGTGAAGCCAAAGACGACACAACAAAGACTTGCAGACCCAACCACATAAACATTCAATTACCGACAGTAAAACAGACAAAGAGAAAAAAATACCAAAGCACCACTATCTAAGCAATGTAAAACAGTAATCACATTTTAGCATAAAGCACAGTAAGTCTAACAGATGCATATATACAAAGGAAACAGGCAATTCCATACAAAGAGAAGCATCCATATTTGCCAATACTGGGGTAGTGGTGGGGTGGGCACGCAAATTAAAGTGACCATAGGTACTATTTTAAAAGTACAAGCCAATGCTACTGGTATTCTGCTAAAAACTAGACTGGCTAGACTACAATTTAAGTATTTTTCAAATGGTGTTGGGAGCAAGCATCAATCCAACGAAATGATCCAAAAAAAGAGAAAGAAAAGATTCAAGTGGTCAAATATGCTTAGGCAACGTGGCATACCCCGCTTTCGGCTTCTCCCCCACTCCCAAATTCCCAGCAGGCTGTAGCACGCACATCCTAGGCTCTGGGCACCCTTGGAGTAGAGCTGAACCCAGGCGGTTTCCCAAATCTGCTTGGCCAGAGAAGCCTTTAGAGGCACCACACACTCATGGCAGTCTGCAGAACAATCAGTCTACCAGACACACTTGGGGAAAATGCGGGCACGGTGGCTAAATGGCTAGGACTCAGCCAGCCACGCCTGGTGCCCACCCTGGCTCCCCACCCCCAAACAGTTGTCCTTCCATCTGCAAAATGGAAACAGTATCTGCCCACGTGAGCTCGCCGGGGTGACGAGGACACACACAGCGCACGGCAGCACAGAGAACACCAGTGCACGTACATCCATGAAGTGTCACACGCCCGCCCTCAAACCCCCCGCATTGGGAGCGGTGCTGTGAGCAGGGATGGCGCCCTTACCACTTTGGCCTGCCGTCCTTCACCACTTCCTCCTCCTCCTCATCATCACTGAACTTCAGCTTCTCGGAGTAGTCCACTTCTTCATGGAGGCCTGCAACGGGAGGAGGGCCAGCGAGAAGGAGACAAGATGCACATCCCAACAGTGGTAAGAGCACCGCGGGGAGGGGGGAGCGCTGCCTCCAGGCAGGAGGGGCGCCAGCCCACCTGGCTAAGGGGCACCCCCGGCTGCCACCACCAGAACACACACTGCAGAGAGAAGTGGAGGACAGGGACTAAGACTCCACGCTCCCAATGCAGGGGCCCAGGCCCGATCCCTGCTCAGGGGTCTGGATCCCACAACTAACACATGACGCAGCCAAATAAATAAATAAAAATCATATCAAAACAAATACAAGTGACCGTTTGTAAAGCAGACAGCCAATGGGAATTTGCTGTCTGGCTCAGGAAACTCAAACAGGGGCTCTGTATCAACCTAGAGGGGTGCGATGGGGCGGGAGATGAAGGAGGTTCAAAAGGGAGGGGGTATTGACAGAAAACAACAAAATTCTGTAAAGCAACTATCCTTCCATTAAAAAATAAATTAATTAAACAAACAACAACAACAATACAAGCGAAAAACAATACTGGCTTTGGTCACAGCACAGTAGCCTCCCTGGTTAGATTAACTCTGTTAAGAGAACAGTCCTTAAATCTGGGCAGACCAAGTTTTCTGCAAGTGTGTTACAAGGTGAGGAGTGAGCAGAAGAAGGCAGAAACCAGCCAGGAGGCCTCCCGGCCAACACATACTCCTGAGAGGTGAGATCTGTGAGTGGCTGCTCTGCCCCAGGGCCCTCCCCAACCCAAGTGGCTCAGGTGGCAGAAAGTGTCCATCAATGGGTGAGCGAGCACACAAAATGTGGTAGACGCACACAACGGAGCAGGATTTGGCCGTATTGAAAACAAGAGTCCACACACACGCCACAGCACAACGACCCCGCAGACACCATGCTGAGTAACGGGGCCAGGCGTGAAAGGCCTCATATCCCACTGTGCGACGGAGGCAGGTGTGAAAGGCCTCATATCCCACTGTGCGACTCCGTTTGTACAAAAAGTCCAAAACACGCAAATCCACAGGCAGAAAGTAGATGGTGCTCGCCAGAGGTTGTGTGTGGAGGGGGAGGGAAGGGTCACCGGGAGTGAGTGCTCATGGGTACGGGGCTCCTTCTGTGGGTGATGGAAATGTTCTGGAATTCAACAGTAGGGATGATTGCACAAACTTGTTAATATACTAATAATCTCTGAATGGTAGACTTTAAGGGGGCAAATTTTATATAATACAAAAATCTGTCACATGAATTATATCACTGAAAAAAGGGACGTGGCAAAAAGCCCAATCCAGTTAAAGAGTTAGATCTGACGACAAAGCAAGTGTGATCACATCCTACCTCCCAGAGCCTCGCAGTGCATACAGACACCAATGGGCTGAAGGGTGTGGATGCAGAACCAAGGCACGGCAACAATAAATACAGTCAGAACACGACCCGACGCAGGGCGAGACAGGCTCCAGGCAAGAGGTGTAGGAGAGATGAAGAGTATGTGCAAACAACATAACCGGCCAGCACGCCAGCCACAGAAATGGAAAATGTGTGTGACAGCTTCAAAATAAACGACGCAAAAACTGACAGGATTAAAGGGAGAAACAGAAAAGTCTGCAATTATAGTAGAGAGCCTAATACCTTACTTTCAGTAACTGATAGAACTAGACAAAAATGTTATGAACAACACTACCAACCACCTTGACTAAACTGATACATACAGAATGTGATATCCAACTACAGAATACACTCTTCTCAAAAGCGCTTAGACTATTCAGCAAAAGAGACCACGTATCTTAGTGATAAAACAAGTCTTAATAAACTGGAAAGAACAGAAGTCACACAGAATATGCCTTTCTGACTACAATGAAATTAAATGAGAAATCTAGAAAGTTCCAATTAAAATGATCAGTGAGCTAGAAAACAATCAAAACAATGGAGAAAATGAAAGCCAAAAGTTCTTTGTAAAGATGAGTAAAACTAATAAGCCCTTGGCAGAAGTGAACAAGAGAAAAAAATACAAATTACCTAATTATCAGGGATGAAAAAGTGATATCTATATCATTACAAATCTTACATACATCATTTTTTAAAAATAAGATTCTAAAATTATATGAAAATGGACTTAGAAGAGTAAAATAATCTTAAAAATGAACAAAGCTGGGAAATTTACACTAACTTACTACAAAGCTACAGTGTGGTATTGGCATAAGGATGAATAAATAGAACAAACAGGGTCCAAAATTAGACCCACACTTATGTGATCGATCAATTGTTGGCAAAGGTGTCAAAGCAATGCCACAGGGAAAAAGAAGTCTTGTCACGAATGGTGTAGAACAACTGGGTATCCTGTTGGATTAAAATGAACCCTGACTCCCAACTCACACCATATACAAATTAATACATGGACCACACATCTAAAAATCAGTGTTAAAATTTTAAAACATAAGGGAGTTATCTTTGCCACCAGGAGGGACAAAGATTTTTATAAAAGATATAATAAACCATAAAAAACACAAATTTATAAGTTAAACTTCATCAAAATTTAAAACTTCTGCTAATTAAAATGCAGTGCTGAGAAAATGGATCAGGCAGGCAGTGGAAAAAAACTTTTGTGAAATGTTAAGTCTCCAAGGATGTGTATCTGAACACTCAAAACAGATACCAGTAGCCAAATCGGCATGAAAACGAGTGCATGATTACTCATCAGCAAAATGCACATTAAAAGCACAATGAGCCAATGCTACACACCCACTGGGGTGGCTAAAATTAAAGAGGTGAGCACCAGAGCGCTGTAAGGATGCAGAGCCAGGCTCTCGGGGCTGCCGCTGGAGCGCACACCAGCCACCACGGAGGCCTGCGTGCTTCTGGCAAACCTCACCACACTCCCCGTTAACCAGCGACTCCACTGCGGGATATTAACTCAAGAGAAATGAGAACAGCATCCATAATAAACTTTCGAGCAAACTACAGGATTTGATACAATGACACACACCTCAGTGATTAAAAGCAACCTCGGACACAGGTAATAACACGGATGGCCTCACAAACCTTACAGCATGAGGAAGTCTGCGCCACCACGCCCATCTGCAGTTAGGACTCATCAGAGGGGGCGCCTTGGGCAGAGTCAGGAGGAAGACTGGCTGGGAAGGGACGGAGTGAGTACTGGGTCTTGACGTGGCTGTGCTGCTCAAGCACGTGGGTTTATCAAAACCCTACAACTAAATGTGCACCTTTTACTTGGAAACAAACCTCCAGAAGAATTTTAAAGGAAAATAACCAGATCGGGAGTGTGGGTGATTATGAGAATGCAGAATGTTGGAACTTGCAAAAATGCAGTGACAGGGCGCTATGTGGGGCTCGTCACCCTCCTGTTCTACCTCTTTCGTTACAAACACTCTTTCTCCCTCTAAGAGCAAGATGAAAGACCAAGACAGACAACGTGGCTGCGTGAGGAAGCATCTGCTGGTTAGGATCAGCAAGGATCTCTCAGGCCCAAGGCTGTCTGCTGCCCTCTGCCCCCAGGAGTCCCCGTAGACTCTGAGCCGCAGGAACTGCCAACCTTGGCAAGAAGCAGAAACAAGAGTGCAGTCCCCGCCTGCTGAACCGTCAGTCGAGAGCCGCCGGCAAACGCCACCACCCACCTGCCCAGCCATCGTCGGCGTCGGTGTCCAGGTCATCAAGGCCCTTCAGGTTTTCTGCGTTGACGATGGTGGGTCGTGGCACCCGCTCCACCAGCGGCCTCAGTGGACGGATTGGGCGGCTCACTCCCAGTCTATTTTCTTTTCTGATGACAGAGAGAAGGGTAAAGACGCCGGGCTGGTGTCAAGTATACAGATGGAAGCAAACCCAAATACTTCTCCAGAACTATGTCCCCCACTGCAAAGGTTCACATGTGCCCTTGATATTATAATCCTCCCCTTTTTAAAGAACATATAATCAACAAATAGATCGCTAAGAGAAGTTCTGCTTCATTTTAGCTGTTCGGTGTTAAATCCATGGTGACAGCAGTGCACAACTAGCAGAAAGCTAAACTCACAGCAGCTCCTCGCCCTGCCCGGAGGCCGCCCTCCCACGTACCCTGGGGCATCAGGGTGGTTTCCAGCTTCTGAGGCCTCCAGACGCCAAAGCACTGTCCTATGTAAACCCACTGTACTGCCCCAGCATCACCGACCAGGGTGGCCTCTACATACGTGACTATACTGCTTTGGCCTTACCCGTCTTGGTCATTCATCTGGAACTGTCTAAAAGGAACACGGGGTTCAAGACGGAGCTGAGGAAGGGGAAAAGATCCTCGTTCCACTGTACCCTGGTTCTCTGATGACTGTGGCGAACACATCTGAAACATAACATCAATGAACAGGGTTTTCCAGTAATGGCCCGGAGTCTAAGTTCCACGGGCATCAGAATTTGTTCTGGCAAACGGGAAACAGAAACAGGAACGTCTTGGGGTTTCCCAATTAATCCTATCACCATCTCCCCCATTTTTCCTGCTATCAGTACACAAATCTGGGGACTTGCGTCTTGGGGAATACCTGCCTCTCCTTCTTCTAAAAGAACCAAGGTTAAGATAACATCCACATCGCCAGGGAAAGAAGCCAGAGGCCCTTAAAATTTGAAACGGGGGAAGTGAAAATGCAAAAGTAACGGAAACCTCCAGGGTAAGGCACCAGGGCAAAGAGACTGGGTGGGGATGGGGGACGCCCACGGTGGACATTCAACCTCGTGAAATAGGTTCTGCTGTACATGAACGATCTGACTCTGTGGGGACAAAATGCACACTCTGAAGACTTACAAAAGCAGGAAGCATGTCATGGTATGTAGGTGGGTGGTATACACTCCCCAAGAACTGTGAAGCCCCTCTGCGGGCAGGCTGAGCCGGGCGGAGAGAGGGGTCCTTAGAACCGCTGGCGCATGCCGAGGAGGGGGCTCCGTCTCCCGCACTCGAGTTCCTGCTGCCCAGCTCAGTTGGGGAGGCGCTCAGAGACGTGGCAGAAATTATGTTTCGCCCACCGCCCTCCCTCCAGCTTGTCACATCTGGAAATTGAAAGGGGGCAAAAGGGGAGAGGAAAGAGGAAGGGGGAGGAGGGATTGTATGAGGTTCTGAAGGTCAAGGGACCCCCCTCACTCACCAAAAATTTAAAAAAAAGGAAAAAGTGAAGAATTGAGTCGACTGGTCAAGTCTGTCAGGGAAGGTGGGGGGCAGACATCTGGCCAATGAGTATGAAACTGCTGAGGGTGTCTGACTGTCAGAGAAACACAAAACATAGTCTGCTCAGAGGGAAGGCAAGTATAAACAAGGGGTGGTCTTCCTTCATCAACTCAGAGACCACACAACCTGAGACCTAACACCCCATAGAGACCCAGAAGCCCCATAATAGCAGTCTTGGGTCACTGTTTCCACTAATACTGACCCAGTCCCATCGGGACTGGTACTGGGCTTGGCACTGGACTTGATGTTGGAACCAGAGTTCCTGACGTGAGTTCAACCCTGCTCAGCAGTGCCAACTCTAGTCAGGGACTCCCTAGCTATGATGTAGAAAACAGCTACTGGCCCTCTCAAGTAGGCGCTAGAAGGGGCTGGGCCCCCCTGCTCAGGCCTCATCCCACCTGCTCCCACAGTGGCCTGGGGGGATCTCCTGCAGGTCACAGACTGAAATCTGCCAATCCTCTCTGACCATCGTTTTAAGATGATGCTTTCTCCTGCTCAACGTAGCAAAGCCTGGTGGGATTATAGGCCAACAAGGAATCAGATGAGCCAAAAAGACTCCTCTTTTTGGTCAACTTATAGTTAGAGAAGTTGAAACATGAAAGGTCCTTGAGTACTTGACCCCTAAGAGAATGGAACCCAGGATCGGAGCCACAAAGTCACACTGCTCCCAACTCTTCAGCCACCTTGTACATGACCTTAGCCAAGCCCTGGTAACCCAAGGTCATCTGCTTCTTCATCTTCTCAAACAAGGGGACAGAACTGATTCCAGAAGCTTCTTCTAGTTCTAAATTGTTACAGTCCTATAGCAGCTCATCTTAATTAATCCTAGAAAGATGATGTTTCTGGCCTAAGGAATCTGATTATATATTTGGAACAAACAAAATAACCCAGCATAGACCACTGAGAAGACAGTATGTTTTATTAAAGAGCTGCATGGTGATCATTTCATTTATAGGATATCCATTCTGACTCTGGGATACCTTGGGGATTAATCAAAACAAGCAGATAAAAAAGTTTCTCATATTTCAAGACCTGATCAACTCCCTTCCCAAGGGCTATTTCAGAATCTGTGATTAGAACTGATGGAAAATCCCATTCCCAAACAACACCTTAAATTCTAACCACCCAAAGCCATGAAGAAAAAAAGTATTACCAATAAGAATTGCTACACAACTCTGCTTACCACTTGGCCAGACTCCAGATGAGGGGCCATGGAGATGAGTGGTGGGCTGGCTACTCAACCAGGGAAACATGTTAAAAAACAGATTCTAATTCGGCTGGGGGTTAGGAGAGGGCTGGAAATCAGACTTAACGAATGCCCAAGTGATCCTGACAGGTCTCAGCTAGCTCTGGAAACCACTGCTTAGAAAATAAGCTCTTGAAGTGGGAGTCAAGTTTACTGGCCCTTGGTTCAGCTGTCCCTGCCGTGACCACCCAGGCATAGCACAGCCTCCGATGACTGCTGGGAAGATGGACAGGCCTGGACTGACCCAAAGGATAGGAAGGGAGGCGCGACCTCCAGTCCAGCCCAGGAAGTGAGTCCACAGACACAAGGACCCAGTACAGGATCGCCAGCCGTGCTCTCCAGGCAGGGAGCCTGGCTGCTTGAGAGATGGCTCATGTTTAAGAGGGATAAGCTGAAGGGGAACTTTGCTGTTCCAGACGGGGGCTGCAGCTCACTTACTCTGAGGGCGGAGGCTTGGTCCTGGCCCATACGACAGATCTAAGACGCCCTTTTCTTTGCCAGCCTTGTCCTGCCCTCCAGCTGCTTTCAGCGTCGGAAATTCCTCGGGAGAGAAGGATAACAGTCGGCTTGAGGCCCTTAAACCTGTCAAGAGAATCAGAAAGACTCAGGGGGCAGGTGAGAATGGTGTCCATGGTTCTCTGCTTCAGCCTCGGAGCACACTGGCGGCCCCACCACCCTGAAGGGTGCTGCCTCCCTCGGTGCCGTCTGTGCTGGCCTTCTGTACCCACAGAGTGGCACCAGGGTTTCCTGAGGGTGACGAGGGGAGGCTGCCTGCAGACCATAGCAGGCCCCCTGCCGGAGCTGGTCACAAACAGCAGAGGTTGGGTATGGCAGCTACTGCAGTCTGAGCCGCCCTTCCTACTCCTGGAGGAAGGCAGTACCGTCCTTTCGGCGGTAGTCCTGAGGAGAGGGGAGACAAGCACAGTCTTTGGGGAAACCTGTCCAGTGAGGTCAGCGGCTTTTGGGTGGAGGTAACGCCCATCCCCAACACCTCACAACTCACATTGCCTCCTGGATTGTCTGTCCACTGCAGTAAACCATTTCCTACAAAGCTCCTCAAGCCCTGCTCTTATAATCTTGGGAACAACTTCTTTCCTTGGTCTTTCATTCAGTACACAACACTATCAACCCCTGCAGAGAAACAGCTTCCTGAGCGTTGCTCCTATCACTCACAGCAAGGGGCACTGGGACCCTGCAATCATCTCTTCGATGAACAGGCACTGACAAGAGACGCATTTTAGGGCTTGGAGTGGGATCCGGTCCCTTCAGTGAACACACAGCGCATGTGCAGCACCACACAAACTTAACAGCAGCAGCATCACACAGTAAAGCGTCCAAATGCGACTCACCCTGACCCCAGGCAACACTCGACGGCTGTCCCCAGGGATTGCGATAGAGCACCTGCTGGCCACAGCAGGCTTTCTCAGAAAGAGGCAGCAGGATCAGTGCAGAAGCTCAAGGAGCCATCCGCCCACCATCCGCTTTAGTAAAAGGTCCAGGGGGGTCAGATGAACCCACCAGGGCGGGAAACCGACACATTACTAACCAAAGCTTCACTTTACTAACCAATGCTTCACTTGAGAGACAATCGCCAGGTGTCATGAAGGAGGACCATTACTCTCACAGTTGCCTCACTGTATCAAAAGGTCACTGGCAGGAGTGACATATGAAAGTCAATACTTTAGACGGACTTCCCTGGTGGTCCAGGGGTTACGACTCTGAGCTCCCACTGCAGGAGAGCACGGGTTCCATCCCTGGTCAAGGAATGATCTCACATGTCATGTGGCCACACACACAAAAAAAGGTAGACAGTTTGAAGTTAAAGTAACCAAAAAACAATAAAAGCCTAGTGCTTTTTTCCTGTCTTGATAATCATGAAGGTGATATTCTAATTATGAATAAAACTTGCCCTCCAGAGATAAAAAGGACAAAGTGAAGAACTCCAACATTCACAGCAAAGTCATATTCCTAAGGTTTTGGTGTCCTGGAATGCTCACCCAGCATTCCCTCCTGCCCTGTTTTCTGCCAGGAGGAACGGAGGCAGCACAGTCAGGGGCTTCCTGCAAGGCCCCAGAGAGAGCTGCTGGTGGTTCCGGCAGCAGAGCCTGCGGGCCACACACAGCTGGCCTCTCCCTGAACCACACAGGCAGGCCTAGACCTGAGCCTGGTCTAGGAAAAACAGGCCTGGGACCACCCTCCACAGGCAGAGTCCGTCAACTCAGGAAGGACATCGACAGTTCCAAAGTTGTGACAACGTCTGTGCACAGCCCTGGAAGCCTNCTGCAGCACACCAGGCCTCCCTGTCCATCACCAACTCCCGGAGTTCACTCAGACTCGCATCCATTGAGTTGGTGATGCTATCCAGCCATCTCATCCTCTGTCGTCTCCTCCTCCTCTTGCCCCCAATCCCTCCCAGCATCAGAGTCTTTTCCAATGAGTCAACACTTCGCATGAAGTGGCCAAAGTACTGGAGTTTCAGCTTTAGCATCATTCCTTCCAAAGAAATCCCAGGATTGATCTCCTTTAGAATGGACTGGTTGGATCTCCTTGCAATCCAAGTGACTCTCAAGAGTCTTCTCCAACACCGTAGTTCAAAAGCATCAATTCTTCGGCGCTCAGCTTTCTTCATAAGCCAGTATAATCACCCTGAAATGAACTTCCTGGCTCCCTCATGGCATTAGGCTATGGGGCCTTGTCTTCCCAGTTTGCCCACCATAGACCAGGCAGCAGCAGCTTCTGGAAAGGACAGGAGCCCCCAGAGTTGCCATGAGATTGGTACCGGGCACAGCTGGCTCAGTCCTTATCTGACTGCCCATTGTCTTCTGAGCTTCTGGGAGGCAAAGCGCTGGCACACTTGCATTAGGCCAGTGGAGATGCTCTGGGCAGAGCCCTGGCTGCTCATTCCTCAGGGTCAGAGATCCACTCCCTGAAGGCACCCGTCCTGATCTTCTTGGCTACACCAGCCCAAGCAGAATCAATTTTTGCTACCACTCAGCTCTCTAACACCCCCCATCTCTAGGCATTTCAGCAGGGCCATGTGCCAACACCCTCCCTTGGGTACCTATAGGTCAACAGGAACCTGGAGATGGGCCCAGCTTCCCCATATGGTACAGGAGGTCCAAGTCCCAGAGAATGCGAGGCCCATTTCTAGGGCGCTTAGGGAAGCCTGAAATTGAAAGGCAGAACCAGATTGGGCTTTGATGAGGACCATAAGCCCCCAAGCAAATCAGATTAACACCTGACTCTTCAAAACAGAATGGGCCACAGGGCATGGTCCCCTGCTGGTATTTCCGCCCTCTTTCTCTCACGTGCCCTGCCAGCCAGTTTCCTGGTTAGAAATCACGCAGGTAAAGTGGGGCTGGCCCAAGGCAAACCAAAGTCAGTTGTGGCTTGTTACCAGATTCCCATTTCACTGTCCCCTGTCGTGAGATCAAGTGAGGAGAGGCCCCTCTCCTGGCCCAGCGGTGCAGATGTAGGCAAAAAGGCTCTGGGTTGACCTCAGGCCTGGGATCTACTCCAGGTACTGCCTCTGACTCGTATGTGGCCTTCTGTGAAGGGCTAGCTCAGCGACACCCCCCAATTGTCTGGTCATGGTTCGACAAGTTAGGAAACACTAGATTAAATATTGTTCTTAGATCCTTCCTACCTCATACATTCTAAAATGGAATGCCTCTATTTGTGGGGCCCCGGGAAGGCTAAATGAGCTGGAGCTGGACTTTTGACTTTTGAGTGTTTCTTGGTCATGAGCAAGGTCTTGGTCTCGGAGAGGGGTGGGATGGGGTGAGGCTGACTCAGCCCCACAGTGGGGGCAGCAGTTACAGCCGATCCAAGCAGAAAACTCTGACCCTTCAAAGCAATGTCAGAGCAGGCTGGGGGTGGGGGAAGGCTGTTTCTCAGCCCTCTGTCTCAGGAGAGGCTCTGTGACGCCAGGCCTAGGTGGATGGTGAGGGCCAAGGTGCCCACCCTGGCTGCGATCGGGGCAGTGGTTGGTTATGGCGAGGGAGGCAGGCCCTTGAATGCACTGGCCTGGCAGAGTGAGGGTTTTTATTTCAGCTGCTCCAGCAGGGCCTGGAGGCTGGGCTCTGATTCCCCAGAGAGAAGAGGCAGGCAGTGGAGGGTGTGCTGGACAACCTCTCAGAGTACTGCTGGTGAGGGGCCTCCCAAGAGAGTGGGACTGATGGGGAACAAGAAGACAAGACCTTCTCTGGAGGAGACTCATCACATTATATTGTTACTGCCTCTGCTCTTGGGGGCAACATCTGGTCTGCCTCAGTACTGTCCTGTCCAGGGCCTGACAGTGGTGGGCGTTCATGAAGCATGAAGGAGAAAGGGTCACGGGCACTCAGAGGACTGGCTAGTGTATCTGGCAGGGAGGGGAGTGGAAGGAAGGAGTTCCAAGCCTGGAGCGAGACCTTTGACTTTGTATAGATGTGGCTGGGGAGCTCCGAGGGGCCTAGCTTGCATCTGTGGGAGGCAGCTCTGGGACCTGAGCCAGTTGTAAACCCACTGCCCTTGGGAGGGGAGGGGCTGGGGTGGTGCCCACCGAGCCCATTAGCTGGAGCCTGCATTTATTGGCAGGAGATGCTCTCTACCCCTGGTGGAGAAAGGGGCCGAGGGACACTTCTGCTCGGTTATTTCTTTACAGCCTCTGAGTCAGGCGTCTGTTGTGAAAGCCTGTCCCCCATGGCTAGAGTCCTGGGGGCAAGAGGGAAGCCGGCCGTTCTGTAGAGCAACAGCCCTGCCCGAGATGCAGCCTCCTGGATAATTCTCAAGAGAGCAGTGCCCCTGGCCATGGACGGGGTGCCAGGAGGCCTGGTCTGCATCTCTGGTGACCTGGGACACTGGGCACATCATTCAGGTCCTCTGTCAGACAGAGATGATACCAGGTAAGGTTGCTCTGGTGATTAGAGGCTGGGGGTGAAGTGTCAGGGGAATGACCGACATCTGCGAGGCCTTAGAGCCTGGCTGCCTAAGGTACTGAGTGTCGTTCCCTGGTCACCAGCTTTAGCCTACCGGGGAGTTCATGAGGAATGCCGGACCCACCCCAGGTGTCCTGAATGGAATTTTAACAAAATCAGCCCCCTCCGCCCCCTCTTCAGGATCTTGCCTCTCCTCACCGGCCCTGCCTCTCCCCTCCTGGGGGGCAGTGGGTTCACACCTCGGGGAGCTACAGGTTCTGCCCAGGCTACTGCTGCTGCCCCACGGAGCTGCCTCGCTCCACCTCCCTGAGTCAGCGGGTGGTGAGCAGACTTTGGTGGGTGGATGGGGGGCTGAGCCAGGCTGGGCAGAGGCCTGGCACACAGCACCAAGGCATAATAGGTTGGCTAGCTGCACTCTGAGACGCAGCTTCCCCTGCTCAGGCCCAAGCAGGAGCTCCCATTGCACCCGTGAGCACAGGCCACAGCTGCTGACCAGCCTGAGTGAGGGCCAGCTCGCTGTCACCCTGACCCCAGGTGTGGCAAAGGAGGCTGCACATCGGGAAGGCTGGGAGGGGACCTGGGGTCAGGTCAGGCTAGCTACGGGCACTAAGTGGTTATGAGGCAAGGCCACAGGCGGTAGGAAGTGGTGAGTGCAGGGGCCAGGCACGCACTCAGTGGAGACCATGGCTGGCCTCTCGTCCCTGGCTGGCTCCCAGGCCCAAGCCCTTGCTTGGTGGAGAGGGGTGGCCAAGGCACCAACCCCTGCTGGAGTTTGCCTGCCTTCACTCTACTCAAGCTGGCTGTTGGCAGGGCAGGAACGGTTAACACACCGCAAACCCTCCTCCTCCAGAACCTCCTCAGAGCTGAGCAGTGACCCTTCCACACTCAAGAAAGGAACAGAGGGCAAGGGCCTGGGGGAGGTCTTAGCACCCCCAGTGCCTGGTTTCCCTTCTCTTTGCAGATACTGAGGACATTGGGTTTGAGGTGGACCATGAGGGCAGGGGATTTAGAGAGCCATTTCCTGAGAAGAGCCCAGGCTGCCTCAGCCCAGGGAGGCCAGTTTGAGGGGCTGTTCCACTGGGGTGGGGAGGATGATAGAAATGGGAGGCATGATGGAAATGGGAGCTAGGGGCTGGTTAGATGGGGCCCAGGGGGTGCAGTGCCCTCCAAACTGGTGTCGGAGCCAGCAGACGAGTCCCGGGAGGAGCGGCCCTTCAGGAAGCGGATGATCTTCTCGATGGTGGCCTCCTGGTACTCGTGGGACCACCTGTGGGTACACAGGCGGCTGGGTCAGAGGGCTGGGCAGAGGGTGCTGCGGGCCGGGGGGCTGTGTAACCCGCCCCGCCCCCTCCTCACTTGATGGCATTGAAGGTGAGCACAGCCTGCATGTCCTCCGGCAGGGCCTGGGGCTCTGGCCACTCGAAGCTGTCAGTGACAGGCACGATGTTCTTGCCGCACTTCAAGGCAGTCACGATCTCCTAGAGAAAGAAGAGAAGAGGACGACACTGGGGACCCATCTGGGGGCCCTGAGGCCAGGCAGGCACTGGGAGGGCCAGTAGCCCAAGGCTGAGCCCAGGGTTGGATGTTGGCCCTGAAGTCCACCTTGACTTCTTTACCCACTATGGTATAATAAATACACACACACACATACACACGCACACATATGTGCGTGTGTGTGTGTAAATACATATTAATAGATGCTTCCTAGATGGCTCAGTGGTAAAGAATCTCCCTGCCAATGCAGGAGACACGAGCTCGATCCCCCGGTTGGGAAGATCCCCTTGAGAAGGATATGGCAATCCACTCCAATATTCTTCCTTGGGAAATCCTATGGACACAGGAGCCTGGTGGGCTACAGTCCATGGGGTTGCAAAAGAGTTTAATGACTAAACAACACCAAATTATATATATATATATGTTATATATATATATTTATATATATGTGTGTATAT
>SJYQ01091751.1:32212-48229 GCA_006410935.1 Redunca redunca | reverse complement strand
GCGCAGAGCTCCTAAAGCCCTCTCAGATGACCTGGGGATGGGGATCTGTGCCTAGATAGCTTCAGGATGGGGGCTCGTGGCCAGGAAGAGGAAGCTGTGATTAGAAGGTTGGAACTTTCAGTCTCAGCTCCTCTGCCCCCCACAGCTCCAGGATGAGAGAAGAGGGGCTGGATTGAGACGTCACTAGTGACTCAATCGTGCCTACATAATGAAACCTCCATAAAACCCTTAAGGACTGACCAGGTAGGTTGGTGAACACATCTAGGTGCAGAGAGGGTGGCCCGGAGAGGGCATGGAAGGGCATGGAAGCTCCATGCTTCCCCTGCCCACGCTCCCAACTCCCCCACCCCCTGCTTACCTTGCCCTGTGCATCTCTTGCATTTAAATGTTCCTGAATTGTATCTTTTATATTAATAATAAGCCAGTAATAGTTCTCTCCTGAATTCTGCACATCATCCCAGGTCACACTAGTGGTAGAGAACCTGCCTGCCAATGCAGGAGACATAAGAGATGAGGGTCCGATCCCTGGGTCTGAAAGATCCCCTGGAGGAGGGCATGGCAACCCACTCCAGTATTCTTGCCTGGAGAATCCCACGGACAGAGAAGCCTGGCAGGCTACGGTCCATGGGGTTGCAAAGAGTCGGACACCACCGAAGCGACTTAGTTTGCATGCACACGCATCCTGCTAGCAAATTATTGAACCTGAGAGGGGTGGTCATGGGAACCCCCTGAATTTGTAGCCAAGACAGACAAGCAGTACAGATGGCCTGGGACTTGGGACTGGGTCTGAAGTGAGGGCAGACTTGTGAGGCTGATCCCTTAAACTAGAGGTCTGTAACCTCCGGGATCTAATGCCTGATGATCTGAGGTGGAGCTGATGCAACAATTAAGTGCACATCCCCCTCCCTGGCCTGTGGAAAAATTGTCTTTCACGAAACCTCTCTCTGGTGCCAGCATGTTCGGGCGCTGCCGCTAAACTATGGCATCTGACGCTCATCCTAGGTGGGTAGTGAGCGTCGGAACTGAACTGAACTGTGGGACAGCCAGCTGTGTGGCGGAGTGGAGAACTAGTTGTTGGTATGGGAAAAAAATCCCGAAAAAATTTAGTATCAAGAAGCACATCCCACCCCCTGTATCCAAACTAATCCGTCCTGAGCCCTGCCAATTGTAGTCCTTACTTATTTCTCAAATCCCCTCATTTTTTTCCACCTCCACCCCCATCACTGCCCTGCTCCAACCCCGTATTAGCATTAAGCCCCTCCAGGTCTCCTCTCATCCATTCTAGCCTCCTCTCATTCATCCTCCAGGTTGCCCCTTTACCTGGCAGCTCTTTGCAAAACGCAAATCTTATCATGTCACCCCCTACTTCGAATTCACGGCTTCACATGGCTCTTGGAATGGGGTTCAAGGCTCTGTGTGGTTGTCCGCAACTCACTCCTCAAACTCCACTCTGCACTGTCTCCTCAAACACACAGACCTCTCAGCCTCTTAGATTTTCCATCTTGCCTCCCTGCACAGGGCCTTTTCATACATGCTTCTTCCTCTGTCTAGAACATTCTTCCCTGCCCTCTCACCTAGCTAATACCAGCTCATGTTTCTGATCTGAGCTCAATCAGGTTTCTTAGAGAAGTCTTCCCTCACTTTCCCTGACCAGATCAGATGCTCCTCTTACAGGCTTTCATAGGCTCTGTAGCACTTGATACAGTTGGAAGTTTAAATTCACAAGTGAGAAATTTACTTAATATCTGTCTTCTCCACCAGACATAAAGGCGGGGACAATGTCCAGGTTTCATTCTCCTTGTATCTCCCGATCTTTCACAGAGCCCTGCCCAGCCTGCCTTTGCTAAATATTTAACAGCTGAGGGGCTGTATGAATGAATAAAATAGTACAGCTTTTGGGGGTTGCACTCTTGAACCATCAGATCTGTGTTCACATCTGGGTTCTCTGACACAGGCTCTGTTCAGTTCAGTTCAGTTCAGTCGCTCAGTCGTGTCCGACTCTTTGTGACCCCATGAATCGCAGCACGCCAGGCCTCCCTGTTTATCACCATCTCCCGGAGTTCACTCAGACTCACGTCCATCGAGTCCGTGATGCCATCCAGCCATCTCATCCTCGGTTGTCCCCTTCTCCTCCTGCCCCCAATCCCTCCCAGGCTCTGTTATGTGAGGCAAAAACAACAGGCTCTCAAAGCCTGTTTTCTAATTTCTAAAATAGGGGTAATGATAGTTCCTATCTTGTAGGGTTGTTGGGAGGAATAACTGCTATCCCACGGCAAGTGTTAGACTAGCAATTAGCATGCAGTGTGTGCTTAATAAATAACAAGTGTTATCATTTCCTCCTCTGTAAGTGGGGATAATAAAACTTACCTCACCAGGTTGTTCTGAGGATGTTGCTATTAATGGGTGCTCGGGTAAGTGCTTATTGAGTGTTTTTTCCTTTCAAGGGGAAACCCCAGAGATTGGACTTTTTGAGTGCAGTTCACTTGTGGTTTTCTATATTGATTACCCGCTAAAAGTGTGGCTTTGGGGAAAGTAGTTTCAAAACCAGAAGCAATTAAGCACTAAAACCAACCAAGGAGGGATGATGGAGCCTTTGGGACTGGTCCAAGGTGAAGGTTCCCACCACCTGCCTGCTCCCCCCTCCTTGCAGTCAGCTGGAGCAGTGAGGGATATCAAGCATTCCTTCCTGGGGAAGGAATCTCTAACTTCAACCCCGATTGGCTTCTGGGGAACCTCTCCATATTACAGCTGAGAAGAAGGAAGCCCAGCGAAGGGATTTGCTCCCAAGTCACACACATGTGAGCCCGGGGGGCCCAGACTCAAGCATTCTGATTCCAAGTTCAAGGCTATTTCAGCCAAGCTGTCTGCCTCTCTGCTGATCACCTGGGTGAATTCTGGCCCTGCAGCAATTTATTGGGGAACCTTCAGACATTTGTTTCATCCTCTAAACAGAAGCAAAGACAGGGATCTGTGCTCACTGCACAGATTCAGAGGCTGGCCAAGAAATGACTTGCTCAAGATCAAACAGCCAGGTAAGAAGGAAAACTGAGTTGAGTCTTCTGACCTAATAAACCTAGTAGATGTGGATAGAGGTCTTGTCCTAAAGCAGCCAAGGAGATAAGAATAGGCCCAGAATGACTAGATCATATATAAATGGGTGTCAGTGTAAACTCAGGTGGGTAAAATTCTTACTTGCTATAAGAACATGGAGAACAGAAAAAGCGTCAAGGGAGACTTCATGGAGGACGTCCATTCTCCTGCTCACCTCAGCTTCATCAGAATCATCTGTTTGATCATTGACTCTTATTCTATAAAGTCTGCCAGAGCCTATTTTGTCCCATGCATGGTTTTAGGCATCAGGCATCATGAACAAGGCAAGGTTTGTGCTGTCGTGGAGCTCACGATGCTCCTCTTTTTCTCTCAGAAGGCTGCCTGCCACCTTCTCTAAGCCATGATGTCTAAGCCAGGGTGTCTCTCTGACCCAGAATCCCCTCCCCAAACCAAACCCAGTGTTCAGCCCCTCCTACACCCTGGAGTTGGGAAGAGATGCAGACAGTCACTCTGGTGTCAGCTGAATCCACCTCTCAGATCTGAGTCATAGGACAAAGCTGCATCTGACGAAAGTGCATGGGCTTTGGAGTCAGAGAGACAGGAGTTCAAAGCCCAATTCTGATTTCTGCCCCAGCAGGGTGGCCATTAGAAAAATTATTCTACTTCTCTGAGCCTCAGTTTCTCCATCCGTAAAATGAGAAGGCAATACCAGTAATAATGTAGGTTTTCGGCACTTTTCTCATCCCTACCGTTGTTTTTTGCTCATGTTGTTTCCCTGCCTCTGATGCCTTCTCTTCCACTGACATAAATTCTTTAGACTCCTCAAGTTCTGCTTCTTCCATGAAGTCTCCTCTGATTTTTCCAGCCCTTGATGCTTTTTCTGTTCTTCATGTTCTTATAGCAAGTAAGAATTTCACCTACCTGAGTTTACACTGACACCAATTTATATATGATCTAGTCATTCTGGGCGTATTCTTGTCTCCTTCGCTACTTTAGGACAAGGCCTCTATTCACATGACTACTGCTTCCCTTAGCCCTGGTCCCAGTTTCTGCTGACTAATGAGTAATGATTAATAATCTACAGATGTGATACCCATCCATCCATCATCCATCCATTCTACAAGTACTCAGTAAGTTTTACTATGTGTTATGCACCCAGGATACAATGGGGAAATTACACAGTAGTAGTACTCACAATAATTATATTAACAATAATAATTGCTGCCATTATACAGCAATTATGTGCCAGGCATTCTGCTAGGCACTTCACAAATTTTAGCTCTTTTAATCCTTATAACACGACCCTAGGGAGGTAGGTACTATAATTATCCCACTTTCCAGTAATAAACATGAAACTCAGGCATTAAGTAACTTGCCCAAAGCCAGACCCAGGATTTAAACTCACAGCTTTGCATTCTTAACTTTTCCACTGTGCCTATCACTATGCTTTCCTGCCTCCCTTCCCTCACAGAGGTTATTTTTCAAAGCATGTTGATCCCTCTCTGACCCTCACAACAGTTCTATGAAGTGAGCAGGACAGGTAAGTCATCCTCATTTTGTAGATGAGAAAACGGGCTCGGAGAGCTAAGTAAGTTGCTACAGCCCTGGTACAGTCACAGTGGTGGCTCCTGACTTCCAGCTGGGCCATGGAAGTTGCTGGCACATGCAGACCAGAAGGAGAATAGATCACTAGTGGGAAGCTGCTATATAACACAGAGAGCCCAGCCTGGCACTCTGTGATGACCCAGAGGGGTGGGATGGGTGGGAAACTCAAGAGGGAGGTGACATATATATACATAACTAAGACCGATTCATGTTGTACAGCAGAAACCAACACAATGTTGTAAAGCAATTACCCTCCAATTAAAAAAATACACTGAAGATAGCAGAAACATATAAAAATAAAATATAAAACAAACTAAAAGACTGAAAGGGGAAGCTGAGCCCTGGGCCACAGGCCAGATCTGGGGCCACCGAGCCCGGCACTTACCTTGTGCACCCAGTCCTTGCAGTCGTGGTCTTGCATGCACCTGTCTAGAGCCCCAGCCGACAAAACCAGCACAAAGTTGCGGGCATCCGTGATACTCTGGATGAGCTTGTCCTTGAACTTGCCAGCTTCTAGCTTCTCCACATCGATGAAGACACTGAAGCCGTGCAGCTGCAGGTGCACCTTCAGGAGGCTGCCAGGAGGTCCAGGGTCACTGCCGGGACCTCACCCCGAGGCCCCAGGCTGCCTGCCGGCCCGCCCCCCTCACCTGGCCAGCTGGGAGCCTGTGTTCCGCCGGTAGCTGATAAAGACGTCTGGAGTGTCCCCACCGGGCTTGCCACTGGTGCAGGGCAGTGGGGAATGTAGCATTTCTGAAGCAGACAAGAGATGGCTTGGTGATGGTGGGCCTTCCCAATCATTTACCACGAGGTACATCAGCCCCTGCACACCCAGCCCTCTCAGCCCAGCCCAGGCAGAGTGGCTTGCTCCCAAAATAGAGAGGGCTTCCCTGGTGGTCCAATGGTTAAGAAGCTGTTGGCCGATGCAGGGGACACAGGTTCAGTCCCTGGTCTGGGAAGATCCCAGATGCTGCAGGGCAACTGAGCCTTGACAGGCACAACTACTGAGCCTGTGCTCTGCAAGAAGAGAAGCCACCTTAATGAGAAGCCTGTGCACTGCCACGAAGAATGGCCCCACTCACCACAACTAGAGAAAGCCCATGCAGCAGTGAAGACCCAGGCCAGTCAAAAATGAATGAGTAAATAATCCAATTTCGAGTGTGTCACTGCCCCCACTTAAAAACTGTGCATGAGTTCCTACTCCCTACAGAAGGTGTTTGTAAGCTATTTTTGCTGAAGCACCCTCTTGTTTTTAAAAAATTAAATCTCAGGGATGTATTGGGAGCTGCAGTGTAAAAATGACAGAAATTAATCTACTTTGGTTCAAGCAAAAGAATGGAGCCAAAGCCCAGTCCCTGTCCCCTGTGCGAGCTTAGTGCATACTTAGTGAGTGAATGGATGAATGAAAATAACCCATCGTCTTATACTAGTCAGACAACACTCACAATGTTGTCTGTTTATGAGGTAGCAAGGCAGAGATTGAAACCCCCGTTGTCATTTAATGACTCTAATAACCTTAGAAAATGTATTTAAATCTTAGTTTCATCATCTGTAAAATTAACACCTATGATGGAAATGTTCTTTATCTTTAATTCAGATAGTGGTTACACACATTTGAAACTGTTCAAACTGGACACTTTTAAAGTATACCTCTTTTATTCTCTAAAAGCTGACTTAAAAAACTAACACCCACGGCACAAAATGGATGTAGAGACGGAATAATATCTATTCAACACTTAATTAAGGGCTTTCTTGGTGTCGCAGTGAAGAAGAATTTGCCTGCCAATGCAGGGAACACGGAATCAATCCCCGTGCTGGGAAGATTCCCCATGCCTCGGAGCAACTAAGCCCTGGCGCCTTGAGACACGACTACTGAGCCTGTGTGCCGCAGCTACTGAAGCCTGTGCACGCAAGGGCCTGTGCTTGGCAACAAGAGAAGTCACCATGATGAGAAACCTGAGCACCGCAATGAAGACTAGCCAGCTCACCGCAACTAAACTAGAGAAAATCCGCGGGCAGCAGGGAAGACCCAGCACAGCCAAAAATAAAATTTTAAAAACTTCATCAGGACTTGGTCTATAGCAATTGATGATAAACATTAGCTATATAGTAAATTAGTAAATTAAATTAATAAATCAAGAGGGCTGCTAGAAGCCTAGAATTCACCCTGACTTCTTCCCTAAAGCACCCACACTTTGTAAGCTGTCGGGTAATAGGATAAGCCCCTTGCCTTCCCACCCACATCCCCTGTATGCAGCCCCCAGGCGGTCTTACCTCCACACTTGCTCACGCTGCTCCCTCCACCTGGACCGCTCTTCCTGCTACCACCATCCCCTCCCCCACCCCCAATACAGCCTGCAAGACCTGGGAGCCCACCCCCTTCTCCACAGCCCAGGCCTGGGAGCACAGAATAGCTGGTGCTTCCTCTAGGCTCCCGCTGGAGTCCTGGGCATGCTACCTGCTGCCCGAATGTGCTTGTTTACAGATCTGCCTTCCTCCCACGCTCCTACCCACCTCAGACTGGGAACTTGCTTTTTTTTTTTTTTTTTTTTTCACAATAATCACTCATTTGCATTTAAAAACTTGTATCACCCAATCAGTCAGCTCTTAATACTATAGATTTTAGAGTGGAAAAGTCATACTGTATACTTGTGTCAAGCTTGCGTTGATTATGTTTATGAGATTTGTACACACTGTGGGTGGAGTTCATTTGTTTCCATTGCTGTCTCAGTTTCCTTCCTATGTGAATGCCACCAGTGATGGTCATTCAGGATGTTTCTAGTCTGGGGCTATGAGAAACACAACTGCTTAGACAGGGATCTTCTTGAGGGCAAAGTGTGTGTTAGTCACTCAGCTGAGTCCATTTTTTGCGACCCCGTGGACTGCAGCCCACCAGGCTCCTCTGTCCATGGAATTCTCCAGGCAAGAATACTGGAGTGGGTAGCCAGTCCCTTCTCCAGGGGATATTTCCGACCCAGGAATCAAACTCGGGTCTCCTATGTTGCAGGTATATTCTTTACCCCATGAGCCACCAGGGAAGCCAAAGTGCAACATACTCATCTTTGCATCCTCAGAGCCCCTGTGGCACAGCCTACATGCTCAATCAATCAATCCGCAATGAGGCTCCAAGTCCCCACGGCGCATTTCCCCTCATCCCTCCAGGGCTGGCGCTGGGGCCGAAGCTGGGGCAGGGGTGGGGGCCCAGGTGGGCAGGCTCACCTCTGGCGGCTGTGAGGATGCGGGCACGGTGCACGCCCAGGCCGATGCCACAGTCCTCCAGGAGCTGCTGCTCGGACACGCGGTGCAGCAGCGAGCGGTCCAGGCCGCAGCTGACCAGGCCGTAGGTGTATTGGCGGAAGCGCGGGTCCAGGCTGCCCAGCCAGTCAGCCAAGTTGCTGCGGTCGCACGTTGCGTAGTTGGCGAAGGTCTTGAGCTCCGTGAGCTCCCGGAGGAACCTGCACCCAGGGGAGAAGAAGATGCTGAGGTCTTGACTGGGGAGCGAAGGGGGTGTAAAAACAAGCGGGCTGGAGGCTCTGTACCTCTTGCGGATGATGCCTGACTTCATGCCCAGGTCGGTCTGGAGTTCCTCGTCGGTGAGCCGCAGAAGCAGGTCTCCATCTACTTGCTGCTCCTGGAGGAGGGGTCAGATGTGAGGAGAGGCCTCACTCCTCAGCCTGTGGACCCTACCCAGCACAAGACCATGGGGAGGGAGCTGGGGATGGCGCTGAGGGAGGTGGATGGGACCCAGATGAGAACCGTCAAGACTCAAGAAAAGGCTGAGTACAGGTTCCCCACCCCCAGAAGGCCACCCCGGGTGCCTCAGGCGAGCGGTACCGGGATGGGGCGCTGTCGCCTGTGTGCAGGGCGCCCCTAGCGTCCACGCGGCCCTCGGGGATGCGCTTGCTCCGACTGCCAGCCAGCGTACCCGGAAATTCTCGCAGTACTGGGAGAAGCCGATCTGCTGCAGCCACGTCTGGACCTCGGCTTCCTTCCAGCTGGGCACGCTGGGCAGGATGCGCCGCGGCACCTCCTCGCCCAGCAGGCGCAGCGCGCGCTTGGCCAGCGCCGACGTGGTGCCATTAGTGGAGTAGGAGACGAGGCGTTTCAGGCTCTGGATGGCACCTATGTCGCTGAATACCTGGGGAAAAGTGTGGGGAGAGGAGGTCTTGGATGCCCCAAATCCCAGCCGCCCGGAACATGCCTGGTCCCTCCCCTCCCCTCTTCTCGCCGCTGTAACCACACTGTCTCCCCTTGCCTTGCCTTCATCCAATAAATCACTGAGTACTGTGAATTCCCCCTCCTGAGGCTCCCTCAGCTATTCACCAGGTCCCTCTCATGTCTCCCATCTACAACTGCTGTTGCCCTGGGATAAAGCCTAGATCTCAATATGGCTGCCAGCTTGGGCAGCAGGCAGCCCCCACCCACCAATCCCTCCTCCTCCCATCCCCTTTCACCAAACCACCCACCCATGGAGGCTCTCCCTCCTCTGGGCCTCAGCTGTGCTATTTCCAGACCCTTAGATTTTCCAGCCTGCTTGTGGGAATCCTACTGATCTATTGGATCCAAATTGATTGGCACCTCCACCATGCAGCCTGTTTTGCTTCCCTCACAGCTGGGCCCATACCTCCAATTAGACCTTGTGCCACACTCTGAATGCCATTGTTAACTGACAGTGCAACTTCCACTGGACTGGAAGCTGAGGTCATGTCTTAATCATCCCTGGAGTCCCATAATTGGCACACTGCAGGGCACTCACTGTGCCTTTATTAGACGGTTCTCACTTGGCCTTGCTGGGAAAGAGGTGCCAGAGTTGGTAGCTGTGGCTTTTGCCCAGACCCCCTCCTTGTGGTCCTCACTCTGTGCTTCCCTTTAAATCTCTCCTCCCAAAGCAGAATGGCCTGCTTTGTAACACCAGTCTTCCCATGGCCCCACTCTGGGATGCAGAGAGGAGAATCAGAAGCTCCTAGAACACCAGACCTTGGAAGAGGCCTCAGAGACCCCTAACACAATGGTCTCTTCTGGATCTATGGGAACACACACAATGGGTGACAATCACCTGTGAGACACATTCCTCTGATGTCGCCTGTCCAGCCCCAGATGACCACTGTCATACAGACAGAGTCTGTCCATGCAATGTGCACCATTCTCTGTGCACCAGGGGTCACTAACCCCCCAAACCTCCAGAGGAATACAAAGGAAGGAGAGTGACGTTATGTGCAAGTAAAAGTCACTCAGTTATGTCCAACTCTTTGCGACCCAATGGACTGTACCCTGCCAGGCTCCTCCATTCATGGGATTTTCCAGGCGAGAATACTGAAATGGGTTGCCATTTCCTTCTCCAGGGGATCTTCCTGCCCCAGGGATCAAACCTGGGTCTCCTGCATTGCAGGCAGACTCTTTATCTTCTGTAATATTTTTTAAAAAATCCTAAAAATTTTTGATAATTTAACTATTAGTAGTCTCACATCCAGGGTAAAAACAGCTGCTGTGGTCTACTCCTTCAATTTTCCAGAGGACAAAAATGAGACAAATAAAGGCCCAAGTCTTCCCTGCAGTCAACTGGTTACGACTTCAGGCTTCCACTGCAGGGACGTAGGTTCAATCCCTGGTCAGGGAAGTGCTGCTTGCCATGAGTTTTAGCCAAAACTTTAAAAAGGCCCAGAGAGGGGAAGCCAGGTACCCAAGGTCACACAGCAAGTTAAAGTCGAGGGCAAAGGCTATGGATCAGGCCATGAGACTGGGAACCCCTTGGGACTCAGGTGGAGTTATTTGGCTGACACATAGATGTCCTGCCCCAAAACTGTGTCTCTATACTTCATCTCCTTCCTAAACTCCAGAGCCAAATGACAAAATGGCCCACTGGAGTGCCCCAGCTGGTCATTGCTGAGACACTTCAAACTCCAGGTGTCCCACTGAATTCAATTCCTGCCTACTCCCAGCCTATCTCACTGAGTTCACCTTATTTCAGTACCGGGTGCCATCACCCACTGGGTAGGCTGTGTCCAAAGCCAGGAGCCAACCTCAGATCCTTCCTCTTCTTCACCCAGCCACCCAGCAAGTCGTAATTCTATCTCTTCAGTACCTCTGGATGGAGAAGGCAATGGCAACCCACTCCAGTACTCTTGCCTGGAAAATCCCATGGGCAGAGGAGCCTAGTAGGCTACAGTCCATGGGGTCGCTGAGTGTTGGACACGACTGAGTGACTTCACTTTCACTTTCATGCATTGGAGAAGGAAATAGCAACCCACTCCAGTGTTCTTGCCTGGAGAATCCCAGGGACAGGGGAGCCTGGTGGGCTGCCGTCTATGGGGTCACACAGTCGGACACGACTGAAGCGACTTAGCAGCAGCAGCAGCACCTCTGGAATCTGTCTGTTCTCTCTGCCTCTGCTATCATGCCCCAGACCTGCACCATCCCAAGTGCCTCCTGCCATGGCCTCCTATCTGACCCCCTGGCCTCCAGCCTCACCCTTGGCAACACCAACTCTTTGCAGCTGTCAGGAAGGTCTTTGTCAAATGCTGGTGTCCTCCATGTAAAACCTTGGTCTTGCCTTCAAGGCCACAATGACTAGTCTCTAATCTTTCTCCTTATTTCACCTAACCTTTATTTATACTTCAAGTCCCAGGTTAATGCCATTTCCTCCAGGAAGCCTTCCCAGATTCTGTCTAATCCCCCATCCCCACTCCACCCTCCACCGGCACCCACCTTGGTCTTGCCCTGCAGACTCTTGATGGCTGCCTCTACACAGAGACAGAAAGCCCCAATGCACTGCGCCTCCAAGCGCGAAGAGTCGAGCAGCGGCACAAGACGCTGCAGGTCGTCAGGGGCGCGGCCCTGGCTGGTGTCACTGGCGTCCACCATGCAGCGGGCGAAGCGCCCGGGATCCAGCGAGGCCACGAGCGGCTCCACGAGGTCCAGCGTGCCGGAGTGCTCCACCTCGCGCTCCACCTCCTTGTTGGTGGCCAGCACGGCCACGGCCAGGCAGGCGTGCAGGCGCAGCAGCTCGTCCTCCTTGGAGAAGGCGAGCGGGAAGAGCCACTCGGCGGCACGCTTCTCGACCATGCGCCGCTGCACCGCCTGGCCCCCGTGCAGCGCGCAGTTGGCTAGCGCCATCGCGCAGTGGCGGAGCAGCGCCTGGTCCGTGCGGCGGCACCAATACAGCACCGCGTCCAGGCCGCCGGCTGTCACCAGCTTCTGGCACGTCTCCTCC
This sequence comes from Redunca redunca, assembly GCA_006410935.1. Classification (NCBI taxonomy): domain Eukaryota; kingdom Metazoa; phylum Chordata; class Mammalia; order Artiodactyla; family Bovidae; genus Redunca; species Redunca redunca. Next base: position 36,363 of record SJYQ01091751.1, on the reverse strand, counting down.
GAGTGCTTGAACATGTGCTCCAAGATGCCGGCCATGCTGCGCTCCAGCTCCACCGGCTCACGCTCCTTTGCCAGGTTCAGGATCACGCCCAGACCAATGCGCGCCACGCGGTCCCTGCCGAGAGAAAACACGAGGGAAAAGTGGAGTTGCCGCGGCCTGGGGTGCTTGTCTTAACCTCACAGGGGTCACGGCCTCATCAGTTATCCCCTCTGGGCCTCGTTATAGTGTCAGATAGGACCTGAGTCTGGGCCTCCCTGCCTCCCTCTCCTCCCTCACTTCCTGCGCTGGTGCTGTGTGCTTAGTCTCTCGGTCGTGTCCGACCCTTTGCGACCCCATGGACTGCAGCCCACCAGGCTCCTTTGTCCATTCCATGGGGATTCTCCAGGCAAGGATACTGGAGTGGCTTGCCATGCCCTCCTCCAGAGGATCGTCCCAACCTGGGTCTCCGGCATTGCAGGCGGATTCTTTACCTCCTGAGCCACCATGGAGAACGAGACTTCTCTCATTGTAAGGATACCCCATCCTGGCCACCGGCTTTCCAGGTGGCCCTAGTGGTAAAGAACCTGCCTGCCAATGCAGGAGATGAAAAAGACTCAGGGTCAACCCCTGGGTTGGTTTGATCCCCTAGAGGAGGACATGGTAACCCACTCCAGCATTCTTGTCTGGAGAATCCCATGGATAGAGGCGCCTGGCCAGCTACAGTCCATAGGGTCACAAAGAGTCGGACAGGACTGAGTGCTTACATGCATCAGTAAGCACTGCGTGCTTGCATGCATCCTGGTCACACCCATTGCCTCCAGGGCACATTTTCCTGGAGTAGCAGCATGTGGGGTGGCTTAAGAATTCTAGCTCTAGGGACTTCTGTGGTGGTCCAGTGGCCAAGACTCCACACTCCCAATGCAGGGGCCTGGGGTTCGATCCCTGGTCAGGGAACTGGATCCCCCTTGCTGCAACTGAGTTAACCTGCCAAGACTAAAGATTCCACATGCTGCAAGGAAGACTGAAGATCCTGCATGCTGCAACTAAGACCCAGCTGAGCCAAAAAACTAAATAAAATAGTTTAAAAAATTCTAGCTCTAGAGCAGATCCCCTGGGTCCTGGTAACTTCTCTATCGTATACTAGTTGTGGGACCTTGTGTACCTTCCTTTATTCTTTTCCTCATCTCATAAACAAGATAGAAACAATTCCTACCCCTAGGATTATTATGAGAACCAATGTAATAATCCATGTAAAGTGCTTGGCACAGTACCTGACTCATGGAAAAGACTCCATAAATGTTAACTCTTTATCATTTGAAGTGTCACTTGAAGGACCCTATTCTTGGACTTGCCTTTCAATTTCTCTTTACTCTGTGCTCTGTGACTGGAGTGCGTTTATTTATTCATTTATTCATTATTGAGGACTTAAGTGTGCCAGGCTCTGCACTAGGGGGTGAAGTTAAACAGTGACAAAGAGAGACTGGAGTTTATACACAGCTAATATGGAGACAAATGGTAAAGTAAACAATGTGCGAACAGAATAACAGTTATCTGATCAAAATGATAGCAAAACCAGGTGACATAATGGAGAGTGCCTCGGCAGAGGGACATGTCTAGGGAGGTGACATCTGAGAGTTAAATGTCCAGAGACTCCTGCTTCCAAGTATCTGGAAGATAAATATAAAAAGCAGAGAGAACAGCGAGAACAAAAGCCCCAAAGCCGGATGAGCACGGCATATTCCAGGAAGAGAAAGAAGATCAGAGATATTTGCAGTGTCTAAAACCAACAAGGAAAGATATCAAATCAATAAAGGATTCATATGTAGAAAGGATATATAAGTAAATATTCAAATCAACATCCAAAAGGCAGTAAATCCACCAGAAAAGGGGTGAAAGATACAATTGGGGAATTACAAAAGGAAATTCAGAACATTAACAAGCAAATAAAGAGATGCTCTAATTCACTAGTAATCAGAGAAACAAACATTAAAACAGCTGTCACTTCACACCATGAAAGGGGCAAAAAGCAGAAGTTACTTCAAGTGGTTGAGTTGAAAGTTTGAAGGGAAGAGTGAGGAAAGAGTTCTGGGTGTCTTTTGAGCCAGCTCAAAACATTTGGACTTCATTTTTCTAAAAAATTTTTTGTTCGTGTATTTATTTGTTTGTATTTTAGATTGTGCTGGGTCTTTTCTTGCTGCACACAGGCTTTCTCTCTAGTGTGACAAGCGGGATCTACTTTCTAGTTGTGGTGTATGGACTTCTTGCTGTGGTGGCTTCTCTTGTGGAGATCCAGGCGCACATGCTTCAGAAGTTGTGGTACTGGGACTTAGTTGAACACGAGGCATATGCAATCTTCCCAGACCAGGGATCGAACCAGTGTCCCCTGCATGGCAAGGCAGATTCTTAACCACTAGACCACCAGGGAAGCCCCTGAACTTCATTTTGACAGCAAATGGGGAGCCACTGAAAGGTTTTCAGGAAGGGGAGTGACCTGGTAACACATGGATTTTAGGAAACTCATTCTGGCTGTTATGGGGAAGACAGTCAAAGGGAGAGAGCTTGGAGGCCAGGAGAGCAGGCAGGAGAGTTGCCACACTCCAGCAGAGGTGAAAGTGTCCTGTCTTCCTGACTTCCACCAGCGATGCCCCTCAAAGACTTACAGACCCAGCCAGCCATCACTTCCTTGCCCAGGGAGCACCACAGTGACCACACTGCTTGTGACTCTGAGTCCACTGCAGGGCCCAGCTGAGCCCAGAACATGGCCTGAGGCCAGGACAGCTTTGCTGATCTGATCACTGAGCTTCTCTGCAGCCCAAAGGAACAGATGGGTTCCAATCATCCACTCGGGCAGTCAGCACTATAGTTGTTCCTTTAACCAATGAGAAAGCCAAAGCTCAGAGAGGTTACATGGCATGCCCAGGGTTACACAGCTGGTGAGAGGCACAGCTGGAATTTAAATTCACATCTGTTTGTCTTCAAGCCTCAAGATCCTTCATCTGCACTTTGTGCTTCCAGAACAATCTGACTATATACACTCCAAGTTTATCAGAGCCAGGAATTGCTTCAGTTCAGTTCAGTTCAGTCGCTCAGTTGTGTCCGACTATTTGTGACCCCATGAATCGCAGCTCGCCAGGCCTCCCTCTCCATCACCAACTCCCAGAGTTCACCCAAATTCATGTCCATCCAGTCAGTGATGCCATGCAGCCATCTCATCCTCTGTCGTCCCCTTCTCCTCCTGCCCCCAATCCCTCCCAGCATCAGAGTCTTTTCCAATGAGTCAACTCTTCGCATGAGGTGGCCAAAGTACTGGAGTTTCAGCTTTAGCATCATTCCTTCCAAAGAAATCCCAGGGCTGATCTCCTTCAGAATGGACTGCTTGGATCTCCTTGCAGTCCAAAGGACTCTCAAGAGTCTTCCCCAACACCACAGTTCAAAAGCATCAATTCTTCAGCGCTCAGCCTTCTTCACAGTCCAACTCTCACATCCATACATGACCACTGGAAAAACCATAGCCTTGACTAGACAGACCTTAGTCGGCAAAGTAATGTCTCTGCTTTTCAATATGCTATCTGGGTTGGTCATAACTTTTCTTCTAAGGAGTAAGCGTCTTTTAATTTCATGGCTGCAGTCACCATCTGCAGTGATTTTGGAGCGCCCCAAAATAAAGTCTGACACTGTTTCCACTGTTTCCCCATCTGTTTCCCATGAAGTGATGGGACCGGATGCCATGATCTTCAGTTTCTGAATGCTGAACTTTAAGCCAACTTTTTCACTCTCCTCTTTCACTTTCATCAAGAGGCTTTTTAGTTCCTCTTCACTTTCTGCCATAAGGGTGGTGTCATCTGCATATCTGAGGTTATTGATATTCTTCCCGGCAATCTTGATTCCAACTTGTGCTTCTTCCAGTCCAGCGTTTCTCATGATGTACTCTGCATAGAAGTTAAATAAGCAGGGTGACAATATACAGCCTTGACATACTCCTTTTCCTATTTGAAACCAGTCTGTTGTTCCATGTCCAGTTCTAACGGTTGCTTCCTGACCTGCATACAGATTTCTCAAGAGGCAGGTCAGGTGGTCTGGTATTCCCATCTCTTTCAGAATTTTCCACAGTTTATTGTGATCCACGCAGTCAAAGGCTTTGGCATAGTCAGTAAAGCAGAAATAGATGTTTT
>SJYQ01091751.1:0-24837 GCA_006410935.1 Redunca redunca | reverse complement strand
TCCCCCACCTCCCCTCCACACCCCACCACCCCTACTCCCAACCCCCACCAGAGCTCCCAACTCCCACAGCCTCGGGGCTTTCCAGTCTTGCTCATGGCCACCCCTCCCCAGGCAACCACTACTGGGAATATGTGTTCCAGCAGCAGCCCAGTCAAGAGGAGTGTGAAGGCAGCTCCCAGCCGGCCGCGTTTAAACACTTTGCCCTGATGCAGCGGGACAGCTGGGAGGACATCTTCCGACTTCTCTTCTGGGGCAGTTCCTTTGGTACGGAGGGAGGGTGGGAGCGTGAGTCTTGCTTCCCAGTCCAGGGGGCTGGGAGCCCCCAGGTAGAGGGAGGGCTGGGCCAGCTTGAGAGGCTACAATTGTGCAGTGATCGATCAAAAGCTATTTGCTCAGGTTGCTCAGGCCAGACTTTGCTTCTGTTGACGTTGGTGGGGGGAGGCTTGCCTCCATCTGGACCCCACACTTTGGACTTTGCCTAGTACAGCCAGCAGAAGGAGGGGCTGTGACTGGGGCAACCGGGGAGGGCTACGGTGGAGAGAAGCCAGGGGAAAGGCCGGGATGGGGGACTCTGCCACTAGCCTGATGGCTGTTCTTGGACAAGGCAGACAGCCCATCCTTGGCCACCAAGGCTCTGCATTCACCTCTTCCTCACCGCAGGTGGTACTGGACAGCCCCAGCTCATCAGCCGCGACTGGTTTGGTCTGCCGGGACGACTGGATGCGGCCATGGCCGGCCATATCTACGTCTCAGGCTCAGCTCCCAGCTCCCCTCGGGCCAAGATGACTAAGTCTGCGCGCCGCCATCGCAAACGCTACCGCTCGCTCCGAAGCCGTGGCCGAGGCCGCGGCCGCGGCCGCAGCCAGAACCCCTACCGGCAATCTCGGTCCACCTGGCTGTCCTGGTTCTCCAGCGAGGAGCTGGGCCTGGGAGCCAACAACTATGATAACTACGAGATGGACTGGCTTGTCCCTGCCACCTGTGAACCCATCCAGAGTGTCTACTTCTTCTCAGAAGGTGGGAGCCCCTGCCCGCCCTGTAGCCGGTCTGGCTGGGTCATTCCTGCTGTCCCTGGTCCCTGGGGCTTCCCACAGCCCTTGAGTGGTGACGAGGCAGGCCGGAGTCCTCGGGTGCCTGGTGGATGTTCACTCACCCTTCCAGGAGACACCCAGGTTTTCTTAGGGCAGGATGGGCAGGCTGTGTCTCATGCCCCATCTCCCAACCTCTCTTGCAGACAAGTACTACCGAGTGAACCTTCGCACGCGGCGGGTGGACTCTGTGATCCCTCCCTACCCACGCTCCATCGCCCAGTACTGGCTGGGCTGCCCAGTCCCTGGCCATGCATAGCAGCCTGAGTCCAGACAGCTGGCCTCTGCTGCTCCCTACTCCAGCATCCTCCTTCCAGCTCAATAAAGATCCCTTGACCCTGAGTTTAAGACTACTGTCCTGAGACTCCCCTGGCAGTCCAGTGGTTAAGAAACTGGGGCACAGGTTCAGTTTCTAGTTGGGGATGTAAAATCCCATGTGCCACACGGTGTGGCCAAAAGAAAAAAAAGGACTCCTGGCCTGACCAAGGTGGAGAGGCAGGAGGCAGGGGTCTGCCTGGGTAAAGGAGGGGAAGTCGGGCAGTCAGGATGGCTTGGAGGAGGGGACAGAGAAGATCCTCATTGTGTCCAGCCTGTGCTGGGCTCAGGCACTCTTAGTGAGCTGGAAAACCTGTTGGGAGAGCCTCATGAGTGCAAGCCTTCCTCCCGCACCGAGCAGTGCCCCACAACCCACCAGCAGCTAAGCAGGGACTTGAACCCCTCTTAAGGATGACAGGAATCACCAAGCCACCCTATCCAGCCTGGGGCTTGTTTTGCCTCTTGTCACTGACACAGATCTTAGAAGGGGCAGGGGGTCAGGAGGTAGTGGACTGCGGCTTAGCTTTTCTGCCCATCCTGGACCTGAAATGCTGTTAGCTCAGACACTCAAGAGCCCCTGGGAAGGTGATCACTGTGCTCCCCCAAACCTATCCCTATGATGATGGGGTTTTGAGATCTCTGTCTTGGGTCTGGGGTGCAGGGCACTGAGGCAGGAGACACAGGGAAGAGCAGGGACCAAAAGGAAATTCAAATGCACCCATCTCTTTTGGAAAAGTGGCCCAGAAGACTTCAAAGGACGAGAACACTGTAATAACATCTTTCTTAAACTACCCCCCACCCCAAATGTATGTGTGGAACCTCCTCTGGTTCCAAGTTCCTGGATTCTAGGAAGTCCATTTGGGCTCTTAGGGGACCAGGGGAGCAGGCCAAGCTCTGAAGCAGACCCGAGGGTGATCTGGTAGACATCTGCTCCCCATCCTGCTGAGGGGCGGGTGACTCCCGCTCATCTGCTGTCCCCATCGTCCTTCACATCCTGTCTAGCTTCCTCAGCCCCATCTCAGTCGTGGGATAGGATTCCACCCAGTCTTGCCTGAAGGCAGCCGGCCCCCCAGACCCCAGGAGGGGCAGCTGAAGCCTTGGGAGCATCCATCATGCCTTTCTGGATGGAACCATGGGAGGATTTTCATAAAGTACAGGATTTCAGACATAGACTGCCAGAGTTTGAAGTGTGAGGATGGGGCGATGAGGCCAGCTTCTTTGGTGAAGCCCCAGAGGAGCAGGGTTGCCCCACCCATATTCCCACAAGGCTCCTTTGCCTCCGGGATTCCCCACCTCCTGGAGGTGGGGCCAGGCCTCTGAGCAGGATAAAACCCCACACTCGGAGGGGACTGGTGTGGGCACAGCCTTGGCATGGCCGTCTGGTTCCTCACTCTGCCGGCTCCATGACCAGCCCAGTGGATGCATCTCCAGCAGGTGATCTGGTGGGAAAGGGTGGCCAGGGGGAGGATGTGGGGAAGGTGTGATGGGGCAGTCTGAAGAGAGGTGGGGAATAGGGGCTTCAGGGTCTACTGGGGGCTTTGAGACTGGGGTGGAGGCTCTCACAGGGAGTCCTGGCTTGACCCCCACCCCCCACCGTGGCCTGCAGGCCATGCCAGTGGGTTGGGTCCCCACCGGAGAAAGAGGACCACCTTCAGCAGAGGGCAGCTGCTGGAGCTGGAGCGAGTGTTTGCAGCACGGCCCTACCCTGACATCGGCACCCGTGAGCACCTGGCCCAGGTCACCTCTCTTCCTGAGGCCAAGATACAGGTGAGCTGTGATCACCCCCCTCAGGATGGGGGTGCACTTGCACAGAGAGTTTCTAAGCTTGACCCACAGTCCATTCTCTCCGGGTATCCTGTCTCCAGATTCTGCTTTCCCTGTACCTGGCGGGAGGGGATGCTGGAACCAGAAGAGGCTCCTTCTTTCCTTACCAGGTGTGGTTCCAGAACCGCAGAGCCAAGAGAATCAAGAATAGAAAGCCAGGAGGCCTAAGCCCCAGGCCTGAGCTTCCCCAGAGATCCTGTTCTCTTCCGGACACCATCCAGCGTTCCCCAGAGCCCTGGACCCTTGGCCAGCCTCCACCCTCCAACAGCACAGCACAGTGCACCTCTGTGTGTCGACACGCTTCCTGCCCAGCTCCTGGCTTGGATCCAGGGCAGGGCTGGGTGGGGGCTAAAGCTGCAGCCCCCTGGGCACCAGCTGGGCCTTCCGGGGCCCACATCTCTTCCGAGCGAGCTGCTCCCCAGACCTCACTGGGCATTCTGTCTGACCTCATCTATGCCTCGGCCATAGTCACCAACCTGGACCATTCCTAACCTAGGTCTAGGACTTGCAAGACCCCTACTTGGCTCCTGTAGCCCACTCTGCTCCTTAGGACTGAACATACCGGAAGTGGATCTCCTGAACTCTCCTTTTACACAAGGGAGTTTTCTTACGGGATGAAAGTATTAGCTCAGGGATCCCTCCCTTCCACTGTCCTCCAGACCAGCCTAGATATGGATTCTATGGTGTGATGGGGGCCTGGCTCCTGCTACCTAGCATGCTCCCCACCCATCATCTTGGCACAGAGGGATGAGATAGAAGCCCGTGTATTCCACTTCTGCCAGTTTCCCAATCTTCTCATCCCAGCTGACAATACCTCCTCCCTCCAAAGGACAATGGGCCACCACCCTGTACCCAAAGGCCCTTTAAGCCATTACCTGACTGTTAAGTAAGCTGGGAGAGGGCTGATCCTAATTTTAGACTGCAGGGACCAGTCGTTTTATAGTTCAGGGCCCCCCTCCCCTGTCCTCCTGCCACCTGGACAAATTAATCAGAGCCACGGATCTGAAGAGGGAGTGATATTAAAGTCATAAAGTAGAAATAGGAACCCAGGGCTTATGCTGATTTAATTTTCACAAATATGAGATTGGCTGCCCTCTGACCTGGGGCTGCAGAGACAACCTGACGGCCTCAGGATGTGGCGGGGAGGAGTGTGCATGTTGGCAGCGTTGGGTTTTGGTATCACTGTCATCTGTAATACCAACTAATCTTCAAATAAAACCCCAACTCTGTACCTTAATCTGGATTGTTCTGTGCTGCAAATGAATTGGGATGGGGGCCGTTTGCTTTTGAAATTTATCTCCATCACCTAATCCCTAAATAGGGCCAGGTTCCTCGCAGATTCAGGGTGGGAGGTATTACTCAGGCTTCTGCCGGGATTAGTTAGAGGGAGGAGGGTTAATCGAAGGGCTTAGGGCTCTGGCTGACAGACCCTGGAGAGAAGGGAGCCTCAGCTGCACCCCTTGCTCCTGCGTCCACTTGTTCCAGGACACTCCAGCTCCCTGCGCTTCTGGAGCTGCTCAGCTTCTGGAGCTTGGAGTTTGCGATTTGTCTGTGCTAGATTCAAATCCTAGCTGCTATGTAGTCTTGAAACTCTCTGAAAGTCTAGAAGCCTGAAAAAATGGGGATGGTAATACTCATTTCCTGTTTTGGGAACAAGAAGCAATAACGTAGGTGAAGGGCTTCATGTGGTGCGTGACACATTGTATTAATAAAAGCTCTCAATGGACGCTGGTTCTCCCTCCTTCCCAGGTGGGCTTCCCAGGTGGCGCTAGTGGTAAAGAATCCACCTGGCAATGGAGGAGATCTAAGAGGCCTAGGTTCGATCCCTTGGAGGGCAGAGCAACCCATTCCAGTATTCTTGCTTGCAGAATCCCATGGACAGAGGACTCTGGCGAGCTGCAGTCTACAGGGTCACAAAGAGTTGGACATGACTGAAGGGACTTAGCATGCTCCGTACGGTGGGACATGAGAAACTGGAAAGGTCTCAAGCTTCTTATTTCTCTGGGCTTCTGGCAAGGACTCCCCTTGTTCCCCAGGAAGCCCTGGACCCAGACTGCACTGGAGAAAGCGTGGTAGGGTGAGACAGAGGGAGTGGCTGAGAGCAGAGTTCCCAAAATGCGGTGAGCAGCAGAGGAAAGGCCACCCGATTCCTATTTCTGGTTCTGCCCTTGCTGTTCCAATGGCCCTTTCCTCGGCAGGCACTTAAGGCTTTGGCTGCTCTCGCTTTAGAAGCCAGTACAGTGGCCCATGCATGCGTGTGTGCGCGCATGCTCATTGACTCTTTGCGACCCCAAGGGGTACAGCCCTCCAGGCTCCTCTCCCCATGGGATTCTCCAGGCAAGAATACTGGAGTGGGTTACCATATCCTCTCCAGGGGATCTTCCCGACCCAGGAATCGAGCCCACATCTATTGCCTTGGCAGGCGAATTCTTTACCATTGAGCCACCTGAGAAGCCTGATTGGCCCATAAAGGAGCTCCTGGTGGCTCAGGGGTAAAGAATCTGCCTGCAGTGCAGGAGACTCAGGGTTGATCTCTGGGTTGGGAAGATCCCCTAAAGAAGAGAATGGGGACCCACTCCAGTATTCTCACCTGGAGAATCCCCATGGACAGAGAAGCCTGGCAGGCTACAATCCATGGGGTCACAAACACATGGCTGAGTGACTAACACACACACAAATTACTCAATGCCACAGAAGTCTGTTGGCTTGTGAGTAGGGGCTGGAATCAACTGAGGATGACTTCCCAAGAAGGAGTATGTGGGGAATGACTCCAATTGCATCCTGAGAAATCGCACTGGGTCAGAAGCTGTTTAGGAAATCCAGGTCCATGGGAATTCTCTGGTGGTCCAGTGGCTAGGACTTGTGGTTTCACTGAGTTGGGCCCAGGTTGGATCCCTGGTTGGGGAACTAAGATCCTGAAAGCTGAACAGCCAAGAAAAGAGAAAAAGGAAAAGGTCTGCTCTGTATCTAAAATCTGGAAGTCTCCCAACCTGAATCCAGTTACGTGGAGACTGTGAAAGCTTGAGGATGTGTGGGGACTCTGGCCATGGAGTTTAGCACAGGTAAGTATAGCTGTGGCAACTTCCCCGGTGGTCCAGTGGCTAAGACTCCACATTCCTGAAGCAGGGGACCCAGACTCCATTCCTGGTCAGGGAACTAGATTCCACATGTGTCAACTAAGACCTGACGCAGCAAATGAAAAAAAAAGACAGACAGATGTGACTCTCCAAAAAAGTTTCAGTGTTCAATACAGCTAATTATTTTAATATTCCAAGGTTGTATAGCAACTTATTTTGCACAATATTTTGTATAATACTTTAAAAATGTATCTGTTGCTATAATCTACTTAATCATACTATTACTGATATTTACCACCACCACTAAGTCACTTCAGTCGTGTCTGACTCTGTGTGACCCCAGAGACGGCAACCCACCAGGCTCCCCCATCCCTGGGATTCTCCAGGCAAGAACACTGGAGTGGGTTGCCATTTCCTTCTCCAATGCATGAAGGTGAAAATGAAAGTGAAGTCACTCAGTCGTGTCCGACTTCGCGAGCCCATGGACTGCAGCCCACCAGGCTGTCCATGGGATTTTCCAGGCAAGAGTACTGGAGTGGGGTGCCATCACCTTCTCCATTACTGATATTTAAGTTGTATCCAATATAGGATTTTATTATTAGACATAATTGAGATGAACATTGGCATGTATTTCAAAGATCCCTGACATATGAATCAATCACTTTTTTTGTGGGTAGTTTTTATTTTTATATCTATTTATTTTTGGTGGGAATCTTACTGAATAGTTGTTTTCAGTTCAGTTCAGTCGCTCAGTCATGTCCAGCTCTTTGCAACCCCATGGACTGCAGCACACCAGGCTTCCCTGTCCTTCACCAACTCCCAGAGCTTACTCAAACTCATGTCCATTGAGTTGGTGATGCCATCCAACCATCTCATCCTCTGTTGTCCCCTCTTCCTGCCTTCAATCTTTCTCAGCATCAGGGTCTTTTTCCAAGGAGTCAGTTCTTTGCATCAGGTGGCCAAAGTATTGGAGTTTCAGCTTCGACATCAGTCCTACCATGAACACCCAGGACGGGTCTCCTTTAGGATGGACTGGTTGGATCTGCTTGCAGTGCAAGGGACTCTCAAGAGTCTTCTCCAACATCACAGTTCAAAAGCATCAATTCTTTGGCACTCAGCTTTCCTTATAGTCCAACTCTCACATCCATACATAACTACTGGAAAACCATAGCTTTGACTAGATGGACCATTGTCAGTGAAGTAATGTCTCTGCTTTTTAATATGCTATCTAGGTTGGTCATTGCTTTTCTTCCAAGGAGCAAGCGTCTTTTAATTTCATGGCTGCAGTCACCATCTGCAGTGATTTTGGAGCCCAAGAAAATAAAGTCTCTCACTGCTTCCATTGTTTCCCCATCTATTTGCCATGAAGTGATGGGACCGGATGACATGATCTTCGTTTTCTGAATGTTGAGTTTTAAGCCAACTTTTTCACTCTCCTCTTTCACTTTCATCAAGAGGCTCTTTAGTTCTTCACTTTCTGCCATAAGGGTGGTGTCATCTGCATATCTGAAGTTATTGATATTTCTCCCGGCAATCTTGATTCCAGCTTGTGTTTCATCCAGCCCAGCATTTTGCATGATATACTCTGCATATGAGTTAAATAAACAGGGTAACAATATACAGCTTTGACATACATACTCCTTTCCTGATTTGGAACCAGTCTGTTCCAAGTCCAGTTTTAACTGTTGCTTCTTGACCTGCATATAGATTTCTCAGAAGGCAGGTAAGGTGGTCTGGTATTCCTATCTCTTAAGAATTTTCCAATTTCTTGTGATCCACAAAAAGGCTTTGGCATAGTCAATAAAGCAGTAGATGTTTTCCTGGAACTCTCTTGCTTTTTTGATAATTCAATGGACGTTGGCAATTTGATCTCTGGTTCCTCTGCCTTTTCTAAACCCAGCTTGAACATCTGGAAGTTCACGGTTCACATACTGTTGAAGCCCAGCTTGGAGAATTTTGAGCATTACTTTGCTAGCGTGTGAGATGAGTGCAACTGTGCACTAGTTTGAGCATTCTTTGGCATTGCCTTTCTTTGGGATTGGAATGAAAACTGACCTTTTCCAGTCCTGTGGCCACTGCTGAGTTTTCCAAATTTGCTGGCATATTGAGTGCAGCACTTTCACAGCATTATCTTTTAGGATTTGAAATAGCTCAACTGGATCCATCACCTCCACTAGCTTTGTTTGTAGTGATGCTTCGTAAGGCCCACTTGACTTCACATTCCAGGACGTTTGGTTCTAGCTGAGTGATCACACCATCGTGGTTATCTGGGTCATGAAGATCTTTTTTTGTATAGTTCTTCTGTGTATTCTTGCCACCTCTTCTTAGTATCTTCTGCTTTTGTTAGGTCCATACCATTTCTGTCCTTTATTGTGCCCATCTTTGCATGAAATGTTCCCTTGGTATCTCTAATTTTCTTGAAGAGATCTCTAATCTTTCCCATTCTATTGTTTTCCTCTATTTCTTTGCATTGATCACTGAGGAAGTCTTTATCTCGCCTTGGTAGTCTTTGGAACTCTGCATTCAAATGGGTATATCTTTCCTTTCCTCCTTTGCCTTTACCTTTAAAAAAATTTACTTTATAATGGAACATAAAGTCCATGGGGTCGCAAAGAGTCAGACACAACCAAGACCGTAACACTTCACGCTTCATAGTTGATTTGCAATGTTGCTAGTTTTATGTGCACTCCAAAGTGCTTCAGTTATACCTACACACTTTTTCAGATTCTTTTCCCATTTAGGTTATGACAGTATATTGATTCCCCTGTGCTATATATACAATAGGTCCTAGTTGACTATCTATTTTATTTATCAGTTCCATTCAGTTGCTCAGTCGTGTCTGACTCTTTTCGACACCATGGACTGCAGCATACCAGGCTTCTCTGTCCATCACCAACTCCCAGAGCTTACTCACACTCATGTCCATCGAGTCAGTGATGCCATCCAACCATCTCATCCTCTGTCATCTCCTTCTCTTCCTGCCTTCAATCTTTCCCAGCATCAGGGTCTTTTCCAGTGAGTCAGTTCTTTGCACCAGGTGGCCAAAGTATTGGAGTTTCAGCTTCAGCATCAGTCCTTCCAATGAATATTCAGGACTGATTTCCTTTAGTGTGTATATATTAATCTCAACTTAATTTATCCCCCCCCACCTTTCCCCTTTGATAACCATAAGTTTATTATCTAAGCCTGTGAATCTGCTTGTGTTTTGTAATTAAGTTCATTTGTATGATTTTTTTAGATTTCACATATAAGAGATTATTGTATGACATTTGTCTTTCTCTGAATTCACTTAGTATGATAATCTCTAGGTCCATCCATATTGCTGCAAATGGCATTATTTCACTTTTTTTTTACGGCTGAGACAAGTTGCTTTCTAAAAGGGTTGTTGGTATGTTTAAGATACATATTTTTTTTTAAATACCTCTTCTTTTGCTGATCCCTGATGCAGATCATCAGAACTGCCCAGACATCTTTAGGTCAGTGTATGAAATATGTTTTCTTTAATGAGAGTAGAAATGGAGTGTAGTTCTGTATGACTGACTAATGCCAAAAGGCAAAGTGATGATCAGCCTAACCCCCAAAAGTCTGTCTGAAGGCACCTGTGTTGTCAGGCTCCCTAATACCAAAGCTTAATAGAGACCCTACACAAATACAGGCAGTATTTGCCACTCTTCCCTCAAGCATTTTAAGTATGAAGGAAAAGAAGCGAGAGAGAAAACAGAAAATTAGGAACTGCATCAGACACAATGAAAACTTCAACCTCAAGACTCATGAAGGTCAGGGAGATAAGCAGCAGCTAACAGTTATTAAGTACATGATGAGAATAAGTTCCCACTCCATGTTAGTACTTCAAACATACTTTCACTTGACCAATTTTCTAATTTTAAGAAGAGACTAAATAGCGTTATGTGGAAAGAGACATGACATGAGAGCCAAGAGCCAGGGGTTGGAGCTTTGGCTGTAACTAAGTCCATTCTGAAGGAGATCAGGCCTGGGTGTTCTTTGGAAGGAAAGATGCTGAAGCTGACACTCTAGTACTTTAGCCACCTCATGCGAAGAGTTGACTCATTGGAAAAGACTGATGCTGGGAGGGATTGGGGGCAGGAGGAGAAGGGGACGACAGAGGATGAGATGGCTGGATGGCATCACTGACTCGATGGATGTGAGTCTGAGAGAACTTTGGGAGTTGGTGATGGACAGGGAGGCCTGGCGTGCTGTGATTCATGGGGTCGCAAAGAGTCGGACACGACTGAGCGACTGAACTGAACTGACTAAAGCTCTGTAGCCTTGGGACAAGTCAGATGATCCTCTGGAATATTAGGGTCTTTGTGAACTACTTGGCTGGGAAAATTAACTTCTCTAAGTTTCTGTAGTGTTTTAAAATTCTCCGGTTCTCTGTTCTGATTTATACATATCAGGATAAAATCTGTAGATTTTTTCCCCTTATTTTTGTTACTGTTCTATGCCCATATACCCCAGAGATATTGTCAAAGGAGGAGAATGGAGTACAGACCAAAACAAATAATTCAAATAGATTTTTTAAGCATGTAGCATAGATATTAGTCTGAAGGTTAAAGCTCTTTCCACTTGCAAGACTCAGGCTTGAAAAGAGATGACATCTACTTGAATTCTAAAAATCTGACTTGGCTTTGCTCATCAGGAGCAAAGAGTGATTCAGTGTAGCTTTATAACTCAATCTTAAAACAGTCAGGATTGCTAAAAACACTGTAAAATACCACCCGTATTTTTTCTCAAGTTGATATTTCTTCCAGTCAACAACAGAAATCCTGTTTTCTCAAAAAAATGATCTGTGGTCTAACAGAAGGGCCTACACCCTCCTTCTCTCTCATGGAGAATATTGTCCTTAGAGGCTGACTTGCTGTAATTCAAAAAACTGGCAATACTGTGGAGGAAATGTCTACTGGGTCATTGTGAGTGAGTGTATAATTTCTAAGAACAGAAGAGTGTCCTGGGGGAAAAAAAGACCTTAGGAGCTCATACACTGAACAAACAGAAATAAAGAGTCTACCATTAGGAGCAGACCTGAATTAAGTCACAACTATGGAAGCCTTTGGACTTCTCTGTTGTCATAAGATTTGAAATAAGAACACCCTGGAGGGAATTCCCTAGCGGTTCAGTGGTTAGAATGCTACACTTCCACTGTAGGGAGCTCGGGTTCAATCCCTGGTCAGGGAACTAAGATCTCGCACGCTGTGTGGCATGGCCAAAGTTAAAAAAAAAAAGAAAACAAACAAACAAAAGAATATGCTGGATTTGATAAATATTTATTGTATAAATAATAATGCCACTGTAATTTCTAGAAGTCTTATACAGATTCCATCAACACACCACTAATCTAAGTTCTTAAAAGTGTAACATTACACAGAGACTTCAAGACAACCTAGGAGTCTTTGGCTCCATTTAACAGAAAAAGGACTGCTGAGGGTCATTTGACCTCTCTCAGCCTCAGTTTTGTCTTCTGGAAAAGGGACCTAAAACTGCTTCCTTTCCTAACCTCTGGAATGGTTCTGAAGACCAAAAGCAATCATGTAAAACAATTTTACATACTATTTTTTGCACTTACCCAAATATGTTCAAGAATCCGCATAAAATAACCTGTAACAGGCTTATGTATAACAGTATGTACACATACCATATATTTTTGTTATGTGTATACTCATATAAATTACACATACAGTTCAATCTAAAAACAGTCACCAGTCTACAAAGAATCTCTCCCTTCATTAGCTGAGACAATTCAAAGTAGACATACTCTCCTTACAAATACAAACAAGTACAAGGGGTTTTGCAATTAAAAGCAGACATACTGCTTTGCTATCTGAACTGTTTTCATTTTTGGAAGCAGAGCAAAGGGTGACCGGAAGGTGGGAAATTGAAGGAGGGCTGATGAGTAGTGAAGACCAGCAGAAACATAGAAAATCTGAACAAGGCCAGCAGAAGGAAAAAGATGAAGGCAGAAACTAAGATTCCAAAAAGTTGCTTTGCATGTAATTGCACCATCCTGTACCAACTGGCTTTCTCTTATTTGATGTCCTCTGGTCAGTTCCTCTTCCAGCACAAAATGGAGAAAGCGAATCCCTCTGCTTTATTGGAGTCTTCTGATATAAATTACAGGTCTGCATCAAGATATGTGGAGCAAGGATGACCACTGACTTGTGTACCTGGGCAAGTTCAAGGCAGTATGGTCTACTTTGGAAAGGCCTGGATTCTCCTTGATTCCAGTGGGGAAAAAACCCAGCCCCAGCAATGCCCAGAACGGACAGTAGAAGGCAGATGGGCACTGGCTTCGGGAAAATGTATGAACAGACCAGTTCTTTCCTGCTGTTGTCTGAGTCTCCTCTACGGCCCCCTCTGTCAACTGACAGGATGGGGCTGTCCCGTAGGAAGAGCATGTGGCCTTGGCTTGGCTGAGTACGAACCACTGACTGAGAATCAGCAATTGGCAGCTGAGACCCTGGAGTCTCCGGACTTCGATGAGGAAGCACAGTTACAGTTCTCCCAACTCGCCTTCCATCGCCCGCACCATGATGTATAGCTCAGCCAGACCCACCACAGAGGCCACGATCAAGGCAGCCAGTACTCGCTGGGAAGGGAGAGAATCAGGCTTATGGGATGCAGACCAGCTTCCAGCTCTGGAGCCTCTAGTACCTAACAAGGATGGAGAGGACCTCAACCCAGCCCGTAAGTTGGGGGGAAGGGAAGAGAACTGGATCCTGATTCTCCTGAGGTTATTATCTACCTCCATGACTGTTGGACAGATCAAATGCTCCCTTTGTTTATCACATAAATACATAACCTGTTCAAGGCATTTTCACGTACCTCCTCCCTATCCCACCAACACTCCCAACTAGGGCACCCTGCCCTGCCCAGAACCTACTCACCGAGGTCATTTCTGTGAAGATATACTGGCTTCCAAGGTAAGTGCAGACGAAGGCAGCCGCCACCGTGACAATGAAGTTGAAGATGGTGATGACCAGAGCTTTCACTGACCTCACTTTGGGGAGGAGCCCGGGCAAGAAACTTTTAGGTCAGCATCCTCCATGAGGCCCTTTTATCTCACAGCTGCCTCCCCCATCAGCCAGGCTTCCCTCAAACAGCAAGCCTGAACAGCTCAGGCTTAAATCCTGAGCAATGGAGTGGGAAGGAGGACCAAGGCTGACCCATCCCAGTGAGAGGCTTTCGCAGCCTGATTTCCTAGTACCTCACCTTGCTTTCCCAGGTCACTGAGAGTTCCGCCATGCCTTGAATCCTTGGAAAAAGAAAAAGCAAAGGATTTCAGAATGGAAGCAGCCTAGAGAGTATTCATTTGTCAGTCTGGGCTTAGCCCTCTTTATTACCCAACACACTAGTTCTGTCTTCTCCCTGGATTTTGTCTAGGACCAGTTGGATTCTACTCTGGATCAAGCGTTTCAGAGAAGAGGCATATATTTCCAGTACCCGTGTATCCCTCTCCTCCTCTGGGCCAGGTGCATGCCAGAGAAAAGTAGGGTGCTCTGTCAAAAGAATGGCTCCAGGCTCATCTCCACCTCTAGAACTTTTAAAAATCAGTCACCACCTGAGCCGACAGTCTCAGTAAATAGGATGGGAACTGTATTTGGCTTGTACGCAGCACAGAGCTTCTACAAAACCAGCTTTCCACATTGTTTCTTTCATCTGTGTGTCTTTCCAGTGCAGGGCCCTGCTTTCAGGGACTACACGGTCCATATATTGAAGAATGGGCCCTTACCTGACAGGTGACATTGCGGGTGATCCGCTTATATTCCTCATTGGCCAGCTGTATCTTAATCTTTTCCAGACGAGCAACTAGCTCTGGGTTCTGAGGCAGAAAAACCAAACAAGAAGAATGATATTTCCAGCTTGCTAGAAAACACATCACAATCACTGGTTTCAGGGGGCAAAGTACTGCTAAGAAGACTCAGGCACTAGTCCTGCCTCCAGTGCTTTGGAAACTATTTTTTTTGGTTATCAGTTTTTCAAGCTGTCAAACTGGGAGGACAATATCTGGTTTCCTCCATCCCAGCTCTCAAGGATTCAAAGAACAATTTTTGAGGCCAAAGATTCATAAATTTGGAAGTAAAATGAATAAACCCAACTGAGTCAACATCCATTCTCACAAATATATCCCTTACGTACCCGAGGAGGCTTCACAACCTCTGGGAGATAGATTTCACTGCCTTCTAGGAGCTCATGAAGGTATAGTTTAGAACCTGAGGAAAAATGCATAGAGGTGAGGTTGAATGATCAGAGAAGGATCTAGCCCAACAATTCTTTTTTTTTTGGCAGTGCCATGAGGTATGTGGGAAGTTAGCTTCCCAACTAGGGTTCAGACCCGCACCCTCTGCAATGAAAGCATGGCATCTTAACCACTGGACTGTCAAAGAAGTCCCCAGCCCGCCAATTCTTTCTACCAAAATAAAACATGGCTACTCTTATCTCAGTTCATCTCCAGGATCATTTCCCACGGGAAAGAAACTAAGAAAATCCCATATACATAAGTATATTCTAGTGCTACACAGTGACTTTAACTGTTGGCTCTCGATTACCCAACCAGTGTCACAGCTAGTAACACGTAGGTCATTTAAATTTGCCTTGGCTGCTGAGTCGCTTCAGTCATGTCCGACTCTGTGTGACCCCATGGATGGCAGCCCATTAGGCTCCCCCGTCCCTGGGATTCTCCAGGCAAGAACACTGGAGTGGGCTGCCATTTCCTTCTCCAATGCATGAAAGTAAAAAGTGAAAGTGAAGTCGCTCAGTTGTGTCCGACTCTTATCGACCCCATGGGCTGCAGCCTACCAGGCTCCTCTGTCCATGGGATTTTCCAGGCAAGAGTATGGGAGTGGGGTGCCATTGCCTTCTCCATATTTGCCTTTAAGTTAGGTCATTTCTGTGGCCACAAAAGAACTTGCCCTAAATAGGTTTAAGGCCTAGTGATGGGGAATACTTAGACGACACTGTGCTAGATGAACTCTAAGGTCCTTTTTAGTTCTAATAATTGAATAATCTACCCCTCACATTTCTGGGCAGGCTGTTAATTCTGGCAAAAGACCTTACATGCCAGTTTGTCATACTGGACCCCTTTACATATAAGGGAACAGAGGCTCAAGGAAGAGAAATGACTCCTCCACAAAGAGTCAGTTGCAGAGTTAGGACTACAATTCAGATGTCACTCTCCCAGTCCAGATATTTCAACAGAACTTCCCATCATTCTATACCCCAAAACAAAAACCAACCAACTCTATCAGATGTGACCACTCTTGCTTTTAAGATGGAAAGAAATCTAGATTCACACACAGGGCGAGCTCACTATGTTCCTTTTTTAAAATGTGGCTTAAAAGAAAGAAACTGAACCTGTGCTGTGCTATTGAGTTAGAATTTGGACTTCCTCAAGGGTCACGTGGGCCTAGATGTAAAGATGAGACTCAAGAGAATAGAAACTGCACAAGTAAATTTTGTCATCCACGAAAAATTCCCATGGAAATTATGAAGAGTGGGTTGTTTCCCCAGGATTTATGAGGTTACTCTTGGGTTGGCCAGATTATCATTCCATGAGTGAAAGAGTGATGAATTTGAAACCCAGTCCCCCTAAAACTGAATTTCCTTACTGACCTTACGATTAATCTCTCTATCCAAAACTTTATTCCTTTTCCTGTCCCCTCTAACTTCTATCCTGTGTTAACAGAATACTAATGAACCAGAGTCAGATGACTAAAACTGCTATTGTTGATAACATCTTTAATGTAGTGTTATAAATATCATCATTAACCTGAAAACTCTGGTTGCTTCTCCAGGGCAAAGTGAGCTAACAGACACCTGAGCCAAGGACCACTTGACCTGAAAATCGTAAATCAGAGACATTCTGACTCCTGAAACCACAGTTAAGAAATGTCACACGACAATTATTCCTAGCCTTTGTTCTTCTCCTTTAAACGAAAGTTCCTTAACTCAAATTGCAAGCGAGAGTGGATTTGAGCCTTGTTTCCCGTTCCCTTGCTTGGCACCCTGCATTAAATACTGTACTTTCCTTCACCACAACCCTGCCTCAGTATATTGACTTTGCTGGAAGTCGTGAAAGAAGCCGCGAGTTTGGTTCAGCAACAGATACACCTCCTCAGGAAAAAACACCTCAGGAAGGGCCTAAACTCTGGGAAAAAAAGAGGCGACTCTGAACCGGAGACTGGGGCTCACCCCTTTCTCTCAAGTACTGATGCAGATCCCGGATCAGGCGGAAAGAAACCAGGCGAGCCGGGCGATTGCCGCCCTTGTGCTTCTTCCCTAGCGCGGCCTCAAGCTCTGCTCGCAGCTTCCCGGGCAGTTGCTCTGGCTCCAGCTCCCCACCAGGACCCAGAGCGCGTACAAATCGCTCGCCAGCTAACAAGCAAGACGCCATTACTGGCCTACTTTACGGTCAGGTGACCCAGAACCGAGACTTCCGTCCGCCTGCGCCGGAAGAAGCGCAAAGCTCGTGGGGCGGGGCAGAGAGCCAAGGGGGCGGAGCAACGGCGCGGGGCAGTGTGGGGCGGGGGCGGAACGCCGCCCGGCCGCGGGTCGGGCGGTGTGTCAGCAGCCCAGCGGGCGCTCGGGCGAGACATGGCGGGCTGTGTGGCCCGGCGGGCCCTGACCGTGGGCAGTCGATGGTGGTCCCGGTCGCTGACTGGGACCCGGGGGCCGAGGCTGTTCTGTGCGGCGGGTGGAACTGGGGCCTTCCCTCCCGTGGCGACCACGACGACGCGGAGGCACCTCTCGTCCCGGTGAGGGACGGAGCGCGGGGGTCGGGCCCGGAGCCTAGGGAGCGTGTCCCGGGCCAGAGGGCCCGGCGGCAGAGGGTGATAGGAGTTCGACCCAGGAGAGAGTTCCGGCCGAGAGCCGACCTGCGCTGCCTGGGACGCGTGCCAGGAGCGAGGAAGGGAGCGCGGCCCAGAGTCCTGGATTGTGCCGGACTGGCTCCGAGGGGGAACTAGTAACCCTCTCGGAGCAAAGCCTACTTCCTCGAATGCGGGCATCCGAGCGCCGGTGTTAGTAGGAAGTCCTTCAGTTAAGTGCTAGGGCTTTTAATTTGAACCCCCAGCCCGTGACTGAGGGTCAAGGCCTCTCTCAGAAAGATGCTGGAAGTGGAAAACAGGACCCGAGTCTGCGCCCTGCGTGGGTCCCAGGCTTCAGTGTGACCTTGGGGGCACATAACTCTCTTTATGTGACTTGAGGAAGGGGGTTTGAGGCCACGGGGATGATGTGAACAATGTGCCTAGGGATGGGACCAGAGAGATCAAATTGGGGCAGGTGAACCAAGTGGAAGGAGACATGGAGTTCACCTCTCCACAATAGTAAGAAAACGGTGCTTTGAAGGGCCCCCAGAAAAAGCAGTCCGGACCAGAAGTCACTGTGAGAGCTGACCTTTTAGTGGCTGAGATGAGACACGGACATGAGGGAGAGATGATAGCTATTTGCAGTTTAAGACTCCTCTGAAAACTGATGTAAACCTGAACAAAAACTAGATTGAGAGAATAACATTGGTGCAATGCCAGGATGAGGACTGCAGTTTAGAGGTGGAGATGGACATGGCATGATGACACAAAAGAAGTTTTCTTTTGAGCACCCCTTATACCCTAGGCTCTGAGAGGGAACACAGGCTAATCAGACCCAAGCATTGCTCCCGGGGAACTTGCAGTCTCTAATGGAGATAAGACAGTGACACAGATAACTGAAATGCGAGATGGGAAAGGCAGTCACTGCTCTGGGAGGTCAGGAGGATGGGTCAGGGAAGAAATGGAGGCAAGGGATACGATGAAGCAGGGTCTGAGGGCGTGATAGAGGAATGCTAAGAGTCGAGAGAGAAGAAAGTGATTTGGGAGCTGTCAGATCTCATGGAAACCAAGGAGGCATCTGCGGCTGGTCCTCAGAGGAGGAGCAGCAGAATCTCTGTGGAGGGGTGGCTTGGCAGGACCCTTCCCTGCTTCAGGTGGCCCCACTGCCGCAACCCTTCTCTGCTGTCATGGCCCCGGCCCCCCCAGCACCCTAGTAGCTTTTTCTGATGGACTAGTACCCTTCACTTCTTCTTAGCTTTTCAGTTGCTTGTTCCTTTTCCTTCCTAATCAGAAACCGACCAGAGGGCAAAGTTTTGGAGACAGTTGGTGTGTTTGAGGTGCCAAAACAGAATGGAAAATATGAGACCGGACAGGTGAGTGCTGGGCGGCATCATCTTTAGTTTTCAGGGTGTGCTCTGCTTCTGAAAGGGTAAAATTTGGCCACGGGCCTGAACATGATGATTTTCTGCCTTGGTGTTTGGTGCCAGCCCAGAATCAAAAGTTTTGTTGTTGTTTTAAGATGGTTTTTTGTCCCTGTTTTCCTGAATTTGAATGCACTTCATGTGTCATCGGGTTTTGTTTCCAAGTTAGTGTGGACAGAGATGGTTTGAACTATATTGAGGAGAAAGTCCTACTGCTAAAAGAGTCATCTAACATAGTGGTTGGTGGGAAGCCAGTGGAGGGCCTGCTTTTTGATGCTTTGTTCTAGTTGAATTGAGTGCAGTGAATTAAGCTCTTGGTGTGAGGCTCTTTTTATGAGTCAGTTTTATGCCAGATCTACTGAGATAGATTTAGGCCTCTTGGAGATAAGGAGGACTTTTTGTTTATTCAGCTTTTTTCCTCTGTATACCTACAATAGAGTGGGCTTTATGCATTGGTATTAAATCAGAAAGCAGTTCCTTCATGGAGTTGACAGTCTAAGAAAAGAATTACAGTATGCACATGGTTCACGGCTGTACACCGTGCTAAGTGGAAGGGAGGGAAGGGAAGGCTTCCTCGAGGCCTCGGCTATGGCCTGATGGCTCAGTAGAAGTCAGCCAGGTAAAGGGACAGTAAGCGTGCTCCACAGTTGGTCTGGGTGGATCTCAGAGTCCAAGGGAAAGAATAGCAAGACCTTGTGCTGGAGTTGCCACCACCTGTGCCACTTAGTGGTCTGGGCCCCACCTGGATGTACCTGCTTGACTACAGACTCACTGAAGCCTCTCTTTTCTCCCAGCTTTTCCTTCACAGTGTTTTTGGCTACCGAGGTGTTGTCCTGTTTCCCTGGCAGGCCAGACTTTATGACCGGGATGTGGCTTCTACAGCCCCAGAAAAGTGAGTTTCCCTCTCATTGTGCCTCGCAGTATCCTCTGGAGGAGGCCCGACCCATGGTAGACATACGTAATTGGAGTCCCAGCGGTCAAGACAGCATCCTTCTGGACCTTAGGAACAGTCCCAAAACACTCCCTTGACACTGATGCCCATGGAGACAAAAGTGCTGAGTCTTAAGCCAAAGGGTCCCTTTGGACCTCCCCAGGATGCTCACCCCAGGCATTCTTAGTTTGCATTATAAGTACTCCAGAGGGCATTTGGGGAACTAGGCTTCTTGATTTCTTGAGGTTCAGTTAGAATCTTTCTCCTCATTTCTCACCATCACTAGAGTACTTTAAAAAAAGAAAAGGCCCAGCTCCATTAAGTGATCACAGAGAGCCCCTGGGATGTGAGAAGAGTGGGGTGCTCTGGGCTCCAGGGACTGAAGCAGCAGTATGATTTTCTCAGCTTGGCCCCTTTTTTAAAGAGGCATCCCGAGAGTAAGATAAACGATGACTCTTCACCACACTCTATTGCTTGCTCCTGACTGGGGAGCGTTGGGCCAGGGCGTGCTGAACATCTGCCCAGCTGCTGCTAAGCCTCTTCATTTCAAGCACTGGTCTGTTTAGGTGAGGGGGTGGTAGGGAGCTGGGGCAGGCCCCGCTTCCGTTTCTCAGGTTGATCTTGGGCTTTTCCTCCTGCCCCATAGAGCAGAGAACCCTGCCGGCCACGGCTCGAAGGAGGTGAAAGGCAAAACTCACACTTACTATCAGGTGCTGATTGATGCCCGAGACTGTCCACATATAGTAAGTAAGCAAGGTGGCTGCTCCTGGGGTTCCTCTCCATGGGGAAGGCCTGGACCCTGATGGGGACTAAGAGAAGGAGAGGGATCCAACAGTTCCATACCGCATTGGGCCCCAAGTCCTCAGGACTGGATAGTGACCGAGAAAACCTATGACTTGCTTCTTGCCTTAGTCTCAGAGATCTCAGACAGAAGCTGTGACTTTCTTGGCTAATCACGACGACAGCCGGGCCCTCTATGCCATCCCAGGTGAGTTATGAGCGTTTGAGTGGTGCCCATCGGTGAGGGGTCTGGTGTGTCTCAGGAAGAGAATTCCAGTGCCTTTCTGCTGTCCTTGAGTCTGCTTTGCAGGGCGTGTAGGTGCTGAGAGCCTTGGTGCCAGGGTTGTCCCACCCTGGGACAAGGCCCAGAAATTGAGTTTCTTTTCAGCCACACTCTTCCCCGTTCCTCCATGAGTTTTCTGTCTCTGTCTCTCTGCCAGGCCTGGATTATGTCAGCCACGAAGACATCCTCCCCTACACCTCCACTGATCAGGTTCCTATCCAGCATGAGCTCTTTGAAAGATTTCTTCTGTATGACCAGACAAAAGGTACCCTCTCTCATAAAGGGAAGCTGGAATGGGAGGGCCCTTTCTTCAAAGACAGTGTCACAGAAGCAGTTTCAAAGCTCCGTTTCTACAACTTGATTCAACCTCCCTTTAGACCTGTCAGGTAGATGGCCTTTTATCCCCTCCTCACAGTTAGGGAAACAGGCTCAGGGATGATGAGAGCAACTCTAGGTTGCTAGGTAGTGGCAGAGTGAGATCTGAGAGCCAGGGCTCCTAACTCCCAGGCCACTTTTCTTCCCCTGACGTCGTATTCCTCCTTGGGGCTTATTCTTGGTAGGCAGCCCTGTGCCTTCTTCCAGCCTGTGCTGCTTTTGTTCATGTGTCTTATATACCTTGACCATCACCGGGAAGGGTTTTATAAGAGGAGCAGTTGGCCGCTGGCCTGGTCTAACCAGTCATTTCTTGCCCCAGCACCCCCTTTTGTGGCTCGGGAGACACTACGGGCCTGGCAGGAGAAGAATCACCCCTGGCTGGAGCTCTCTGATGTCCACCGGGAAACAACTGAGAATATCCGTGTCACCGTTATCCCCTTCTACATGGGCATGAGGGTAGGTGCCGAGCCTTGGTACTTTCCCTCAGGGCCGGGCCCCCAGGTTCTGTGTGGTGTCCCCAGTGTGACTGTTGGTGTGGGTCCCACGTTTAAACCATGTGCCTGAGGTTCTGGTTTCCAGTGCTGCATGTATTGGTTGGGGTCGAGCACCTTCTTGGCAAGAGCTGACACCAAGACCTAGAGCAAGGAAACTCTCAGATCCCAAGAAGGAGGCTTCCAGGTTGACTCTCTCTTCTGGCTCAAAGGGAGCCATGATTATGAGGAATATACACATACTTGTTTAAATCACCGTAGGCTCCTCTTCTAACATTTTATACCTTTATTGAGCTGTTTCTTGCTTGGCTGTAACCTGGGTCTTAGGGAGACAAAGCTGAAAGACTGTACCTGCTTTCCAGGAGCTCATGGTAGTGGGGGAGGCCAGCCTACAGCTTTCCAAGTGTTGTAATCCTGCTGGGATGTGGGAAGGCAGAGGAGGAAGACAGCAGCCTGGGCAGCAGTGGTGGGTGAAGGGGCGGCAGCAGACGGGGAGAGTGGTGAGAGAGAAGGGCCCTCTGCTCTGTTTTCTGTTCTCATCCAGCTCTGTAATCTTGATAGGATGAGGAGGAAGGAGGCCAGGGAAGGGCCAGGGAGCCTGTCTCCCTCTGGACATGTTGGCCATAGTTAGCACATCTTCAAGATACTTGTGGCTTTGTTCTGTCTTTGCATCCGTCCTGGGATACATCTGCTCCGCTGGAGAGATGTTGATTGGAATAGACGTTTTCTACCCTTGGGGACTGAAATTCTTTGTGTTTTGTTTTTTCCCAGGAAGCCCAGAATTCCCACGTCTACTGGGTGAGTGTCTAATCTCTGGAGAAGGGGAGCTCAGGAGGTGTGCCTGTGGGGGCAGGTTGGGAGGTGGGGGCTTTCCCTCCGGGGTGGGAGATGAGACCTGTGTAGTGCAGGTGTTGGCCTTTGTTGCCCTTTGCTCTCAGATTTTCCAGGGGGCTACCCCAGGTTCTGTTCCTTCTCAGACGTGAAGTCTCTCCCCTGCTCCCACAGTGGCGCTACTGCATCCGCTTGGAGAACCTCGACAGTGACGTGGTTCAGCTCCGGGAGCGACACTGGAGGATATTCAGTCTGTCTGGCACCTTGGAGACAGTGCGAGGCCGAGGGGTAGTGGGCAGGGTGAGCATCTTTGGGCTGCTGATCTTGGTTTCTGGTCCCACCCAGCAGTCCTGGGAGCTTAGCGCATGGTCTCCTCCTCTGTGGTTAGGGACAGGGGCTCAGTGTGTGAAAGCACAGGACTATTGAGAGTGAGAACGCTCACTGTGAGGGAGGCGTCTTATAACCCATTTCACAGATGGTGACACTGAGACTGTTATGTAACTAGCCCATGGTCCTTATAACTCATAGCAGCAGGTCCTGGATTTGGAGCCAAGTAAGTGACATTGGTGGCCACCCTGTTTAAAAATCTGAACTGGGAAGCCTTTGGGTGTGGCACACAGCCCCCACCTCTCCCAGTTGTCCTTCCTCTGCCTCTTCACACACGTACATCTTCTGGTCACCCTTGAAGAGATCTGATTTTGCAATTCCTGCGCTACCCCGCCCACTCTCCTGAGAAATAAAGTCAAGAGAAGGGGCCACGTTCAATAAGCAGTTATACACGTTAGCAGGGACTTGGGGAGGCAGCGTGGGATAGAAAGAACAGGGCTTTGGATCTCATCTCTTTTCAGATGCCCACTGTGTTGTTTACTTGCTGCATAACTTTGACCAGGTTATATAACCAGAACCTCATTTTTTAGGATAACATCTGTTACCTTATGATTACCAGGTTTTAAGTTAGCAGATGTTTGCTGATCATAAGGCACTTAGGGAATGGACGTTGAAAGGGATATTTGCAGAGATCTTGGCATCTTTGTCTGGAAACCTCAGATGTTTAGTCTGAGATTATCTTCCCCAGGGCCAGAGTAAAAGGCCCAGGTCAGTGGTGGTGCTGTGAGAGGAGGTGCTGGCTGGCCGTTATGGTGGGAGGCATGAGAGGGCATCTGGTCCTGACTCGGTGATGGTCAGCATGTTGCCCTGGGGTACAGGGAGCTTGTCTGATCTGACCTGTTTTGCCTGAACCCTCATAGGAACCAGTGTTATCCAAGGAGCAGCCTGCCTTCCAGTACAGCAGCCACGTCTCCCTGCAGGCCTCCAGTGGGCACATGTGGTGAGTAAGTGGGTGTGGGGGCAGCTTAGGTCCACGGACACTGCGGGTCAGAAAAGTGAGAGCTCATAGCATGCAGTTCACTTTGGACCCAGTGAAGTCCTGAGGTGGAGCTGTATCTGCCGTTCACTGTTGTGTGAGTCTTGCCTGATTCATGACTTTCCCAGTTCTCTGTGATTTTGTGGAATGAGTGTGTGTGTGTGTGTGTGTGTGTGTGTGCGCGCGCGCGCGCGCACTCAGTTGCTCAGTCATGTCTAATTGCAATTCCATGGATTGCAATTCCATGGACTATACCCTGACAGGCTCCTCTGTCCATAGAATTTTCCAGGCAAGAATACTGGAGATTTCTTTCTCCAGGGCATATTCCCCAGTCAGGGATCGAACTGTGTCTCTCACATCTTCTGCACTGGCAGGTGGATTCTTTACCACTGTGCCATCTGGGAAGGCCCCTGTGGACTTAGGTCAAAGCAGTCTGGTGACTTTTTGCTACAGAGCTGCTGATGAGTTGGTTTTTTCCCTTGGGGTTTCACTCTGTATCCTGAAAGCATAGTTGGATGGCTTATGCAGGGTGCATTGAAGGGCTGAATTCAGGACAACTTCATTTCTTCTTTTCATGAAGGGCCAGGATGGGCTCTTGGGTCCCTGGACCAGTGTTATCCTGGCATGAGCCAGGCAGAAGAGCCCGAGCCTGCTTTATTCTGCCTCAGTTGTGGTGCTGAGGGCACAGGGCTCTCCAGACCTCTAAACCAGTTTCTCTCTGACTCCCAGGGGCACTTTCCGCTTCGAGAGGCCTGATGGTTCCCACTTTGACGTCCGGATCCCTCCCTTCTCCCTGGAAAGCAATAAAGACGAGAAGACACCGCCCTCAGGCCTTCACTGGTAGGCCAGCAGAGCCCCTGAGCACCCAGGCTCCGCCCTGAACAACAGCTCACATCCCATGAGAGTTGCTGCAGAACTCTGTAATGGCCACAGTGGGTCTCTTAATCGTTTGTGCCATTTGATTGCGGGGTTCTTACTTTGGTGGGTGGATTATAACTCTTCTCCAGAAGACCCACGTGGGCCTTCTCCAAGGCTGGCCTTCCCCGTAAGCCCTGCCTACGCTGTGTTCCAGTAAACCTTTCCATCAGGAGCTCTGTGTTCAGCTGCCATAGGTGTGGGAGTCCCATAGCCTGTCACACAGTTGTTCAGAATGTGAGGTTTGGGCAATAAACCAGTGTACGCTTGGCCACCCTTCCCATCTCTGCCCCCGGGGTCTCAGGCTCCTTTTCTGACCCGGC
>SJYQ01091748.1:202128-221251 GCA_006410935.1 Redunca redunca | reverse complement strand
GGGGGTGTGGGGTGGGGGCCCCATTAATGCTAGTGATTGTTTTTCTGAGTAACAATTTGTAGCCCATGCAGTTCCGAAAATAATCTCAAGGTGCTAATATCCTGAGGTCTCTTTTTAAAACCCAGTTTCAGAGAAATGGGAGGTAAAACTGTCAACTGCACACAAAGATCAGGGGAGGGTGCTGGCACTGTGGATATTTATCTTCCCTGAATTTTCCGAATGTTCTGTATCATGAGCTTGCTTACAAAATGGCAAGAGAAAAAGAAAAAACCAGAGAGAGCCTCTTTTAAAAAAATCTATTTATTTCCCCCTGTCTTGGAATGGCACTTCTGATGGGCTGTTATAGAATATTAATCTCCTATGCGTGGTCATTTATTTGCCAAATTTTCTTTTAATTTCATCCTTCATCCCATCATCAGTGCATCGTTTAAAAATCATTGTGTTCTTTGTCCCCTGTGACTGTTTCTTAGCCATTTAGCCTCTGAGACGTGTCCAATCACAGCTCCCTCTTCCCCGTCTTTTCCCACTCTAGCTGCTTGAATATTACTTCTCAGGAATGCCTCACACCTTATTTGTCTTTATTGGGGTCTTTTGATGCCACTGTTTAGTCTCAAGAGGAGCGAGATGCCCAGAAATTGGAGATGGCGCTGTGGAAATTTCTGGGCTCTCCCTAGATTCACCTGATAACCAACCCTTCGTGCAAGGAAAACAAAGGGCACAGAGTGGTCCTTAAGCTGGGAACAGCCTTGCAGGACAGCCGCTTCCTGACCTCCACGTTTTCTCCAAGTGTCAGCCCAGTGGAGAGAAACGGGAGGCGGGGAGGGTCCGGGCACGCTCTTGCCTGCTGCCCGACCATCACTACTGCGTTCTTTTGGTGAATCTCATTTGCAGCTGGAACTCTGGGGAGGGCACAGGAGACGTGCACCCGGACGACAACCTAGAACACGGAAGGCGATTGAGCTGATGCTTCCAGGAGGCTCACAAGTGCCCAGAGCCCGTGGTCTCATGCCCGATTCCTCAGATGAGATCTGGGGACCAACAGCATCATCCCACCTGAGGATCTGCTGGAGTTCAGACTCTCAGGCCCCACCCCAGACCTATGGAACCAGAATCTGCATGTTAAAAAGCTCCTTGAGTGATCTGTGGTTACTGGCACATTTGGGGAACATTGGGCTGGAGGACAGAGTGGATGCAACCCCGGTTATGGGTCAGATGAGGCCCGAGGATAAAGAAGGGGTCTGCACCTCTGTGCTGCTCAAAGTATGGTCCCCAGACCAGGGCCCATTTGAAACACATCCATGATAAAACGAGAGGAAGAGACACGTGTTTGGAAACTTAACAGTGAGTTGACATCACTGGTACACCCAAGCTTGCCTTTTGTGTGTGTGTGCATTTTCATTTCATTCTCCAACAATTCATTTTTATTGTATTTTATTAAAAATTTGGTCCAAGGTAGGTTGAAAATTAAAGGGGGGGTGGGTGTAAAACCTAGCCCTTTATCAGATGATTTGAGAAGCGCACCACATAGACTGCCACCTTATACCAGGAAGTGAGTGGAGATTTGGGAAACAAGCCAGCCCGGGGCAGTGAGAAAGAGGCGGCTTTGAGGATGACACAGAGAAGGCATGGCGGGTGGGGAGTGGGCTGGGCACTCTGTGGTGGGGAGGCTTGGGACTCTTGCCACAGCAGAGGTAAGACCTGGTGGACCCCTTGCCAGGGTCCCCAGCTGCTGTGGCCACACTTGTCCCTGGAATAAGGTGTGCAGGTACCGGGAGTCTCCCTGGAGGACAAGACGTGGGTTCAGACTCTCAGATCCTTGAAGCCTCCCTGCTCCATCACTCACCTGCCCCCTTCTCTCCAAAGAGCAAATGCCCAGATTGCAGATCTTGTGGGTCATCAGAGCAGTGACCATGTAACAGGGTGGTCACACCCCTCACCACCCTTTTACACACTGGCAGTCCTGGGAGGGGCCAAGCTGGATGGTGCCCAGCCCCACTTTCCATGGGACCTCCCAGCGCAAGTGTACCCAGGGTGGGTCTGGTGGAGCTTCTGCCAGCCAGGAATCTGCAGGGCACAATGGAAACATGCTTGAGCTCCAGGGACTGATAGACCTGAGTTCAAATCCCTGCCCTGCCATCAGCCCGCTGCCCGTTCTGAGCATTGCTTCACCCCCAGCGCCCCCCACTGATCCTTCAAAGTGCTTATTTAGATTCATGGGTCACCTCTCACACTACCATCAAAAAAACCCCCACAAACCTATCTTCAGAAAGCATGTACTGTTTTTTTGCAGGAAGTTGTACTTCAAATTAAAGAAGATAGTCACCTAGGGACACTTGAGTAGTTCCTTTTCTTTTAATGCAGAGCTCAGCCTCCCTGGATGAACCCAGTGGGCTGCTTGTAACCGCAGCTTGCTCGTGCTCACGCTTAGTCACTAAGTTGTGTCCAACTCTTTTGTGACCCCATGGACACTCCATCCCCCCCAGGCTCCTCTGTCCCTGGGATTCTCCAGGCCAGAATACTGGAGTGGGTAGCCACACCTTCCTCCAGGGGATCTTCCCAACCCGGGGAAGGTCTCCTGCATTGTCCTTCTCCTCAATTCCTTGCCTCCCTACTTCCCCTCCTTCCCTCCTTTCTAACGTCCCTTGGGATACTTTTTGCCATCACTGTGCTGGACCCCAACACTACAAGTGGAGGAGGAGATAAACTCCATCCTTTTTCTGAGTTTAAAGTGTTTTCGGGGGGGCCAATGATGAAACCGATTGAAAGTCAGTAGGGCTACTCTGTTCTGACCCTCCCTCTATGCTGGATCCTCGGCTCCCATCCTCACAGCAACCACTGGGGCCGTGGTGTCTGTCCTTCTGGTCATTCCCACCACCACTGGTCTGCCCGTGGCCATGTAGAAAATTCCAGAACACAGAGATTCAGAGCTTCCAGTGAGCTGCCCGTTCATAGCAGAGCTGGACTCAGCCACGACCCCGCCTCCCTGCAGGGCCCAGGTCTCAGTCGCACCCAGAGCATCTCTGTCCTCAGGGGTTTCCTGCCAGGGAGCACGGGGTGGGGGGCGAAGGGTCAGAGCTCTTGCCGTAACTGACATTGCTGGTACACCCAAGCTTGCTTTTTGTGTGTGCTCGTGTGTTTTCATTTCAGTCTCCAGCAATTCATTTTTATTTTATTTTATTAAAAATTTAGTCCTAGGTAGATTGAAAATTAAGGGGGGGACATCCAGCCCTTTATCAGATGGTTTGGTTGAGACCTCTCCGAGTTGTCCCCAGCCCAGCAGGTGATTTCTAACAGGCAAGTTTTCTCGTATGTTGAGTACTAAACTCTGGGCCTCTTAGCAGCAAGGTTTGGGTGTCCAGGAAGTGGGGTGCCATGCCAGGCACAGTGGTTCTCTCCTTAAACATCAGTTCTGAGATGGCTGCCGGGACCCTGCAGACCCATTCTTTTCATTGGCGAACCTGGTGGAGAGGGCCGCGTTTGTGCAAGGAACTAGCTCTTTTCAGAATAGCCTCACAGCACGGCAGAAATCAGGCAGACCCGGGCTGGATCCCAGCTGCCTCTCTGAGAGGCCAGCATGTCCTGTGACACTTCCAGGATGCAGCCCCAGCGTCGCTTCCTCCCATGAAGCCTCCACTGGTCCCCACGAAAGTGAACTTCAACCCTGGCTGCACACTGCAATCACTGGGAAATTGAAAACTCCCCTGGTGATATCAGGGGACCTCCGTGTGGAGAACCACTGGCTAGACCAGAGGTTAACACACTATCTCCAAGAACATAAGAACGTGAAAATGTAGTTGCTTAGTCATGTTCGATTCTTTGCAATCCCATGGACTGTAGCCTGCCAGGCTCCTCTGTCCTTGGGATTTTCCAGGCAAGATTACTAGAGTGAATTGCCATTCCCTTCTCTAGGGTATCTTCCCGACCCAGGGATTGAACCCAGATCTCCCACGTTGCTGCAGATTCTTTAGTGTCTGAGCCACCAGGAAAGCCTGTAATTATCTGCTGAACAAAACAGCCCTTCATTTACATATTGTCTGCGGCTGCTTCCAACTACAAGGGTGTTTGAGTAGTTGTGACAGAAATTGTCTGGCCTATGAAAGCTCAGATATTTATCATCTAGGCCTTTACAGAAGAAGTTTGTCAGCCACTGAACTAAACACTCACTCTATTCAACCGTCATAATGTCCTTCTCCCTTAAAACTTAACATGTGAAGTTGTGATCATTGGTTCATGTGTACAGCAGATAGGAGCATCTCAAGGGTGGGGACCTCTCCAAGTTGTCCCTATGGTCACCAGCACAACAGGTGATTGCTAACTGGCTGGTGTGCTCATATGTTGACTATTGAACTTTGGGCTTCTTAGCAGCAAGATTTGGGTGTCCAGGAAGTGGGGTACCTGCTGGGCACAGTGGTTCTCTCCTGAAACATAAGCTCCAAGGTAACTAAAAGCAAAGTGAAGAACAGAGGGATGATGTCAAGACGCAGGGCCGCAGATGAGGGCTTGGAGGTGCCTGCAGAGTGTGCTTTAGGACATCCAGTAGTGGTTGGAGTTGTTTCTACTTCCGGGGACTAGGTTATATTTGTCTAAAGGCACTGCTCTGCCTAAAGAATCTGCCTGCAATGCAGGAGACCTAGGAGACGTGGGTTCGATCCCTGGGTCAGAAAGGCCCCCTGGAGAAGGAAATGGCAAGCCACTCCAGTGTTCTTGCCTGAAAAATCCCATGGACAGAGTAGCCTGGCGGGTGACAGTCCAAGGGGTTGCAAAGAGTTGAACACGCATGTGTGCGTGTGCATGCATGCACACATGCGTGCACACACACAGACAAAGGAACAGCACATGTGGACTGGGCCTCATGGAGCTCTGAGATATATTTGGGTTACACATGGGTGAGTGCCATGTGGGCACATGGACCTGCCCATTCTCTGACTCTGTCTTCAGTGGGATGGGGGCGAGGGTCTAGGTCCGGAACCATGTTGGAGAGTCTGAAGTTGCCTCCACTCTGACCCTTGTCACCCTCTGCCCTGTGCTTGTCGCCCATCCCTGGCCTTGCCAGTCCCCCTGGAACTGCAGTGAACTTGGGATGCCAGAGGAGAAATTCTCACAGCTGTTGGTAGGAAAGAGAATTGTGGCAGACATCGGAAGACCAGGGCTTTGTTTTTATGTAGAAATATCTATGGGAGTTGTTTTAATTTAGTTAAGAAAAGTGACACAGCTAATCAAAAAGTCTTTTGCCCACAAATCAGAACATAGAGGTAAATTCAAAAAGAAGGCTTTCCAGGAGTGGGGAAAGGTTAAAAAAATAAAAGGCTTCAGATTTAATCCCCTTTATTCTCATTATCTGGGGTCAGTCACCGTTAACCTTTTGGTATACGTTCTGCCAAGTAATGCTTTGTGCGTATCAGTGTGTAACTTAATTAACGAATGGATTTTTTTTTACTGCACTGGGTCTCCGTTGCTGCCCGAGGGCTTTCACTCGTTGCGGCAAGCAGGAGCTACCCTCCAGTTGCGGTGCACGGCTTCTCGTTGTGGTGGATTCTCTTGGTGCAGAGTGTGGGCTCTAGGGCGTGGACTCAGTAGTCCTGGTGCACCAGTTCGGTTGCCCCGAGGCATGTGGAGTCTTTCTGGACCAGGAATCCATCCTGTGTCCGCTGCATTGGCAGGCGGATTCTTAACCCCCGGACCATATACCATTTGCGCGTGATTGAGCATCTTTTTGTGAGAGCGCATAGGTTTGCATCCCTATTCTGCCTTCAGTTTATCAGCTGGATGGCACCCGATTGGTCACGTCACCTTTTGATACCTCAGTGTCTTCATCAGTCAAATGGGGGAATGATGCCCATCTCACAGGGCCGCGGGGAGGATCCCACGGGGTGATGGTGCCAAGTTGCTTTGCCACGTGTTCTCCGGGCAGGAAGGGGCTACACTTTTCCAGGTCCTGGGTCTGTGCCAGCTCAGCCTGATCTTTCTTACACCAGCTTTTGGCTTCTTTTCTTTCCAGGATGGAGAAGGGGGACGGGCACGAGGAGGAGGACTTTCGCATGGATTGCCGCCACGAGAGATACCCCGCCCGTAAGTGGCCTCAGCTGCAGGAGCTGGCGCTGCGGATTCGTAGGCTGTCTGAGAAGAGAGGACCTGGAGACGGGCCAGGCCGACCTCTCCCTGCGCCCCTGCATTTCCCCTAGACACACGCTGTAGAGGGTGAAACTGAGGCTGTGGGAAGCAGAGCAAGTCTGCGTGCAGCAGCCACAGCCCTTGCAATGGGGTCGCAATGCTAAGGAAGCAAGAAGGACACTGCGTACCTTAAAGACAGGCAGGGGAGCCACAGTTCCGTGCAGGCCGGGTTCACCATGGGCCTGAAGGGACAGGAGCTCTGGGTGGAACTAGCCAAATCAGGGGAGTCCCAGGTCCCAAGATCTGTTTGAGCCATGGATGCTCCCGGAAGCTCAGCAGGCTTCACTATACAGGACAGACTCTAGGGCTCCTGTGCAGAAAACAAATGTCAGAAAGCAAAAGAGAGGAAGGCTTTGCTCCGGATAGAAAAGAAAGGAGCTGATACAAGATTAAAGGGGCAGAATCTCATCTGAGCCTACTGCTTGCCCACCCTGTGCTCCCTGCCCACCCCACTCTGTACTAAGGACTTTTTTTTTTTGCCTGATCTCCTGTTCTTGCTGACGACCAACCCCAACAGCTGGGATTACTGTCTACACTTCGCAGAAAGGAGGGCTCAGAGAGGCGGAGCCACTTGCCAAAGGTCACACAGCTTAGCTAGTCAGTGACAGGACTGTTAGAGCAGATGCTCATATGTCTCAGACATGTTAGGAGACTACAGTGCCTCCCAGCTGCTTGTATCTATATCTCTGTGCCTGGGGGCTTGCTCCACCTCTACCCACAGAAGGCAGGAAGCGCACAAAGAGGCTGGCACATAGACATCCCGGCTCCCTCGCCCCTTGAGTAGGATCGCCTGGAGGTGTGTGATTTGCAGGATTACCTAAGTGTTACCAGTCTAGGGGCTTCCAGGTGGCTCAGTGGTAAAGAATCCACCTACCAGTGCATGAGATGAAGGAGACACGAGTTCTGTCCCTGGCTTGGAAAGATCCCTTGAAGGGGCAATTGACAACCTGCTCCAGTATTCTTGCCTAGGAAATTTCATGGACAGAGGATGCTGGCCGGCTGCAGTCCGTGGGGGTCACAGAGGGTCAGACACGACTGAGTGGCTAACGCACAGCACCATGCCTAGCGGCCACCTGGGCTGGCCGCCTTCCCTCCCCGGGCCATGCTCCCCCTCTGCCAAGTCTGGCGGCACCTCTGAGGTGTCTCCCCTTTGCTCTGATTCCTATCTCAGGGTCTGCTTCTGGGGAGTCTGAACAAGATGGCAGAAATTTAAACTCAGGTCTGTCTGACCCTACCCTCTGTGATCCTAGTAACTGAGTGAGGAATGGCTCTGATGGGAGAAAGAAGACGGAGGCGGGTGAAGGAGCCTGGGAGGAGACCTGGTTGGGGAGGAGGAGAGGGTCTGGTCTCCATGCTGAAGGAAGAGTCTCCTGGGGGAAGCACCAGTCCAGAAAGGTGGTCAGAATGCTAACTGCTTGCCTGAGGAACTGGAGTGTGCGGTGGGCACATATACTGTGGTTTCATGTCAGGTGTCAGGATGGAGGGCTTCCTGGAGGGAGAGGTCAGGAACCAGGGCACGGAGGTGGCTGGGAAGTGTTATCTCCTCTGATAACAGAGGAGAGCAGGAAGCACATGCTAGGGATGGGCTGAGAGCCCTGGCATGTTCAGAGCCCCACCCCAGAGCACCACCGACTCCCTGAGTGGACCTAGCATTGCCCCTTCCCAGGGGGGCCCTGCAGAGCGGGCAGGAAGCCCTGGGTGGAAAGAGGTCATGCAGCTTGTCTTGGGGGCAATGGGGAGACAGGAGGAG
The DNA here is from genome assembly GCA_006410935.1 of Redunca redunca. Taxonomy (NCBI): domain Eukaryota; kingdom Metazoa; phylum Chordata; class Mammalia; order Artiodactyla; family Bovidae; genus Redunca; species Redunca redunca. Next base: position 213,330 of record SJYQ01091748.1, on the reverse strand, counting down.
GAAAGGCCAGATCCCTGAGGCCTGAGGATGGAAGAAAGAGCTGAAGGAGTGTCTGGCCCTGAATGCAAGCCCTGGGATGGAGAGTGGGGACAGCCAGGCTTGGGGGGGCCGCAGAAGCCCTGCATCCCCAGCCCAGCCCCGGCACCCACGTCACCTCCCAAGCATCAGATGCATTCCCCAGGTCAACAGCCCATGGAGAATTCCTTCTTTTGTGCCCCCAACAAATACTGAGCTGTGCAGGCCCTCCATCTTGGCACTAGAGATGCAACCAGAAGCCAGATCAGACAAAGCCCCTGCCTGTGAGGCAGGGAGTCTAGAGGAGAGAATCGAGTGAGATGTGAACTCAGAAACAAATAAGACCATCTCAAGAGCTAAGGAGCGTGATGATAAAGCGGGTTCCAGGAGACCCCTGTAGAGCCACCTCTTTGAGGAGCGGCTGGGGACTTAAGGAGTGAGAAGGAGTCAGCCAAAGAGCCTTCTGGGCAGAGGAGCGGCAGGTGCCAAGTCCCCAGGGCAGGGCCAGCCAGCCCTGGAGGCCTCGTGGCTGGGGTGGGGAGAGCAATGGGGAGGTGGGGATGGATGGCGGGCGGGGGGATGGGGCTGGGGGACCCAGGAGGTGGGACCATGCGAAGGAGTTGGCTCTGCAGTGGGGAGCCCAGGGGCATTTTGAGCAGGGAAGAGACGTACCCAGGTATTCTTTTTTTGTTTGTTTTTTAGTATTTATTTTTTTATTTGGCTGCACCTTGTCTTATTGTGGCACACGGGATCTTAAGCTGCAGACTCTTAGTTGTGTCATGAGGGCTGTTAGTGGCAGCATGGAGAGTCTAGTTCCCTCACCAGGGATTGAACCCGGTCCCCCTGCATTGGGAAATGAGGAGTCTGAACTAGTGGGCCACCTGGGAAGCCCCTGTATCTGTATCTACATCTACATCATCTTTATCCGTACCCATATCTACCCGTCCTCCTTCTATCCATCTGCACTGTGGGAAAAAGGACAGAAGGGGAGGAAGAGAGAGACCAGGAGAACAGCTTAGACACTGTCGCCATCCTCCCAGGAGTGATGGTAGCCTGACCTGCAGCAGCAGAGATAAAAGTGGGCGAATTCAAAAACCTTTTGCTGGAAGAGTTGTCAGAGTGCCTGTTTGTGTTCCTCCAGAGCAGATCCCGAGATGAAGACTCAACAGCAAGTGCCTTATGTGGGGCATCCCAGAAAATGCAAATAGGTGCCGGGCAGGCAGGCTCGGCAGGGAAAGGCAGGTGGCAAGTGAAAGTCACCTTCCAAGTGGTCATCAGCAGAGCCTCCGCTGGAGGACTCAGGGAGCCAGGGCAGAGTGCGTGGTCCGAGTTATCCCCCCAGCCATGACAGCGACTGTCCTTGGGCACTGTGTGAGGGCTGCTGGAGTGGGGTGGGGTGGGGTGCATGAATCTCCTGGGGTGGATTGGAGGAAGTCTCCACAGGAGGTGAGCAACATGCTTCACTTGGGGGGAGGGGGCGCCCACAAAATCAGCTTGTCTGATTGGAGGTGAGGGATGGGCCAGGAACCTAGGATATGCTCGGAAGTTTCAAGTCAGCCATCAAGGGTCAGATGTCACCCACGGATGGAAACGGAGAGGATGAGTTTGAGGGGGGTGCAATGATAGGGCATCTGTGTCAAGTTTTAGGGGTGTGTAGGGTTGAAAACAGAGACAGTTGAAGCTGGGGGACTGCTGAGATGGTCTAGAATCATGTAGGGTGGGAGAGATGGAGCGGCCACAAGGTCCTAACACCCTGGGGCTCAAAGAGAACCATGGAAGGGCTTCTCTGGTGGTCCAGTGGTTAAAACTCTTTGCTTCCTATGCAGGGGGCGTAGGTTTGATCCCTGGCCGGGGAACACCCATGTGCTGTGTGATATGGCCAATTAATAAATAAAATAAAATTACTGTAAAAAAAATTAGGTAGCTTTTAAAAAGAGAATGAGAAGCAGGGAAGCTGGTAGAGAAGGGGCTGTGGCTCCCAGAGGTTTGTCAAACCCCAGCTCCTTGGGGAAGAAAGGAAGCGTGGGCCGCACAGTGCCTCTGCCAGGCGTGCCTTTCATCAGGCAGCCGAGCTAGTGGGTTGGCTCTTTCTCCTGGGACTATGGGGGAGGCTATGGGGACTCAGAGTTCAAACAGCGAGGTAGAGAAAGAGCCGGTCTGCTGTTGGAGTTGAGGGCAGGGGCAGCAGAGTGTGGGCAGGATGCTGGCTGGAGGGCCCTGGTCACTGGCATTGTCCATAAGTGGGCTGTCTGTGGCCACGTGAAAGTCATTGATTCACTCACGTATTCCACAAATCTTTGCTAAAGATGCTACTCTGGGCTGGTCGTCACATGCTGGGCTCTGGAACATGGAGATGAAGAAGGCAAGTCTGGGCCCAGGAGCTCCCAAAGCACTGCTGTATTGCTGGCCAGAGCCACCAAGGGGTCAGCGCAGCTGCTGTGACAGCAGAGGCCAGGTGCCTCATCCTGCTGAGGGAGGGAGGGGTGGAGAAGAGGAAAGAGAGGGGTGCTTAGTCTCCGGGTGTTCCAGCTTGGTTGAATTCTACAGCTGTAATGATGATACCTGGACTTAATGAGGAAAACAGCCAAGCGGAAGAGCTCCGTCAGCCCCACCAGGTCTGATGACAACATCTCACCCTTGTGGATGCTCTGAGGACTTCACGTTGATCCTCTCCCTCTCATCTAACCCCAAACATATGTAAGAGCTGGACCATAAAAAAAGCTGAGCACTGAAGAATTGATGCTTTTGAACTGTAGTGTTGGAGAAGACTCTTGAGAGTCCCTTGGACTGCAAGGAGATCAAACCAGTCCATCCTAAAGGAAATCAGTCCTGAGTGTTCATTGGAAGGATTGATGTTGAAGCTGAAGCTCCAATACTTTGGCCACCTGATGCAAAGAACTGACTCACTGGAAAAGACCCTGATTCTGGGAAGATTGAAGGCAGGAGGAGAAGGGGGTGACAGGATTCTGGGAAGATTGAAGGCAGGAAGAGAAGGGGGTGACAGAGGGTGAGTTGGTTGGATGGCATCACCAACTCGATGGACGTGAGTTTGAGCAAGCTCCAGGAGTTGGTGATGAACAGGGAAGCCTGGCATGCTGCAGTCCATGGGATCGCAAACGGTCAGACACAACTGAGCTGCTGAACTGAACTGAACTGATAGACCCATTTTACAGACAGGGAAAGTGAGGCCTAGGGAGGTTATGGTTGAGCCAGGAAGAGGACGTGTGCCCAGCCTGTCTGCTTCCAGAGCCCATACCCCGAGTCATCAGGGATGGGCTGCCACATGTCAGTCAGTGGCTCCACGTCAGGCATACCCCATGCATACCCCAGGCAGCCTTTGGGGGTACAGGGCCCAGCCACAATGGGTTGGGTCCTCACATGGGTCATGGGCTAGAGAGCAGCCTGATACCACCTCCAGGGAAATGACACCATCCGCAGAATGCGGCCTCTTAGCTGCTGGTGGAGTTTGGGCCAAGAAAATGTTTTGGAAAGGCCTGGACCTATTTTGCAATATTTCTGTGCTGAGCAACTGTTCAGATCTGGTGGTGGACTGACTCCCCAGCAGGAGGTAGGGGGGAGAAGAAGTGCCAGGGAGCCCGCGTTATTAAACACTTATTGAGTGCAGGTTCTGCTGAGCACTTCATAGCCGCTGGCACAGCCCTGGGAAGGAGGGGTGACTGTTCTTATTGTATAGACGGCGAGACGGAGGCTCTGAGATGTGGATTGACTTTGTCAAGATTTCTGGTGGGATCTCTGGGCAGGATGGCTCAGCTTGGCACGTAACTTTTTCCTTTTATCTTGGGAACCAGGCTGTTCCTGCTCTGGCCCCCAAACTCCTCACCGCATCTCTTCCCTCTCTCCCCTGCCTCAGTTGGCTGAGGCATGGCCTTTCTCTTTCTAGAACAAGCAGAACGCATTCCCCACCCCACCCCACCCCGGAACCTTTGCACATGCTCTTCTCACCACCTGGAATGCTCTTCCTCTAAATCTTTGCTTGGCTGGCTTTGTCTTCTCTGTAAGCTCAGCTGAAGGCCACTTCCTCAGAGAAGCTCCCCTAACCTGCATCAGCTCCCCCGTCGACATCGCATCACTGTGTCTGTACCTCTCTGAAATCATATTTACACACCTGGTTTGGGTTTTGTTGCCTTTCTCCGCTGGGTTCCATGAGATTAGGCACCCTGTCTCTTCTTAATTAATAATTTATCAATTAATTAATATTCATATTAATAATATAATAATGTGCGTGTGCTCAGTCGCTTCAGTTGTGTCCAACTCACTGTGGACACGCAATGGGCTGTATCCCGTCAGGCTCCTCTGTATCCTCCAGGCAAGAATACTGGAGTGGGTTGCCGTGCCCTTCTGCAGGGGATCTTCCCAACCCCAGGATCAAACCTGCCTCTCTTGCGTCTCCTGCATTGCAGGCAGACTCTTTACCCACTGAGCCACCTGGGAAGCCCAATAGATAATAATATAATTCATTAGATTATCATTTCTTTTTGGCTGCACTGGGTCTTCGTTGCTGCGCGCACGCTTTCTCTGGGTGTGGCGAGCAGGGGCTGTTCTCTAATTGCATCGTGCAGGCTTCTCTTTGCGATGGCTCCTCTCGTTGCAGAGCACAAACTCTATGTGCACGGGCTTCGGTATTTGCAGCTCGAGGGCTCCAGAGCACAGGCTCAGTAGTTGTGGCTCATGGGCTTATTTGCCCCGAGGCATGTGGGATCTTCCCAGACCAGGGATTGAACCCGTGTCCTTTGCATTGGCAGGTAGATTCTTAATCACTGGACCGCCAGGGAAATCCTAGGCACCTTATCTTCTGTTTTGTTCACACCTGTATCCTGAGAGCCTGGAACAGTGCATGGCACACAGTAGGTGCTGAATTACTGCTTTAAACTTCTCATTTTCTCGCACTGTATCCCACTTGAGAACTCACTTTTATATAAACAATTACGTGAACTTTTGCTTTTCTTAACTGTTCTAAAAGTTGCTATTTTTTTCTGGGGCTACTATGATATAGATTCTGCCACATTTTTTTTTATTCTGAGCAAAGTGGTTTTGAAACCTACCTCTGGGGCTCTGCAGTGCCACCAGCTAGCTCAGGAGCTCCTCAGATGTGACATTTCATGGAGGCGATGCTGCCATATGGTCCAGGTGTTTGCGTCTTCCTTTTAGGGGCAACTGGGGTTTGCAGCTGATTGCAGCTGTCAAGTTCAATGCCCAAGACAAGCTTCTGACTTTGCCAGGTGTGTCTGCGAGGCTGGGCTGGCTGAGAGGCTGTCACTCGCCGGGTACAGAGGTGGCTTCTGAGAGCTCTGTCTAGACGTGTCTCTGCTGCCGCTGCCCTCAGAATAGCAGAGGGAATTTCAAGGAAGACTTTTCTGGGCTCGGAGCAACTTGGCATTTTTATTAGATCAAAATCAGATCCAATGTAGTACTGCCTGAGTTGGCTTCCTTTATTAAAATGGAAACAGACAATATTTCTGAAATAAATATCAATGCCAACTTGCTGGGCACACAGCTTGCAGATTTCTGAGACCCTGGCACTGAGGTAGAGAGAGCCAAGCCAATGTCAGTATCAGAATCCCCTGGAAGGCTCCTTGAAACATGGATTTCCCAGTCCCACTCCAGCGTTTCTGGCTTCTTGGAACACAGATTCCCAGGCCCCGCTGGGGTTTCCAGCTGAGGAGGGTGGAGCCTGGGATCCTGCATTTCCAGGGCTGCTGCTTCTGCTGCTCCATGGACCAGACTCTGAGCAACACTTGGCCCCGGGCTCCCGCCAGGAGGGAGTCTTCATTTTGTCACCCACTAGGCTTCCCTGGTGGCTCAGATGGTAAAGAATCTCTGCAACGCAGGAGACCCGTGTTCGATCCCTGAGTTGGGAAGATCCCCTGGAGAAGGAAATGGCAGCCCACTCCAGTATTCTTGCCTGGAGAATTCCATGGACAGAGGAGCCTGGTGGGCTACAGTTCATTGCATTGCAGAGTCGAACATGAGTGAAAGGACTATCACTCACTCACTGGGCTGTTCAGCAGCTTCTGGGTGGAAATTGCTGCTTCTGGGGTCATGTCTCTTCTCATCCATCCCCCAAAGACACAACCTGAATCATAGCTTCTTCACCCCCTCCCAGCCCAAACCCTCCAATGGGAGCATCCTTGGTGGGCTGGGTGTTAGGTCTGTGCCAACTCCTCCCGGACATTCCCCCAGAAGCCTTCTCCTGCCTTCCCACCCCTGCTTCAGTTTTCTTTCAGTCACTCAGCACTCTCGGAATCCTTCTCTGCTAACTCTCTCCCCACTGGAATGGAAATGTCAGGAGGACGGGGATCTTGTCACCACATTCGTGCCTGGAGTAGGGTTGGTCCTTAGGACCTTTCCAGTGAATGGTCCAGCTCACTTCATCCTCATAAGTTCCTTGGATTTCGAGCAACAGTGTTATTTTTCTTGGCTCACAAGTCTGGGTGACTCCATGCTCAAGCTGGGTCATTGTTCTTCTTTATGTCCATTTTTGCCCCCCTTAGTTCGGGGCAGGCCAGGAATCTGCATCAGGTAAGTCTGATGATGCAGAAGAAACCCCAGGTACAGGAGGAAGCCTGTACTCCCTGGGGGGCTGTCGCTTCCACCTGGCACCCAGCATCTTTGCAGTTGCAGCCTTCTGCTCCTTATCCCTCCAGCCCTGTGTGCCGGGCTTTCCAGCATTACAGACCATCTTGCCTTCCTCCAGCCACCATCGCTGTGCTTTTCACGCCTCCAAAAAGCCTCATTTACCTGCCAATGACCTATTTCACACTCTGTTCCTTCTGCCTGAAGTGACCTGCTCTCTGCCTCCATTTGAAAAAAAAAAAAACCCACACAAAACCTACCAGTGGAATTTTGAGCTTCATGGGGCTTTCCAAGTCTAGCTCAGATGTTCAGGGGTAGCTAGTAATCAACCCCCTCTCCAGTCCCAACAGAGGAGGTTGTGTTCACCTCTGCATTTCCCTGCCCTGCCATTTGAATAGATGAGGGAGAGGTTTACAGTGGTTACAAGCCCAGCCTCTAGAGTGAAGCTGCTTAGGTTCAAATTCCAGGGGTCAAACCTCAAGGATGTAACCTGTCTGGACCTGGGTTTCTTCATCTGTGATGGCACCTAACTTCCATTTCTGAGGACTGCATGAGTCAATGAATGCAGGGCACAGTGAGTGGCTCCCTGGCACAGTGAGAACTGGAGGAATGTTTTCTCCTGTCATCTCTCTCTCTTTTTAAATTTATTTCTGGCTGCACTGGGTCTTCGTTGCTTCACTCGGGTTTTTCTCTGTTTGTGGCGAGCAGGAGTGGCTCTCTAGTTGCGGGGCACAGGCTTCTCATTGCAGTGGCTTCTCTTGTTGTAAAGCACAGGCTCCAGAGCTCACACTCAGTAGCTGTGTTGCATGGGCTTAATTGCTCCTCGGCACGTGGGATCCTCCCAGACCAGGAATTAAACCTGTGTCCCCTGCGCTGGCAGATGGAGTCTTATCCACTGTGCCACCTGGGCAGTCCTGCTCTTGTCGTCTCTTCCCCCTCACTAGGCTGTGAGCATTCAGAGGACAGGTATGCATCTCCCTCCTGTCTCCAGACCCAGCACCCAGTGGGGAGGCTGACACAGAGCAGGTGCTCAACAAACAAGGAAACAAAGGAATCAGTGGCTCTGGGGAGAGGTGGCAGGTCCCGTGGACTCAGCCTGATCCCAAGTGTGGAAAAGAGGTGAAGAGAATGTTCTGACCAGAAACAGTCAGTCCCCAGAAGATAGACTCGAATGAAGAGAGGGATGGAATTCCATTTGATCTCCTAGAACAAGCCACTTCCAAAGCAGACTGGAAAATCCAGCCTTCCCCCCCAGCAGGGATCCCATACAAACCTGCTCTTCTTCCCTAGTCCTCCATCGTTTATTCTTTCAACAAATCTATGCTCTCAACACTGTGTGTGAAATTGTGCTGGGTGCTGGGGACACGGTGATGAATAAAAGCAGAGCTAGTCTGTGTCCTTGTGTTGTATACAGCCTAGAAAAGGAAAAGGGAAGGAAACAAGTGAACAGATATTACCAAATATGACAGAGTCTCAGAAGCACCCTCAGGGCAGAGATTGACAGAGCAGGGTTGACTTGGAGAGGCGGTCAGGGTGGACTTGGAAAAGGAGTGATGACATCACCAGATGGAAGGGTATCCAAAGCCAGACAGCTCAGTGCCAACCTTGTTCCATCTCCCTATCTCTCTCCCACATCCTATATCTGTCTAGAGGTAAGAGTTCCAGATTGGGCAGCTGGGACAGTAAGCTCTGGGTATGACCCATGAGTCCTGGGGAGAGTAAGTCAGCACCTTGGACAGCGGGTGGCGCAGTCCATCTGGCTCTTCTGTATCAGGTGCGGCTCCTTTGGGGTCAAGAATGCCAACACCAGACATCTCCCCACCCTCACTGATTCCTCTACCAGCTTCAGAGCACCTTGGACAAGTCACTTCCCCTCTGATTGTCCCCATTTCCCTATCTGCACATCTGTGATACCATTCTTGGTCTCGAAGGACCCTTCCAACCCAGTGAATTTGTTTTGGAACAATGATTGCAATTTCATACATTTCAACAGAGCTAAGAGCTGATCTCTTGGGATCTCAGTGCCTTGGGGAATTTTGAGATGGTGATTCCCCACTGAGGGATTGAGATGTTAGGATTGGAAGAGACCAAATGTTTAAAAAAGTTCATGTTTGATATCTCGACTAAAACGAGAAGATAAATCACAACTTCTGAGAACCTCCTGTGGGTTGACTGCTCTGCCGGGAGGTTCCAAGGGGATTTAAAACACAGTACTTGTGGCCAACCATCTGGGTGAGGCCTTGGACAAATCTCTTCCCACCTATGGACCTTGGCTTGCTCATCTGTGAAGAAAGGTGGCTGAACCTCAACCCCCTCTATCCTGAGCATTTTGTTATTTTTACATCTCTCTGAGGTTGCATAATGGAGGGCTTCTAGCAGGGGGACTTGCTGGGTCTGCTGATGCCTTTACAACTAACATCCATTTGCAGGCCCAGAGAGGTGAAGCCACTTGTCAAAAGTCAAACAGCTTAAAAAACAAAACAAAACAAAGTTGCTCAGCTTGTTATTGGTGGAGCCTTGATTTGAACCTGTGATGATCGGACTCCAAGTACGGTTCACCCCTGCCCCACAAGCCTGTACCCAGAAGAGGAGAGAGGCAGAGCTAAGAGCATCCCAAATGTACAGAGAAAATGTCCATTTTATCTGGGAAGATGGGAGGAGCCTAGGCCTCCAGGGCAGGGATCACTGCATCCTCCTCCTGAGTGGTTTCTTCATCTGTCAACTCAGGACTTGCTCTGGGCCCAGGAAGGAGCAGACTCAGTCCCCGCCAGCACTGAGTCTTCCCCGGTTAGTGGCAGAGACCTTGCCAACAGAAAGTGACAATCACAGGGAGAGAACAACGTGCAGCCAGTGTACGGGTGGCAAGGTCCATGGAACGCTTTGCAGAGGAGGGAGCATGTGGGTGAAGACCCAGGGTCTCAACAGCCAGAGGACAGCAGGGAGGAGCACATGGGCCGGGGACCAGAATGTGCGAAGCCATGGGACAGAGTCAGGCCAGGGAGCAGTCAGAGGTCAGAAATGGCTCCTGTGCGCTGAGTCCAGCCTGAGAGATGCTGCTTGGCCCACAGGTGGTTTTAAATGCTTTAAAAGCCTTGTGTGCATGCTAAGTCGCTTCAGTCGTGTTCGACTTTTTGCGACCCTATGGACTGCAGCCCACTAGGCTCCTCTGTCCATAGGATTCTCCAGGCAAGAATACTCGAGTGGGTTGCCATGCCCTCCTCCAGGGGATCTTCCCAACCCAGGGGGAAGAAACTGTGACTCCTGTTGCAGGAAGATTCTTTACCGCTGAGCCACTGGGAGGCCCTTGAAAAGCCCTTTAAAATCACTTAGAAGCCAGGAGATTTGATTTCAAAATCCAGATTGTCAGTTTCTCTGAGCGTTTTCGAAGATCGGAGCTCACATTCCCTGGGGCAACAGTTGGCCAGAGCTAAGGAAAGGCTGCTTCTGACCGCTTCACCCAGTTGTGTCATTGGTTTGGGCCCAGTAGACATGTTAAAGTGGGATTTCCTGATCTGTAACATACGGATTTTCCCCCCCCCCTGGCTGGTGACTGACCCCAATGTAAAGGGCCCCAGAGAAGGGAAGTGAGTGGGGAGTCATGGTAGGCCAGTGGGGTGCATGGTGAGGACAGGGCCCCTCCCACTGTAAATGACTCTGGACCCCAAGCCCCTCCTAGGATCCAGGGAACAGGAAGCTTGATTTTTGTTTTGGCCTCGCTGTGTGGCTTGCGGCCCTGAGCAAGGGTGCAGAGCTCTAACCACTGGACAGCCAGAGAATCCCCTGTATTTGATTTTTTTAAAGATATGTATTTATTTACTTTGGGCTGCATCAGGTCTTGGCCGCAGCATGTGGATCTTCCGGTTGCGGGCTCAGGTTTCTCTCCAGTTGTGGCTCGGGCTCCAGGCTGCACGGGCTCTGCCGTTTGCTTGCTCAGTCATCTCCGACTCTTTGCGACCCCCTGGACTGCAGCCCGCCAGGCTCCTCTGTCCACGGGATTCTCCAGGCAGGAGTACTGGAGAGGGTTGCCATGCCCTGCTCCCGGGGATCTTCCCGACCCAGGGCTCGAACCCTGGTCTCCTGCTTGCGGGAAGCAGGCTTAGTTATCCTGTGGCATATGGGATCTCAGTTCCTCGGCCAAGGATCGAACCCGTGTCCCCACACTGGAACCCACACTGGAAGGCAAATTCTTAAGACCACCAAGGAAGTCCTAGGAAGCCTGATTTTGATTCAAAGAAGGATAAGGATCATGGCCCCTCCTTTCCCTTAAAAACACATGATCACTTTCTGTTCCATCAAACTCTCCAAAGTTCTGCTAGTTGGCAACGGTAAGAGCAACTACAATCATTTCTAAATACTCATTTAGAAAAACAATCAAACCTTTCTGTACACCAAATATTTGCTTTTCGATTAAAAAAAAAATCCCAACACCTATATCTTGGCAGCAAGCACTTTCAAAGAATGCAACTGTTTCAGCGACTGGGGCCAAAACAAATGTTTTTCCTAAGGCCAAATGATTCCAGAATGTTTGCCGAATGTTTGCCAAATGTTTCCCAACCCTTTTTAAAAATCTAGTAAAATTAGCAAGGCACCAAC
>SJYQ01091748.1:188740-202071 GCA_006410935.1 Redunca redunca | reverse complement strand
CGTGTGCACACTCCCCAGCATTGGCACAATCTTCCTCATCTTTGCCCGTTCCCTTCCTGCCTTTGTTATGAGGAAGAATCTCCCAATAGAGCTGCTTTGGGGATGGAGGAAGAATAATGAGCTGCCCGTCCTTGGAGGTGTGTAAGCAAGAATCCTTGGCTTCAGCAGGAATTTCTACTTCAAGGGGCTTGCTCTGAGGGATGTCTGACCCTAAAGGATGAGAAGTTATCTGAGCAGAACACATTAAAAAAAATGCTGAAGTTTGGAATCAAGAAGAAATTCATTCAACCCAGCAGCAGTGTAGCTGTGAATCCTAAGGCAGCTGCTTTTGCTGGCTGAGCCTCAGTTTCCTCATCTGTAAAATGGGTTCAGGCTTTTGAGGTCAGAACCTAGCGTGGTGTGTGGACTACACGTGCTCTGTTGCCGTTAGTTTTCTCCCTCGCCCTTCACGTCCATCCCACCCACCATTCCAGGCAGTCTCTCCTCCCCATGTTCCTCTTTGTTCTCATCTTTCTGGCTCCGAGGAGTCACCATGGAATGTTCTCCAGGGATCGAGTCATCTCTCTCCTGGGCTAATGGTCTCATAGAGACAGGGCTGGTGGAGCACCATTCAGGGTGGGTGCTCTTAAGAGAAGGAGACCCCTGAAGCCAGAGAGAGGATGTCTGGAGGGCTTCCTGTAGGAGGAGAGATTTGAGCTGGGCTTTGAGGGTTCAGTTTGATAGTAGGTACAAGGACCTTTTAAGCAGGTCCCAACTTGGAGATGGAAATGGTCTGGTGTGTTAGGAAGACACGAAGGTGGTGCTTGGGTGAAGGCAGGGGAGCGAGCTTCTGAGAGTCAAGAAAAAAGGAAGAATGAGCATGCATGTTGGATCAGATGAGCCTCCCAGCCCCTCCGCTTGCCCAGGCGGAGCAGAGGCTGTGGTCATAGAGGCTGCCCCCTGCCTTGGCCCAGGGAGCAGCTCAGGGCTGGCTTTGGGATGTCCACACACTCGCTCGCTCAAGTAAACGTCAATAAAGGGTCAAGTAAGGTCGGGGCTCTGGAGTCATCTACACTATTCTTCTAACCCTCCCATAGCGCCTTGAGCACATTGGGAACACGCAGTGGACCCCAGGGAAGCCTGATGGGATCGGGGGGTGGTGGGAGACAGGGGAAGCCTTTGGGTGGGTGAAGGGTGGAAAGAGGGTGTGTGGATGGCTTGAGTGGGGGGTGTGAAGCGAGGGCAGGTGGGTATGCAGGGTGGGTGGTCGGGCAGTGGGCAATAGTTGGATGAGAATGTCTGTGAGTTAAGGGCTGGAGACTTGACATGTGAGTGTGGATGTGTTGGCAGGTTGGGAAGCAGACAAGTAGGTGGGTGAGGTGAAAAGTGGCCGGGCGGGTGGATGGGTGGTATTTTGGGTGGTGGGTAGATGTGTGTGTAGAGAGCAGGGCTGGTGGGAGTGTTCTGGGCTGCTGCGAGGATGGATGTGATGTTGGCGGGTGTGTGATGTGTTGATAGGTGGGAGATGCTTGACTGGGTATTAAGGCTTAGGGAGTCATGGTGGGGATAGTATGTGAGTGGAGTGGTGGGTATATTGGTGGGTTGGTGAGTGGATGGCAGTGGGTGTTGGCAGGTGGATGTCTAGGTGTTGGTGGACTGGTGGGCAGAGAGTGGGTGATGGGGGTGTGGCAGAGGCGGAGAGTTGGCTAAGTGGATGGTGAGATGCTGAATGGAACAGTGAGTGGGTGGAGAGTTGCGTGTGGGTGGGCCGATGGGTGGACGGGGAGTGGGAGGGGGCGGTGGGGCATGGGTGGAGGAAGGCAGCCGTCAGCACTGACCACCCTGTCCCCTTGGCAGGACACCAGCCACACGTGGGCGATTCCTGGCCCCGGAGCTCCGCACACGAGGCAGCAGAGCTGAACCGCCAGTGCTGGGTCCTGGGGCACTGGGTGTGACCGTGAAGAGCCTGGTTCCAGACCTCGGGCCATCATCAGCACCAGCCCCCTGCCGCAGGATCACTGGTCTGGCGCCTTTGGAACCTGGCCTGTGTGCTGTGAACTCAGCCAGCCCGCGTGGGAGACACGTGGGCTGCCCTGCCCACGGCTGCCTGGGGCTCAGCGTCCTGGAATTGGGGGCAGGGCGTCTGAGGGGCTGCACAGGGCTGCGCAGTGCGACTTGGGGACAGCCACTCCTGCCTCCTGCCTCTGTTGTGTGCAGAGCCCTGCTGGGTGCAGCTGGGATGCTGAGAAGGACACGGACCGCGGCCGCTAAAAGGCTGGGACCCACGAGCCAGCCAGGAGGTCTCGGAGGTCCTCTGCAGGGGACAGGGAATGAGTGGGGCTTCCTGAAAGAGGGGCCGTGGCCTTGGCCCCGCGGGGGGGAGGGTCCCACTGCAGGCACACAGCAGGGACTCAATAAATGCTTGTTGGATCTGTTTTCTTGCTGTGTGTGGAGGCCAGTTGCTCTCTGGGCTGTGGCTGCCCCTTCGTGGCCCCACCCTATCAGGTCTCTAAGGAGCCTGAAGATGAGACAGCCCTGAGTGTGCTGGTCAGGGTTAGATGCTGAAGTGTGGGTGGGTGGGAGGAAAGGGGGGTGGTCCTGTAGCTGAGGCTGGGTCTGGGGGGTGGGGTCAGGATAGAGCCAGGCTGGCAGGCTCTCTTGGATTCCAGAGGGTGGGGAGGTGGGCAGCAGGCAGGTGGGACACTGGAGAGGGCCATAGACAGGCCCTCAAACCCAGGCCCTCAGCCACCCTGACCCCCGTGGGGACCCTTTACCCTGTGTCTAGAGTCACATTTATATGAAACCTTAGGGCTTAGATGCCTGGAGAAACAGATTCCTATTATGAAGATGAGGGAACTTAGGGTCACAGAGATGAAGCATCTTGCCCAAGATCACAGAGCTAGCAAAAGCAGGGTTAAGAGTTTGAATTAGGACTCCTGACTCCAAGAGGCCTTGTCCCTTCCCAAAGGATTTCTAGAGATTTCCCTCAAGGAGAGAATGGTGTTCTTCATTCTTCCATAAACACATCATCCAACCAACCATTCATCGATCCATTGATCCACCCATCTATCCATCCATCCATTCATCATCCATCCATCCATCCATAACCTATCCCTCCATCCATCCATCCATCCATCTATCCATTTGTCCGCCCATTATCCACCCATCTATCCATCCATCCATTCATCATCCATCCATCCTTCTATAACCCATCCTCCATCCATTCATCCATCCATCTATCCATTTGTCCGTCCATTATCCACCCATCAGTGGTCATTCTTCCTTTTACCAGACATCCATCCATCCATCCTTTCACGTATCGCCCTTTCACATATCATCATTATTCAGCCATCCATCTGTGTATCCATCTACTCAATGATACAATTCCTTGTGCTCCTACTGCATGCCAAACACTGTGGCAGGCACTTGAGATAGGACGCTAATGCAGAGATGGTGTCTGTCCTCGGAGAGCTCACAGGTGGGCAGGACACCTAACTAGATGGGTGAAGATAGAACGGTGCGTAGAGTGCTCTGGGACCAGGCAGGCTGGGTGCTGATGCCAGCTTCTCCACTTGAGATCTGGGGCACGTTACCTGACCTCTCTGTGCCTCGCCCCCGTGGGCATGTGGGTATCATCAGTACACATACTTCTTAAAGCTCTTCTGAGGGTTAAAGGAGCTAATATACGTGAAGCCTTTAGAAGAGAGCCTAGCACATAAATGCCCTGTCGGTGTTTGCTGTTTTCTCGATGAGGGGAAGTTGGCGGGATGGGGGTGGGGGTTGCTGCAGAAGCCCATAGGCAGCACCTGCTTGTGGGAGGGAGTGGGGGTCGTGGGAGGCTCCTTTGGCAAAATGATATTTAAGCTGAGATGTGACGTTGTCTAGATGTCAGGCAGGCAAGAGTGTAGAGGCAAAGAAAGTTGGGAACATCATAGGAACTTTGGGATAGTCTAGATGGCAGGTATTGGAGAGAAAGAAGGGCAGCGGATGAGAGATCAGGCAGCAGACGTTAGTGGAGCCAGAGGGACTGAAGCCTCTTTAGGAAGGATCCGTGGGAGATGCTTTCAGGCAAAGTGGGGAGCGCCCATCTGAGCATCCCAGGAAGGTCTCTGCAGCTCTAGGCAGAGAACAGACGTGGGGGGATGGCCCCCGTCCTTGTCCTCACCACATGTGAAGGGAGGGGAAAGGGTGAACTGGTTCAGAATGGAGTTCCTGGGACAGCACAGTGAGGGCAGATTCAGGAGGCAGGCAGGAGGGCAAGTGAGCTGATGTGGGAGGGTGGGAGGGGAAAGTCAGTGATGACGCTCAGGTTAGGGGCTGGGGGGAGGTGGGGGCAGGTTCAGATGTCTTGATCTCAGGTGCCTGGGAGACACCCAGGTGGAGGTGTGTGCTTATTCACCCATTCATTCATGCTTTGTTAATCAAGTCAGTGATTCATTCACCTAGTAACTATTGTGGACCTACTGTGTGGGGCAGGAGCTGGGTCTGGGAAAGAGACTGGGACTCAAATAAAAAGGCTTTGAACATCAGGATGAGGAGGTCAGCTGGGCGAGAAGAAACCGCTGAAGCAGCTCCAGCTTCAGACTGGGCAGGGGCATGTCCACTGGGAATCTGGCCCCGGGTACCTTGGAGCTCTTTATTCTCTTCTAGGATCCTTTTGAAGTTGCCAAGCGGATCACAGAGGTCCGGGAGATGATTTTTTGTTGAAACATGGGCAAAGTTTTTATCTATTTTAGTAGTTGTGTTTATGTAAATTGTGTATTAGGAAAAAAAATGTATAACGGGCACACAAGTGCCGTGATTTCACAGACGTAATTGCTTAGGATGAAGCCAAATAGGCATTTAAGTTAAAAGGCAAAAAAGTTGGCT
Source organism: Redunca redunca (assembly GCA_006410935.1). Taxonomy (NCBI): domain Eukaryota; kingdom Metazoa; phylum Chordata; class Mammalia; order Artiodactyla; family Bovidae; genus Redunca; species Redunca redunca. The sequence goes on along the minus strand of SJYQ01091748.1, from coordinate 197,223 downwards.
TAAAGAAAAATATTAAATAAATAATCATGCAAGTGGTATGTGATGATGGAATGTGGACGCCTCAAGCAAGGGCCATTCTTACCCTCTGCTCAGCCCAGAGAGGGATGGGGAGGACGGAGGAGGCTCACGGGACCACTCACTCAGGCTTCAAGTCCTTTTGGGTGCCTGCTGGGCAGGGGGAGAGAAGTAACTGTCATTCAGTCCCATGGAGGCTGCAGCAAGAAGGCTGCAGGTTAGACAAAAGGCAGCACTTCCAGGCAGGCCAGATGAGTGATCCCAATGGGTCCCTACTGGGAGTTACTGGGAGGGTTGTCTTCATGCCACACTGTCTGCCTGCACCTGGGAGTGGGGAGGACCACCTGGTATGAAATCAGGGGTCCTGGGTGAGCACACAGAGGCCTGGATGGGGAGGCAAAGCCCCCTCCTCCCACTTCTGCAGACAACTTTCCCTGCCCACCCCCTGTACCAGGCAGACCATCCCTCTGTCCACAGATAGAATGGCTGTTGGCCCTGGATGCTGACCTTGACCCCCATAGGCTGGCTTGACCCACAGCCCAGAGTAGCTCTTACACAGCCTGTTCTGCCCTGGACACCTGCTCCCAGCCTCCCTGTAGCCACACACCTGGGCTTGTGTGGACAGACGCACCTGAACATTGCACAAACTTGAGTTAGCAATTGTATGTGCACACGTGCTAACCCACCCACGTCTGTGTGCTCCCGCCGAGGCTGAGCACACACTCCTGTGTGCACGTGCTGGTGCTGGATACACACCAGCCCTGGACCTGGGTCCGCATGTGCCCACCACCCTGAAATCGGGCTCTGTCCTATGTTTGCTCAGGTGTGCGTGTGCGTGCTAATTCACTTCAGTCGTGTCCGACTCTGCGACTCTATGGATTGTGGCCCACCGGGGTCCTCTGTTCGTGGAATTCCCCAGGCAAGAATACTGAAGTGGGTTGCTAGGCCCTCTTCCACGGTATCTTCCAGACTCTCAGTAGTGTCCAACTCTTCACCCCCTTTCTCCTCAGGTGCCCTCGGGGCCCTGGTCCTTCCCCTGCCTGGGGGCTAACTGGCAGGTCCAGGCCGCTGGAGGCCACTGGGCTGCCTGCCCTTGGGGGCTGGTGGCTGTGATGAGCCGTCTTCCCTGCAGCCTCCACCAAAGCCCACCCGGGCAGCCACACCCTCCCTCGGGTAGTGGTGGTGTCATCTTGATTCGTGGCCGTTCATCCGCCCGCAGCCGGGCCCGAGGACACAGTGTGCTGGGAAGCTCACCCCTGGGGGAAGCTGCTGCCACCAGGGTGCCAACCCCTCATTTGGGAGGAAGTGGGGACAGAGGAAAGCACCCAGGGCTGAGGAGTTGTTAAAATTCTGAGACTATTGCTGACCTGTGTGGGTCTTCATTCATCGAGAACTATTTGCCAAGGGGCTTCCGTGTGGCAGGCGCTGAGTGTGCAGTGGAGCTGCCGCGGAGAGTCAGAGAGGCACTGATTCCATCCTCGTGGAGGGCATATTCCAGGGAGGAAACTGAGATGACTCCGATAATTCCAACAGCAAAAGTTTTCAGTTCAGATTGTGAGAAGTGCTGTTTAGGCGAACCACAGAAAGTCCGGATTTAAACTGCAGGGCTGAGGGTGGGCCTCTCGGAGGAAGGGCCGTAGCAGCAGGGACTGAGGGATGAGGAAGGAGGCGGTGAGATGGTGTGGGCAGAAGTCAGAGCATGTGCAAAGGCCCTGGGGCTGATAGAATGCCATGTGCCTGGCTGCAGCCCGGGGGTAGGACATGGTGCCTGGAGCCCCAGGTGAGGGCGTGAGGGTTGCTGCTGAGTGGGCATCTGGGGTCATCTGGTGTGGGGCCTCGTGGTGACGGGAAGTTTGACATTCACCCAAAGGCTGCAGAGAACCGCCGACAGGAGGGTTTTAAGAGGTGGACACACCGGCTTTTCATTTTGGGAAGTGCATCCGGGTCTGGGAGGTGGGGTGAAGGGCCGAGGCAAGGTGGCCAGAGAGGGGCTGCTGTGGGTCCTGCTGGGAGTGGGGGAGGGAGTGAGGAGGTGGGGAGCACCGGGACTGGACCGGCCTTCTCTGAGCCTCCCTCCTGGGCTTCGATAGTATGCAGGCAGGGATGCTGTAGGCCATGCGGGGCCTCAGTGAAAACCGGGGAAGACTGTTCTCCAAGTGGATGACTTAGAAAAGCCCCTGTCCCCAAGCCAGGAGAGATGGGGCCCTGGAGCACACAGCCTGGGGGGCCTGGAGTCTCCCCCCTCGCCCCTCACCCGGGGGCTGTGGGCGATAAGCACGTTACACCGCCCCACCGGAGGACAGCCCCACCGGGGGACTGAAGACAACGACCATCAGTCATGAGGAAAAACCAATCTCTTCTGCGTGGAGATTTATTGCGTAGACAGACAGGAAATCACAACGCGAGACCTCTGCCCTGTGCCCACGTGGCCCGGCCCACCATACCCTGGTAATTGCTTCTTGGACCATAATTCATCTTGGATGAATGCTGTCTGAGCCTCGGCCTGCAGGGAGGCTGGAGGCTGGGGAATGGCCAGAGGCCTGGCAGGGGAGTAGGCAGCGGGCAGAGGCCAGGACTGGCCAGGACTGGCCAGGACGTGGGGGAGGGAGGGACCCTGGGGCTCTGGGAGAGCAGGAAGGGGCCTCTGCTCAGGATGAGTTCCATGCCAGGAGGCCAAGACGGTGCGTCAGGGCACCAAGCCCCCTCTACATACACTCCTGACCCTCCCTCCCCTGGAACTTCCAGGGTGGGTGGGTGGCTGTTAGGTGGAGGGGTGCACACAGGGTGGGTTAGGGAGAGGAAGCAAGAAAGGGGCTCCACAGGTCAAGAGCTGGCATGGGAGGGGAGACAGCACTCACTCTCTAAGGCTGGTGCCCTTCGTGGACCAACCAGCCCAGGCTGGGGGGAATCCGGGAAAATCAGGAGGGCCATGCTTCCCTTTTGAGCAGCCTCCCATCTCAGCCCCCAGGCCACTCTTGCTGTGAAAGCCTCAGTTTGCACACCTATAAGACGAAAGTTCATGAGGTTCTCATGGCAAGGATACTGGGGTGGTTTGCCATTCCCTCCTCCCATGTTGAAAAGCAGAGATGTCACTCTGCTGACAAAGGTCCGTACAGTCAAGGCTATGGTCTTTCCAGTGGTCACGCATGGTTGTGAGAGCTGGACTGTAAAGAAGGCAGGGTGCCGAAGAATTGAGGCCTTCACACTGTGGTGCTGAGAAGACTCTTGAGAGTCCTTTGGACAGCAAAGAGATCAAGCCAGTCACTCTTAAGGGGGATCAACACTGAATATTCACTGGAAGGACTGATGCTGAAGCTGAAGCGCCAGTATTTTGGTCATCTGATGCAAACAGATGGCTCATTGGAAAAGTCCCTGATGCTGGGAAAGATTGAGGGCAGGAGAAGGTGCCAGAGAATGAGATGGCTAGACAGCATCACCGATGCAATGAACAAGAACTTGGGCAAACTCTGGGAGATGGTGAGGAACAGGGAGGCCTGGCGTGCTGCCATCCATGGGGTCACAGAGAGTCAGACATGACTGGGAAACTGAACAAGACGACGACGAGGGCCACTGTGGAACTCAGCCAGTGTGCCCTTCCTCCTGGAGAAGCTCCTAAGGATATCCAGAGTGACTCTGAGGAGCAGGCGTGGCGGGCACCCTGAGGCCTGGGTAAGGAGGCCAAGGAGGCACGGGCGTAAGGTTGCTCACAGCTAGGAGGTAGTGGGGTCTGGACTCGAACCCTGGCCAGGCGGCCCCAGGTTGCTCTCCATCACCAACTCGCTGGGAAATGGGTACCTGCAGCATGAGGTCTCAGCGTCTAACCGTGATACGCAGCTTCAGTGATGAACCCATAGAGCATCCAAGTCAGGTGAGAGCTTAGTATGTACTGACTGACATTTATTTGGCTTCACTGAGATTTATTTGGGTCTTAGTCACCACATTCTGGATCTTTAGTTGCAAAGTGTGGGCTCTTAGGTGCGGCATGTGGGATCTAATTCCTGACCAGGAATTGAACCCAGGCCCTCTGCATTGGGAATTCAGTCTTAGCCACTGGGCCACCAGGGAAATCCCTGTACTGACTTTTGTTATTATCACAGAAGATGACTGCTAAAGCCTGCCCCATTGTCAGGAGTGGGTGTGAGTGGAGAAGTTTCCCAGAGGCTGGGAGCCTGGAAGTGGTAGGCTTGCCATGACCAGGACATGTAAAGGTCCAGGGACATGCCTGACCACCAGCCCCAAGCACCCAGGGACACACAGCCTGTTGGCAGAGGCCCCCGTACCTCCCCCCAGCACCTGTCCTGGGCCTGTTCCCTGATTGGACACCAGAAGCTCGAGTCCTTGGGCCCCTCGAGAGGCTCTGCATATGCAGCAGGGTGGGGCCCGCAGCATGTCCCCCGGTCCCCTCCTGCTCCTCCACGTAAATGACCTGCCTCTGTCTCGGGGTGCCAACCCGGATGCCTGTAGGGCTGTGAAGCCCGGAGCGATGCGGGGAGGGCTGCAGGCCGAGCGCGAGACGACAGGGGCGGGTGGCGAGTGTGGTGACTGGGGAGCCGCTGCCCGGGCTCGGGGCCAGCTCTGGCTTTTGGTACCATCTGGTAACACGGGACCAGAGCTGCCACGGCTTCCAGTTTTTCCAGAGAAGCAAGGAACTGGCAGACCGGTGCAGCCAGCCAATCCCGAGGAGGCTGAGGGCAAGGCTGAGTGACGCTGGTGGTGGGGAAGGAGAGGTGCTGGGGCCTTGGGAAGGGACCACGTTGCTCCAGGCGGGGTGGGCGGTGAGGTCTGGGGAGGGACTCAGGACAACTCAGCAAACGTGCCCGAGTGTGGGGGCAGCGGCCACAGGTCTGGCTACAGAAATGGCTTTGGCAGGCTCTGGGGGGCCCTCTGAGGTCGTGGTGCCAGTGCTGGAGCCAAAGGAACAGACAGACAGAAGCGAGTCCATCCCTCTGTGGGTCAGAGAAGGCGGGTCCCCAGGGGACGGAGGCCGGAGGGGAGGCTCCCCTGGGAGACTCTGCCTGCTCTTCCTTAACCCTCTTGTCAGCTGTGGCCAAGATTCATTCCCTGCAGCCATGCCTGGGTGCCAACCAGCCCCCGTGCCCCTGACAGCTGCAGCTTGGGGCTGATTTACAGCCCTGTAGCTTACAGGGTGGGGGTGGGACCCAGGGAATGAGCAGGGAAGCGGGATGTGGAGGGAGAGGAAGGCCTTTGCTCTCCAGGAAGACTGGGGGTGGGGACTGCAGCTCCAGTCCGCTAAGGTCACTCCACCGACCCCCCTGGGCAAGAGGGGCGGGGCCAGGAATAGTCCCCTCCTTCTCTTTACCTCCCTGGAAAGGCAAGGAGGATTGGGGGGAACCAGCCCCCGGCATTCATGGAGCCTTGCATCAGGGACTGAGGGCCTCTCTGATGGCTCAGATGGCAAAGAATCTGCCTGCAATGCAGGAGACCCAGGTTCAGTCCCTGGGCTGGGAAGATGCCCTGGAGAAGGGAAGGGCAACCCACTCCAGTATTCTTNGACGGTGGGTTTGAACTTCTCTTTATCTCTAAACCATGTAGATATTTTAGGCCTAAATGGGCCCATCTATACCCAATGCCTACCCCCTGGTTTTTCAGCACAACCAATATCAGAGTAATTCCACCTTCCCAATCTTCTACCTACTTTGTGCTTTGACTTAACTTCTAACACAAGTGAGTCTGATAAAGAGCTGTTACTTCACTGTATCTGTTCTGCTAACTGGAGACCACAGTTCTCATTCCTGACTCAAGAAGATCAGCATTTTTTGGACAGGACCCTGACTGTGTACTTGAGTCTGACTGTCTGCAGCTTCTCTTGGCCAGGTGAGGGTCGCTTCTTCTTAAGCAATTGGCCATCTGTTATTGGTTCAGAGGTGGCAATGACCTTGAGAGACAGTCTAGTATAATGTCAGCTTCCCTGGTGGCTCAGCTGGTAAAGAATCCGCTTGTACTTCAGGAGACCTGGGTTCAATCCCTGGCTTGGGAAGATCCCTTATGGCCTGGAGAATTCCAGGGACTGTATGGTCCATGGGGTCGCAAAGAGTCGGACACAACTTAGTGACTTTCATACACTTCCGTGGCCTCAGGACCACCCAAATCAGCATCATCTAGGAGTGGGGCCCAGAAACTGATGTTTTAACTAGACTTCTAGGTGACAGAACCACTCACCCAGTCTATCTGGTCACCCTCATCTTACAGATTACACACTGGGTCCTACTATTGATCAAGGCAACACCCAAACTCTGTTCTCCTTCCTCTCTGCTCAACCCTGCAAGGCTGCAGCCCACCTGATTCCCTCTCTTGGTCAAATCCCAGATTCTTCTCTTCCTTTATCAAATGGAAATTGTGCTATGAAACATGCAGATTATAACCTGTCAGGTAAGGAAACGTCACCACCTTATTGGACTCATTTCCTACCAAGACCCTGACCATCATTTTGTGCCACAAAATACACAGTATTATGCCTCTACCAAGTGGCCAAAGTAACCATGGCTGTAACCTCCAGAAAAGTGTTAGTTGTCAGTCATTTCTGACTCTTTGCAACCACATGGACTGTAGCCAGCCAGGCTCCTCAGTCCATGGGGATTCTCCAGGCAAGAATACTGGAGTGGATTGCCATTTCCTTCTCCAGGGGATCTTCCCGACCCAGGGATCAAACCCAGGTCTCCTGCATTGCAGAAAGATTCCTTACCCTCTGAGCTACCAGAATATTGTGCCAAATGAGAAAATAAAATCCCCTCCATGAGTACAAGGATTTTGAACCTTATAGTTTGTCTCTTTTCATTACCACTGCCATTTTTCAGGACCAACATATACCAGATCACACTTTAGATACTCTCAAAAATCAGATGCCAGCCAAAAACCAGAGGCACACTGAACACTTGGGAATACTGAGTTATTTAATTCCTAGTACATACCTGGGCAGTACTACCATTCCAATTTTCCAGATAAGTAAATGGGTTCAGGAGAGGTTAAAGAACCCCCCTGAAACCATACAGGAAGCCCACACAGAGTTTATGGCTCCAGCCTCTTCTTCTAACCAAGAAGAGCCCCCTTTCCAGCCTAGACCCTTTCCTCTCCAGAATAACTCCTTAGCCTCTCACTACCAGGGCTCCCTTCCTGCCTTACATTGCAAACTTCAGGGAGTGGGCTTTCAGTGGGCAGCACTTTATTTGATCTCAAGTTCCTAGACACTCCTTTCTCTGTAAAGCTTATTAGCACTTCAGATTTTTTTTTCATTGACCTCCAGTATGTTTTAGCACTTACAGTAGTCAGCATGCCACCTCACAGTTTGCAATGCTCCTGTATTCAGTGGTTTGCAGTGCTCTCAGCCCCCATGGCAGTTCACAAGCCACACAGCCAAAACATTCTGTAGTATGCATCAGTATTTCTTGTATCTAAAATGCCTGTTTTCAAGGGAATATAGTGTGTCCCTCCATCTTTTTACCCCCAAACAGAAACAGTATTATTTTTAAAGCACTGGACAGACTTTCTCACAGAAATAATAACTTTAAAAATATAAGTAAAAATAAAAGCTATTTGCTTTCAAACTGTATTTTGTATTTCTAGGGCAAGAACATACCTTCTTCTGTTAGTCCATGGGAGAAGACAGACTTTTAAAAATTGTTTTTTAACGTCTACTAAGAAATTGTTCCTTAAAAAAGTCCTGAGCTGGGGTATATACAAGCTTTGTGAAAACAGTAGTTTACATATATTGGTTTTTATTCTAGTTAATTCTGGTGCTAGAAAAACTAGAATCTGGGATATGGTGGATGTTCTGAATTATTTGCAGGGTTACTGATTTCACATTTGCTATAGTGTTTCATCATATTTAAGAGAGAACTTTGATCTCTCATTTCCCTTATCACCAAGTTAAAGGAAAGTGGGGAGGGGGGGAACATGCTATACTTAATACCATTTATTAATAGATTATTTCTAGGTATGTAACTGAAAGCCTATTAAAGGTAAAGACACAGGCTCTTTCTCAGTCTAAATCAGGACCAAATGCTCACTTGCCACTAGACCCAATTATTCTGTAGACAGAAAGATCCATACTTATTTAGATGAAACCTTTCTTTAGGTTCAGTTCAGTCACTCAGTCATGTCCAACTCTTTGCAACCCCATGAATCGCAGCACGCCAGGCCTCCCTGTTCATCACCAACTCCCGGAGTTCACTCAGACTCACATCCATTGAGTCAGTGATGCCATCCAGCCATCTCATCCTGGGTCGTCCCCTTCTCCTCCTGCCCCCAATCCCTCCCAGCATGAGAGTCCTTTCCAATGAGTCAACTCTTCGCATGAGGTGGCCAAAGTACTAGAGTTTCAGCTTTAGCATCATTCCTTCCAAAGAAATCCCAGGGCTGATCTCCTTCAGAATGGACTGGTTGGATCTCCTTGCAGTCCAAGGGACTCTCAAGAGTCTTCTCCAACACCACAGTTCAAACGCATCAATGCT
>SJYQ01091748.1:97864-188633 GCA_006410935.1 Redunca redunca | reverse complement strand
TGGCTGCAGTCACCATCTGCAGTGATTTTGGAGCCCCCCCAAAATAAAGTCTGACACTGTTTCCACTGTTTCCCCGTCTATTTCCCATGAAGTGATGGGACCAGATGCCATGATCTTCGTTTTCTGAATGTTGAGCTTTAAGCCAACTTTTTCACTCTCCACTTTCACTTTCATCAAGAGGCTTTTTAGCTCCTCTTCACTTTCTGCCATAAGGGTGGTGTCATCTGCATATCTGAGGTTATTGATATTTCTCCCAGCAATCTTGATTCCAGCTTGTGTTTCTTCCAGTCCAGTGTTTCTCATGATGTACTCTGCATATAAGTTAAATAAGCAGGGTGACAATATACAGCCTTGACGTACTTCTTTTCCTATTTGAAACCAGTTCTTTAGGTTAAATATATGTAAATTCCTCAAGAACAGAGGTATGCGCTGGGGCTGATGTGTTAAGGCAAGAGTATGTGGGCACAGGGACAAACTTCTGCTTTAACCCCCAGAGAGACGGGAAGAGGAGAGCTTGCCTCTTATGCTAAGAGAGCTTTAGGACGGAGATTCCAGAGCCACCTCTCCCTCTCCTCGTGGCCAGTGAAATGCCAAATCCCATACAGCCTAGGGAGTTTGAGATCAGTTTCCTGGTATTTGGTCATCTAAGACTTTGTAATTAGCCTTCGTCTAATTGTTGGAAATAACATTGTATTTCTACCACTCAGCCTTGTCTGTACTATATTCTGCTTTCTTTTGGGTCACGAAAGACTCTGGGAGGACCTTCAAGAACTGAGAAGCCACAGAGGGAAGGAGAGAAAAAAGGCCCTCGACTTACAGAAGGCCAACTCTAGCTTTCTCAAAGCTTCCCCACAAAGAGACCTCCAGTAACAGGGATCATATCAGTGGGGCTCTACAGATCCCCAGGAACAGGGTGGAGGCCAAGGGGTGGGGGAGAGGGGCTGAGAGAGGGTGGAGTCTAGCTCAACCAAGACCAGGGCTGTCTGAGGAAATGGGGCAGGGGTATCTTCCCCTGCAATCACCGTGGCCACCAAACGCGCCAGTCCCTGATCCCTGAGGGGCAAAGAGAGGCCAGGTAACAAAGCTATAAAAGACAACTTGCTTAACAATAGGTCTAAAATTTCAGTCTTCTCAGTGCCTGCCCTGGTGGCTCAAATAGTAAAGAATCTGCCTGCAACGCAGGAGACCTGGGTTCGATCCCTGTGTCAGAAGGATCTCTTGGAGAAGGGAATGGGAACTTACTCCAGTATGCTTGCCTGGGAAATTTCATGGACAGAGGAGCCTGGTGGGCTATAGTACATGGGATCCCAAAGAGTTGGACACAACTGAGCAGCTAACACTTTCACTTTTCATAATGCCTGCAGAGACTTTATGTTGATGGCCTAACTGGGAAAGTAAATAAAACTTCATCATCTTTAGGAACATGCCAAGGAATCTGATTTAAAACAAAACTATATAAATACTTTTAGAGACTGTTTCAGAGCCTGAAAACAGTGAATAGGTAAAAATTCTGTTAGCCTTATTTAGCCATGTCTCATCAAGGCTACTGACAGCTTTGTCTTGTCCTTGATACAGAAAAGATAAACAAGTCCTGGAAAAGAACCCTTGGTCCATAACAAATCATGGCAGCAGCCTGTGGGCCCTGGAGGAGGCCCTGCAGAGGAAAGGGTTGGGCAGGACAGGGGATGGATGGGCAGGACAGGGATGGGTATTTTTTGATGAGTACCTTTCTCCTTGCAATTTCAGAGACTTAAACACTTTCATTATAAAGGCACAGACTGACTTCCATTTAGGTGCTACATGAGTCAAGAACAAGGGTTATATTTGGCCTAAATGTTGAATGCCGTGGACCAGATGAGATCATCAGAATTTTAGTGGATCTACACTAGTCACCCAACCTCAAGCAAGCCGCTCAACTCTCCCTTCTGGAAAACAGCTCTCCCATCCTCACTCAGGACGGTAACATTCTGTGCTTTGGGGGTATTAATCCAGCCTAACAGCTTCCAAATCTAGTGAAGCTGATTACAACGGAGACAGAAGTGCTAAATACAGAGACCCCATAGCAGAAGGCCAACCAAGTTCCAATGCAGTATCACAAAGTAATATCAGTGTCTGGACTTGGATGCCTGGCTTCCAGTTCATGTTAGGCGTGAGGGAGGCGATGAGTGAGTGAGTGAGTGAGTGAGTGTGTGTGTCTGTGTGTGTGTCTGTGTGTCCATCCCCAAGCCCCTTGAAAAAAAAGAGTAGCTGCCAAAGATGCAAGGGAAGAGGTACCCTATCAAAACACCCTCAACTACCTGCTATAAATTAATAGGGCAGCAGGACCTGCCCATCAAGTCTGGACAAATAGGCTTTGCCTTGAGAGGGTAAAGGCACCTGGGAATTTGTGGAGAGAAGTATTTAATGCCTGCCAAACCCCTACTGTCCAAAACCAGCACTCAAGGTCTTTAAGTTAGCTAAGTCAGTTAACAGGGGACCAAGTACTCACAAGTCTATTAAAAGATTAGACTTCAGCTTAGTTTTCCTTGTCCACTATACCACATTTAGGTACATTATACCACACTTATGTTTAATTTCTCAGACAACAGGTGTGCAAGACTGGTTTGTTCCAACCAAGGACAGCATGGATGTCATGAGAGCAGCTGAGGAGAAGGGTAAGGAGAAGGTGGGGGCAAGTGGGGAGTCGGGGGCTCTATTCTTTTCTACCTACTTTGATCTCCCTGTGGCCTCTCCTCAGCAAAGCTTGCTTTATTACTGGAAGCTCAAGACACAGGCCAACATTTACTTGCTAAGTGTCACTCGGACACTTGTCCTAACATCTCTGAACACATGTGGCTGAAGCTTTGGTGCCAGGTCAGTGACCAGGATCAGCAGGGCCGGTTCTTCTTGAACACGCATAGGCTAAGTGGCCACCATGGTCCCAGAGAGGCCCTGGGTCTACTGGCATCTGGAAGCCCGCTTCAGCTTCCAGGTTCCCTGAGGCTCCTGGCACCATTCAAAGCTGCAGCTCCCAGTGCATCTGACTACCAAGAGCCACCCATGGCCATTCTTCTCCCTACCCCAAGGTGAACATGGCAGATCTCAAATCTCTACACTTGACCAGCCACATGGGTGAATGCTACTGCCTCTGTGATGCTCCTGGGTTTTGGGTTTTGTTTTCTTATCCCAACAACTCTGGAGTACCTTGATGAAGTCTCTGTGGAGAGAGTCCATTTCAGGCTTCTTTGGGGCTTCCCTCTCTCACTGCCCACAGGGCCACAAAGCCAACTCAGTGAGCCCCGCATCAAGGGTTTCTCCTAGGCACCATAGAAAAACTTTTTGACTTACCTCAGGCTAGGCCCTCCATATGCAAAAACTGCCAGGCTAATGTGCTATTCCTTGATGGTAAGTATACAGATAGGCTTATCTTATGATAACTTATTAAGCTGTATACTTATAATGTCTGCACTTTTCCGTACATGCCATATTTCAATAGCAAAGTTTTAGGAACAAATTTAGGATTTAAGTGTATCTGTATTGGTTCAGCAAGAAGGAAAGAGGTCTGGGGGCTGCAGGGGCAGGGGGATAGTAATTATAGTCTGGGAGGGCTGATGTAGAATTCAGGCAGGTAAAACCAGAGCCATGGCAACATGACTGAGGTGACATTAATTAGGCTTTGTTGGAAAAAAATCATCTGTTCATCTGAAAAAATTATGCATTATGTTTTTTTTTTTTGTTCTTGTTGTTAGGTATATATGCTCTGTCGTTTGACTGGGAGATCAGAAGCCCAAGAGACAACACACTGCCTGGTGGAGGTGGGCAAAATTTTAGATTTCACTTAACCATGTTCCGTCCTTGAGTATATGTGGCCTGCTTAGTTTGCGTAATTGCTTCTCTCATTCTTTTCTAGAGGCCAAGTGGAGATAAAGGGATATAACATTTCCTATATACAAATTCAGTTTCCTCTTAAGAAACAACAATCAGACCTTCAGATCAAAATAATGATCACAAGATGAAGTTGGCTACTTTTTTTTTTTTTTTTTTTTAAGGAAGAGATCTCATGCACAATTCCCAGGAACTAAGAAATCAAAAAGGGACGGGTCAACCAGGAAAAGAGCCTCTCCCCTCTCCCCCCAAATCCAAATCAGCCATTTGATGTTTGGAGTTGTTTATGCTCCAATTAAGGCAGTACTTTGTTCAGCTAACCTCCATTTGACCTACAGAAGAAACGAGTTGTTTTTCTGGAGCTAGTCATTAGTTGAACTGTAACCGATATTCCCTCGATGGCAAAACTTCATTTAAGCTGAAAAAGGAAAATCAATAAACAGATGACCTGAGGACTAATGAGCAAGGAGTTCTGACCCCATCCATCAGCTTTTCCCCAGGCACAGGGAGGCCGCCAGAGAATCTGCAGACCAGGAAAAGTGAGCAGGAGACAGGGGAAAGGCTAGACCCAACCATGGATTACCTGGGAGAATGCAATCCCAAAAGCCACTCCAGCGATGATTCCCATGTTGGTCTCCATGAAACTGGTCACCAGATCATAACAACCCTGAAAACACAGAGACACAGTCTCAGAGACATGTTTTATCCAGGCCAAATGGGCCTGGGTTATCTTACCACACTCACACATACACCCCAATCTTCATTTCGCAAATACAATGAAAAATTTCAAACAAACAAAAGGAACAGAGGGTGGTACAACAAACTCCCAAGTGACCCTGCCTCTAACATCACAATGAACATATGGTCAGACTTGTTTCACCTCAATTGCTTCAACACTCACCCCCCTGGCTGGAGTACCTAAAAGCAAATCCAAGATATACGCTTTCATTCACAAATGTTTCCATCATAGGATGAAATCGAACAAGAAAGCTGTAAAGATCTATGAGACCAACACTGTAGGGATACAGAGGCAGATTTGAACAGATGAAAAAGCATCCTGCATCCTTGACCAGGAAAGCTCAGCATGATAAACACAGTCACTAGCATTTTAACAACAAATGACAAAATCGTAGATAAAGTGAAATCTGGTTAGCAGGAGGTGGTTGAATGCCTGCCAACTTTATGGCACTTTAGGGTTCTTCATACAAAGACTGCTACCTTTTTTTTTTTGTAGGGAAAAACCTATGTTCGAGAGTCACTTTTCCACAGATTTACTATGTGATCTTGAACAAGTCACTTTCCCTCTCTGTCAATAACCTCATTTGTAAAATGAAGTGAGTGTCCCTTTGCCATCCTGTGAAATCTCTGCATGTTGTGATTAAGCTGCTGCATTCCGCAACTGTGCTGTGCTCAGTCGCGTCCAACTCTTTTGCAACTCTATGGACTGTAGCCCGCCAGGCTCCTCTGTCCATGGGATTCTCCAGGCAAGCGTACTGGAGTGGGTTGCCATTCCCTGCTCCAGGGGCTCTTCCTGACCCAGGGATTGAACTTGGGTCTCCTGCATTGCAGGCAGAGCCCATGTTGTGATTAAAACCAACACCAATTTTACCAATTTCAATTGTTTAGTTTAAAATGGATAAAATTCTATTTCTTTAAAACAAATGATCTGATTTTGATTTTCTCTGGAACTGGGCCAAATCAACCAAGACTTCTGAAGTGATGTATTCAGCTTTGGAAAACATGGTCTTTTTCCAGTTCTCTGGAAAAGGGCTTCAAACTTGAATGCATGAAGCCTGTGAAAAATCAAGACATTCATTTCAAAAGCAGGGTAAAGAGGATTGTAGTTTATCAAGAAAGGCCCACTGAATTGTAATAACATCTGAAGAACAAGAACAACAAAAAACATGTCTCCCATTTTTTCATTCAAAATGTAATGATTTAACATTTCTCATGGAGCCTAGGAAAGTCTCATCAATGCTGTATCTTCTAGTAAGTGATATTTTATGTATTAATATTCTGTTTGCAAAGAAAGATGCATTCATTTAGCAGCAGTGCTTTGACACATGTTTTCAATGCAATGAACAAACTATGCTCCTCAGTTACCTGGTGCAAATTTGAGGGCCAGGGCAGGGGCGGGGGGGCAAAGGAAGTGTATTGTTGCTCATGGGAAGTTTTGAACTGTGATTCTCTCTTTATAGGAGAAGCTTGCTCACTAATTTCATTTCTACTAGTGAAATTATACATCGCACTCTTTTCCAACAGGTATCAGAAAGGAGGTCAGTTCAGGTTAAGAAGTCAAATAAGAAGAGAGGTAGATATTCCGTTCATAATAGCACTAATAGCACTTTCTCAGATGGCAACAGCTAAGATAGTGTTTTTCTGTGCTGGTCATTGTTCACTGCTGTATCTCTTCCCCACAGTGATGTGAGGGAGGTGGGGAGATGAAGTTCAGACCACCAGTGTTACATCAGCTCAAAATACAGAAGCACAAGCCCAATAATAGAAACCAGAGAGAAGTCATGTGGTCTATGTTACTCGGCATGTTACTGTCATGTTACTCTGCAAAATAGTTTGGAATAGGTTTGTTTTTGGAATAGAGTTGTTTTTTTTTTGTTTGTTTGTTTTTGCTGTGAACTTCACTTCTACACATAAGGTGAATATGTTTTCCTAAAGTATGATTTCTTCTCCATTCAGTCAGTCACATTATTTTTGATAAGTCCATTCCAACCAGTAAGAGAAACCAGAAAAATGAAGTAAGGGCTTTGCATTAGCAAAAGTAAGGGCTCTGCGTTAGCAAAATGTAACAAAATCATTCCTTTTAAATCTGGCTCCTCAAAGTGGGGTTTTCTATGAGCAGCAGCAGGATTCCTGAGGATTTTGTTAGAAACGCAGAATCTGAGGCCTCAGTCCAGACCTACTGAATCAGAATCAGATCCTGGGGTCACTCATTTTTAATAACTTTTCACGAATGTTAACAATACCTCTAGATGTTTCACGTGCCCATTAAAATTGGAGAAGCACTCTTCCCTAAGTTCCCCTACTACTTTTCACTCCAAAGAACGAACCAATTAAATTATAGCAGTAAGAGGGTTAGTTAAGATGAGAAGATGAAAGTGATTAGCTTCTTTGTTGCTTAAACAACACAAGACCCAGGTTGCAGTAAATGCTTTCTGTCTCCAGTTTTTTCTCATCGTTTGCTCTGTGGACGCACAAGCCCATTTCCCGGGACTTCGCCTAGCTCTGCCCAAACTGCTTTGACCCTACAATACCAGTGCATGTTTGCCTTCCACTTTAAATTCTCCGGGAAACCACGATCTTATCTGCCCATAACGATCTCATTTCATGTCCTAAAATGAAAGCCTGGTTGTCTAGTGTGAGATCCAGCCACAGAGACCTGCTAAGTGTCCTAAGAAACGTCCAGAAACAGCACAGGTAATTTGCTCAGCCTCTCAGCAAGTCTAAATCAACAGGGTCTCTGATGGGAAACACCTGGAAGTGGCAGGCTTTTCAGTAGCAAGAGCAGGCTCTGGGAGGAGGCATCTCAGAATAACTTTCTGTCTTCCTCTTGCCCTGGCAGCTTTAAAAACTGGCAAGAAATTCCTAGGTGGGAGGGGCTTGGTCAGTGCTATTAGCTAACTGAACCTGTGGACATTTCGTCATCGTGTGTAGTAAAAACAAAACTGTCCTCAAGACAATAAACATCCTGCTTAACTGTTCTCACTTCTTGCCTGCTCTCTTCCAGTGATTTGGACAAGACCATCCCACCACCCCATATGCATCATCACCTTTAAAAAAATATTTATATGTTTATTTGGTGCCATTGGCTTCACTGGGGCACATGGTCTTTAGTTGTGGTGTGCAGGCTTAGATGCCCCATGGTATGTGGGGTCTTAGTTCCTCTCAGTTCCCCAACCAGGGATCAAACTCCTGTGTCCTGCACTGGAAGGCAGATTCTTAACCACTGGACCACCAGGGAGGTCCCTCACCTACCTTTTATAGATAAGGTGTCAAGAGACTCAGACCTGGGAAGTAATTAGTCTGAGAAGTTCAAAGTTCAAGTGAGCGTTCAATGAGAATACCTAATGAAACTTAAACTAGGCCAATTTCAGTTGTCACTCACTTTTTCTCCGGAGAGGGAGTCAGATAGGAGAGTAAACAGGAAGTGAGGGAAAAGTACCTCTTCGAGGTACCTGAGATGTTCAGGAAAATGTAAAGTAGGATTGAGAGGACGGCACTGAGAGCGAGGTGAGTTTGTAGGATATCAGTAGAGTGAAAAAAATGCTCCCCAGTCTTTCTTTCTGGAAATCACGGTCAGGATTAGAGACATGAGAAGCTGCCTCTAAACTTGCTTTTGAATACAAACAAAAGACCCTGGCTCCAAGGGCCTGCTACGTCGTTTCTAACGAGAGGTGCAGCGTGGTAGAGTGCAAGACACATGTCACTGTCATTGCCATGACATTGACACCGCGGCCACCTTTTAACATGACGGTTAAAGTGGTCTTGTCCTTACTGTCTACCATACACTGTGCTTTAGCCGCTTTATCTCACTCAATCCTATCAATCCTAAGGGGCAAGAAGTATTCTCTCCATTTTACAGATGAGAAAAGCGAGGCTGCAGTAACTTGATCGAGATCACACGACCAGCAAGTGGCTGAGCCAGAACTTAACTGCAGTCTGATGCCAGACCCTGTGGTCCTGACTTCTAAGTCCTCAACTTTCACAAAAGTAGTTTGAGTGAAGGAAAAAAAAAACATTTTTTTTAAAAAAGGCTTTTCTCAAGAGTGATGACTGCTGTAGCTGCAAAGGATCTCCTGAAGCTCTACCGTACCACTATCTTATGGCCGTAAAGCACATCTTGCCTTTTAAACATTGGCGCATCCACTGAGGGCCAGGGCAGCTCAGCGCTGCATACAACGGCAGCATAATGACAGGTAGGTGATTAGTGGAGGCGTCCAGGAAGAAACCAGGGGTCACCTCACTGTCAAGAGGTGAAGGAGGCCTCAAAAATTCCAGTCACTACAAATGTCCTCTTAGCTCAGACAAGCAGCTGTCTGTACTGAACATCTTACCTCACCACACTGACAGAAAAGAAGCAGCCCAGAATGACAAACTGAGCTTCTAGAATGGCAACAATGCCTTGTAGCACTTCTGCTACAAGTATCGACATTACACGGGGAAAATATAGACGCCATCTTTCTACGTTCAAATCTTGAAAGGATGGCTATTTCCTGTGCATCATTCAGTAGTTGGCCCAGATCCCTCAGGATTTTGAAGATCTTCACTTGACCTTAGTAAGAAAAGAAAAAATTTACCTGATGGTAGCATAACCATAGGTAAACGCAACAGTAGGGTTTTGCTCCTTTTTGTTTCACCAAAACATATTTCCTATGTGGCATTTCTCTAAATCTTTAAAAATAGAGACGGCCCTCACACACAGCTGTGCCATGCCCTCAGAATGGAATACAGAATTGATTTTCCTTTTCCTCTGACTACCTAAATTTCATTTCCCTCATTTATACTATGTACTAACTTTCAGATTTCTCTTGGACAGCTTTTTCCTCTCTCTAATTTCTTTAGGAGTCAGGATGTTGACAGTGAGCTGAATTGAAGTCGTTGATTTCTTTTCCTATAGCAGTGACGTCCCTAAAATCAAGCCCGCCCCGCCCGCTCACAGAACCACATGCTGTCTGTCAACTCGACTCCTTCTTTCCGCTGAGGACTGGCACCCAGCTGGGAACAATTTCATGTTTTGAAGGTATATTAAGCAGAAGACAGACACCCAGAAAGAAGAAAGGCAGTGTTCCCTGACATCAGCATCAGGGTTAACAGGAACCACTTGCAAACCCTTCCTAACTGTGCCTCAGAGAGTCTCGCTGAGGGACAGGAATGCGAGGCGAGTGGAGGCCCAGCTTTCTCCTTCAGAAATGGGGCGCCCAGGGCCTCTCCCTGCCCAGAAAGAAGCACAGAGGAAGATTCTTGACTCTCTCCAAGATGACCATTCCTAACCTATTTGTCATCATTTCACAGAGACAGAAAAGCCCGCTGCAGATGTTCACCACTGAGTCCCACTGGGGCCGAGAGGGAGCGAGTACCTTCTGGTTCACTTTAGTGGCGGCGATAGTCAGGTTGTGCAGATCCTGGGGGTTGCAATCAGTGTCATTCATGCAGCAGCTGGGGGGGACGCCGTGCTCCAGGAAGTAGGGGCTGGTGCTCCAGTTGGTATAGTTCTGCACGCCACAGCAGCTCAGCTGTTAACAGCGAAAGGGAAAGAATTAAGGGCGGCACATCACAGGCACTGTGGTCTCCGCACTGAGCACCTTGCAGCTTTTAAAAGAAAAACATGGGCCCAGGCCCTAAGGCGACAGGCACAGCTTCGGTGAGCCAAGATGTGCTGAGGCACTGCTAACAATTCTACTTACTGAGCAGCCCATGTGAACTCAGCAGAGGAAGTCAGTTCTAGATGACGTCGTGTTGGTTTCCTTAGCACCTCCACAAAGCCAAAGAGCTGCTCTCTGGCCTGGCTAAGCACCAAAATGAGCTAGCGTGTGACTGGGTGCTGCTAAAGAGACTGATATAGAGATCAACTGAATCGAGATGGTCGATGGGGAGCTGAGACAAAAATCTTTTACAAAGCTCTCCCCAGGATCTGCACTAACAGGTACGTAAGTGGCTTAGAGCAGAACAAGATGCACATGGAAGAAGAGAGCTGGTGTGGGTAAACCACAGGCCCCCAGCCACCTGGTCTTGTAAATCAAGTTTTACTGGAACACAGACATGCCTATGTGTTCCATGCTGTCTGGGGAGGCTTTTGTGCTCCAAAAGCAGAACTGAGTGGCTGTGATGGGCTGCATGGCCTTCAAAGCCTAAAATAATTCCTGCTTGACCCTTCACAGCAAAGATGTGCCAACTGCTGGCACAGAAGATAGGGAAGCACCTGGGGCAAAACATATCATCAGTTGGTGAATCTGGGTAAAAGGTGTTCAGCTCCTTGCACTATCCTTGCAATTTTTCTGGGTCGATTTGAAATCCTACCAAAATAAATAACCAGAAACATAAAAAATAAGAACGTCTCTAGGTGATCCTGATGGGCAGTCAGGCTTGAAACAAGCCAGGTTTGTTTCCAGACAAGAAACACCTACTTTCCTCATATCCTCTGTAAAGATCACCATGCAGCCTAAACCATTCACATGCATGCAAGATCCCCAGTTTCTCTGAGATCTCCCTACGCCCCTGCCCACTGTAGCCCCCAAGCCCACGAATGCAGCTCAACTGAGTTCTCTGCCCAGCCTCAAGACACCATTTCCAGAAGGCTGGTCTTATGGAGGCAACTCAAAGTAAAGTTGTCCTACACTCACTGTCTACCTCCTTTCCAAGGCTTAAGATGTTTTTTCAATTTATTTTTTAATTGAAGGAGAATTGCTTTACCGATGCTGAAGCTGAAGCTCCAATTCTTTGGCCACCTGATATAAAGAGCTGACTGATTAGAAAAGACCCTGATGCTGGGAAAGATTGAAGGCAGGAGGAGAAGGGGACGAGAGAGGATGAGATGTTTAGATGGCATCACCGACTCAATGGACATGTGTTTGGGCAGGCTCTGGGAGTTGGTGATGGACAGGGAGGCTTGGCGTGCTGCAGTCCATGGGGTCGCAAAGAGTTGGACACAACTGAGCAACTGAACAACAACTGCTTTACAGAATTGTATTGGTTTCTGCCAAACATCAACTTGAATCGGCCATAAGTATACACATGTCCCCTCCCTCTTGAATGTCTCTCCCATGTACTTCAGACCCCCTGTTTGAGTTCCCTGAGTCATACAGCAAATTCCCATTGGTTATGTATTTTACATATAGCAATTTTAAGGGCAAACCAGCTCTGCTGTCCTTGGGATGCTCACATCCTTACGGATGAAAAGCAAACCAGACAGGAGTGCTCCTTGACACTAATTACCTGGATCACTGGACTCTGAACAAGTACTGTATGTCCACTCTTGGAAAGGGAAGTGAGCCAAGAGGTGGGGAGTGGGGATCAACCACAAACACTGCCTGTCCAGTGTCGCCTGTCACCGGCAGCCCACAAGTCCCCCGACCTCGAAGGCAGTTGCAAGCCCCACCTCCTAGCTGGAACTTACGCTGCGCTGCACGTGGTCCACCGCCCGGCTCCTCTCGTCGTTGCCATTGTAATTCTGCATGGCGTCCGTGTAAGTCCTCAGGAAGGTGTCCTTGATCTAGGGAAGACAATGAGGGATGGGATTACAGTCTACTACGGCCCAGGTGGACACAGATTTATACCAACTTAACCCCCAAAATAGCCTCTTCTGAATAAATGTAGGCCAGGGAGGGGATGCCCTGTTTTCTGAGACAGAAGAGCTCAGAAAATTCACCAAGAGGTTTATTAGCTCAGGAGTTTAAACAAATTGTTTCCATTACACCCAATTCAGAGGAACCCTGCCTAGTTAAATGAGCCACTGAAAGTGGTCAGATTCAGAAGGGCTCTGATGGTTTTTTAGTTATTTTCTTTGAATTGGTTAATGACTATTCTTCTTTCTAAGACTTTTTCTGCCCTTTCTCAGAAGAATGACAAAGAACAAGCCATTGGTGGGGCAGGGGTCAAGGGGAGGCGGAAAGACTGATGTTTTGACTCAAATCAGACCCCTGGTCTACCATACAGGAGTGAGGCAAAACCAGCTTTCACTTACCTGTCTTTACTGAAATAAAAAATAAAGGCTAAAGGACATGGACTTTACTCGTTAATAAATGGTTAACCAAACCCTTTCTCCTCTGTGAACACATTTGACCTTGGGTTAACTTTCAGGTTCTGTTTCCCTGGAAACCTACTGAAGGCGGAGCATCAGAGTGTGTTACCAAGCAACCCTGCTTATGGTAAAAAACTGCCCCCTGATTGGTGAAATGACTCAGGCCTGGAGGAGAGCAAATGACAATTATTACCTGGCAGGAAGCTTAGGGCTAAACATGGAGACTCTGCTAACAAGGCATGTTCCTTGCTGAAATACTGGACTCTATGCCCGTGGGACAGTTACAAGAGATAAAAAAACTCCCCAGGGAGTTCCTAGGTCAAGGAGGGCCATTTTACTGCATGTGCGTTCTTTCTTAGGCAAGGGAATGTCTACACAGGCTTGAGCCTGGGCCATTTTGAGGACTCCTGATGAAGAAACCACCCACTGCCGCCCTGCCTGCAGCAGTATTTCCTTTACTATACCCTTTGCAGTAAACACTGCCAGGTTGTGACCTATTCTCATCATATGTGTTTGCCTATGTGTCCATCATGTGTATTTCACATTCATCATATGTGTTTGCCAAACTGAAGCCCACTACTGGTGGCCAAAGAGTGGTGTTGCAACCCCCAGCCACCCCTTTCCACTGTATTTTTTTTTTTTTTCAGTGAAAAGAGTTTAGGCAGCTGAGGAGGTTCAGGTCCTACATATCAGGAACAGTGAGGGGTAAAGCCCTACATGGAACCCAGTCCCAACAGCACACGGGAAGGAGCTGGGCCTGGGGTTCACATGGGTATTGGGGGCACCTCTTGGGCTATCAAGGCTGTGACTTCATCAGGTTTTACCTCAGCTGAGAATAAGAATGCGGGGGGGGGCTCTAACTTCAGATGCAGCACCCACATGAAACAGTTCTAGAAGTCCGCCTTGGCATCTGAGAGGCCATATCTGGTAAAGGCAAAAGCAGGGCTGTAGGAGAAAGGCACAGACAGTGCCTAAGGAAGGCTCACCAGACTCGGCCAAGCACAAAGGCAGGGCCTGCGAGCAGCTAATGCCAGACTTCAGGAGCCCCAGTAATACGCCACCTCGCTGTCTTTCTCACCTCCCTCTTCCTATTTCTTTCCATCCTTACAGGTATAGCAGCTTCTATCTTTACTGTTATCTACAGCAGGGGTCCCCAACTTCTGGGCTGCAGACTGATACTTCCTGTCAGACCAGTGGCAGCATGAGATGAGAAATAAACTGCACAATAAATGTCATGCGCTTGAATCATCCTGAAACCACCCCCCTACCCTAGGTCCACGGAAGAACTGTCTTCCAGAAAATTGGTCCTTGGTGCCAAAAATGATGGGGACCGCTGGTTTAGAAGGGACAATAATGAATTTGGGGAGGGGGGTTAGAACCAGAATTTATTGTAGCATATACACTTTCTGACCTTTCATCAGTATATACATCTGAAAAGTGATACTGCAGTGGCTACAGATAGTATGAGAGCATCCCATCTCTGCATTAGCATCTCTACATTGTCTAGAGCAGCCTCAGCAATGGTACGTGGAAAGATGGCCACACGTGACACAGGACAGCTGGCAGCATCCTTGAAACGAGCAGTTATGATCACAAAACAGGATTCAGAATGATTTTCCACCAGCTGTAGAAGTCTCAAATTTTACATGTAAATGGAAAACAAAGTGCAGCTGTAGGGGTTTTCAACCATGACTGCCTTCTCTCCTTTTCCCCATACCACCAAGCAAAGCCACAGGGCTCCTCACCACTGGGGTGTAGGTTTTACCCTGGTGGGCAGGGGCCGCCGCACAGGGACTCTAGGGAGCAGACAGGAGAGCCCAGGCTGCTTTGGAGAAATGGAGCACTTTGTCTTTGGCAACGACTCATCTGGTTTGCCTTTGCCCTCTGAGAAATCCTGATATACAGACACACACTCGTGCCTCGCTGCAGAGGCTTTTAAGGTATTTAACCTATATGGCAGGTCACCGTTTTAAAACAAGCCAGAGAATCCTTTTATGTCGCAGCTAAATAAAGAAACAGTGAGGGTCAACAACTAAGGTTTCAGATTTGGCGAAATTCCTGCATGTAGAATTTTCTGGGCGTTTCAGCTCACAGTAGGTGGCATTTGGAAACTAGCAAATATCACTGGAGATGCCAGCTAGCCTCTCTGTACCCTTTATACATTCCAAGAGATTTCGAAAGTCTCCCCCCAGAGACCCTTGAACTGAGTTCTCCACATGGTGTATACTCACCTCATGACGAAACACGAACCCTGAAATGCCAGCCACGAGCTCAGCCAGGAACACCAGGGACAGAAACATGGCGTACTGCAAGGCAAGTGGACATGGACGCCGTCAGGCATGGTGGGAGCGAGGAGACTGCCTCCTTGGACTAAGTTCCTTCTTGTCAGAGGGAATTAGACAAGTTGTTCTATTCCCTGGGTGGAAAAGTGGGAAAACCCCCTTCGCCAGATGTCCCCACATGACCCTCATGTTAGCTTGCCTCTATTCAATACATATATGCATCAGGGGGCACATGGGCCGAGGACAGTGCATCCAGAGACCAACATCGGGCCTCTCAGGTTGGCTCCACCGGGAGAAATCTGGAAGGGCTTTTTACAACTAAGTATCCATTACTGTGGCTCAGATAGCAAAGAATCCGCCTGCAATGCAGGAGTCTTGGGTTCAATCCCTGGGTCAGGAAGATCCCCCAGAGAAGGAAATGGCAACCCACTCCAGTATTCTTGCCTGGAGAATCCGAATGGACAAAGGAGCCTGGCGGGCTACCGTCAATGGGGTCATAAAGAGTCAGACGTGACTGAGTGATGAACACTTTTACTTTTCTCATCTGCTATTCTTGTTAGGCTCCTCGAGGTAGAGTGTGCTGGGGGGAGGGGGGTGAGCCTTTTATACCACATTCTTCATCAAGGTCACTTGGAGTCTGCAAGTTGAGAACACTCCCACCACCTGCCCATTGCTGGCAGCTCATTCAGGTTTTAAACTGTTTTGATTGCTAGAAAGCCTTCTTCCCCTTGGCCACAGTGGGCCTCCTTGTAACTTCCACTGGTTAGAGTCGGCTCTGCCTTCAAGAGACACCAGAACCAGCCCAACTTCTCTTCTATGCTACAGCCCTTTCTGTGAGAACCCAGTCATGGAGGGACCCAGCTGCTTCTCTCCCTTCGGGCATCCCCTCCCATTTCCTTAAGCACATCTCCTATGAAGTGGCTTCAAACCCCCTTCCTTTGACAGAATGGCTGGAATATACAACATGACATCCTTCCTTGCTCTGGCCTGAATGCAGCCCTTACAGCAATGGGCCTCTTACCTCTCTGTTCTGCGGACTCGACAGCCTTTTGAAAAGCAAATCGGCTATGCTACTGACAAATAATGTTTGCAAGCATTGAAAACCCTCACTGCTTCTTATACATCTCATGCTTCTTGTACTTTCCAAGGCGATTGTGTGTATGTGTGTGTGTGTGTGTGTGTGTGCGTGCGCGCATGTGAGCATGTGTGCCCAAGTTCAGGGATATTACACGGTACTTATGAGACATTAAGGCTTTCCATTTTTGTGACTTTGAAAAGCAGATAAAAGGAAAGAGAATTGATTCCTTTCCTACGAGGCATATGTCTTACAATCTGCTTCTTCTCATCCTGAAATGAAATACACCAGTCCCGAATGTTGGGAATGGTCCTTGGTGATGCCCTGGAATTTGGGTACCCTGCACATGGCCATATTGCTTACTTGTAAAATACACATCTGTGCACAGGATCATAAATTATTTTTCTCTGCTAGGGGCATCTATATTCAAAGGAGGAAATACAGCCTTAAAATGCCAGTTAGTCTCTCTGCACATTGAAAGCACAGGCACTACCAAACACACAGTAATGAAATGAAGCCTCCATGTATACAACTTCCTCTCTCAACGTGGTACAATGCACAATTAGAAACACCCTTTACTCTAGGGAGAGTCTCACCCCAGGCCTAGACTCCACGAGACAGTACTGTGAGAGAGTAATTGTTAGGAGGCAGGTGGGAGGAAGAACTTTTAACTCTGCAGTCAGAAATCCTCCTGGATTTGAGTCCTGGCCATGTTGTAGAGTAACTGTTAGGCAACAGGCCACTGCTCTGAGCCTCCATAAAGTGAAAACAGTTATTTTTAGTTGTTTTGCAATTAATGAGGTTAAATGAGGACTGTAAAATTCTAGAGAGACAGTTAATCAAGTGACTTCTGCTCTGCTCGGCTAGATCAGCAGTTTCACGTCCCTGGGAGGCTCTCTGCTTCTGGAAGCTTTCAGAGAAGAGCTGTTGCTCCTTCAGAAGGCCTACTGGGGAGAGCCTGCATTACATTCGGGTGGTAGGGTTCAAGTTTTCTCCAAATGAAAGTACTGCAGTACAAGCAGTCCTGGCTTTGGAAAGAAGCTTCTCTGGGTTCCAAACCCAGGTCTGTGCATAGTTGGTGAACCTGCACAGGGATCACACACACCTCCAAGTCTTTATCACATAATATGAAAATACAACCTGCACTTCACAGTGGTGGTGAGGAATAAATAAAATGTATTACGCCCACAGGACAACACTGAGCAGGGAACAGGAACCGACCAACGCCCACCCCAAAACTTCTCTACTCCCCAAAAGGCTTGCTTGTCAGTAAGCTCACAAGTGTTAGGAGAAAATGGAAGCGTGGTGTGAAACCACCTTCAGAAGAGGCCAGAGATGACTGTTCCATTGTTGCTTGCCCTCTTCTGCTTCAGTCATAGTCTTTAGGGTGGAAGAAACCTTGGTGATTTAGTCCCATAGTGTTCTTTCATAAATGGGGACAGAGGCCCAAAGAGGTTACATCCTTGCCGTCAAGACTTAAGCCAGTTAGTGTCAGGGCCTGTCAAGGTCTCCAAGTCTCTTCCCCTCTTGTCTGGACAGGTGGATTTGCAGAGGTCTCTGCCTCTGGCATTAATTCTCCCCTTGCTAATCACTGTACCCAGGGAGAGGGTCTCAGCCCTGGCTGTGCAATAGCGCCCCCTGGAGAGCTTTCAGAAAATACACGGCCAGACCCTCACCACCATAGATTCTGGTTCCATTGGCTGGGGGTGGGTCCCTGGCAGAGCTGCCCAGGTGACTTAGACATGGATCAAAGTTGAAGACTACCAACCCTAGACCAAAGGAAACACTAGTGCCTGTAAGAAGTGAAGGTTGACTCAGGGGCCTAGTGGAGGTGACAACAGCAGAAGTGCCTCAGTACGGTCTCACTACGGCTTTTCCACCAGCCTGGAGGATCAGTGGTGGCCAGGGCATCAGCTTCCCACATGATCTGCAGGGCAGAAAGTGGCCAAATCAAGCACAACCTCCATGAGGCTGTCAACAAAGAGACCGGGAAGATGGGTCCTTTGGAGTGAATCATCTTCACACCCATATCTGTCACTAGACAGTATTAAGGGTTTCTACAATTTAGGGCTAAACAATAAAGGACAGGAGATACAGCACTCATGGAATCTCCACTCTCCCCTTTCAGAGAGCAAGAAGTCTGAGATAAATCCTTTTAAATAAAGTTGTCTTTTGAGGAGAGCCCCTTGCGGCCTTTTATCTATGAAAAGTATTGAAAGTGTTAGTCACTCAGTTGTGTCCAACTCTGCAATCCCATGGACTGTAGCCCACCAGGCTCCTCTGTCTATGGGATTTTCCAGGCAAGCATACTGAAGTGGGTTGCCATGCCCTCCTCCAGAGGATCTTCCCAACCCAGGGCCTGAACCTGGGTCTCCTACATTGCAGGCAAACTCTTCACCATTGGAGCCACCAGGGAAGTCACTTTTATCTATGAAAATCTTCCACATCAATGGGCAAGAGAGTAGAGAATTAGGCAACTGGTCTACCAAAAAGTTGAGACTTGCAGTAACCATCTTTCAAGTCTGCCTTACTCTTTGGGAAACATCACTGCTGTGTTTGTCCTATTACCAGGTCCGGGTAGCCAATACTTGGTCCCATATCAACCCTCTATTGAGTGGGGAAGCTCTGGCTTAGTTCAGCTCCCACCACATGGAGCCAAGGGATGCAGATCTAGAGGAGAGCATGCCCGTGCATCCGAGCACGGCCAAGCTCAAGGAGGCAGAAAAGTACGTTTCCACTGGGAACTTGGGCATAAAAGGATGCTTATGTTCAAGATACTGCCTCGCTCACCAAGGCTGCATATCACATGCTTCAAGAGATTTCTAAGACTGAATTCAAAACTAGAACAGGGCATCTTGCTATAAATGGCTATAAATGGCTTATTGGAACTGCTGGCCACTGCTTTGTCATCATCTACCTCGAGGGACCAGGACTGGATTTTTTGTGCCAGGCTGTGTCTGGGCTTGTCTGTCTCTCTAGGGGACTAAAGGGTAGGTTAGGTAAGAGTCTGGACTAAAATTAGAGTCAATGAATATCAAGGTCTTGTCTGTGGCTTCAAGAAGGGCCACTTCGCTTTCACGTGATTTGCATTTTTACAAAACAGAATCCGAAAGCAGTATTCCATTGTGACCTACTCACCAGTTTCAGCATCCATGGGCTACCACGGCATGTGGCAAAGCATCCAAACAGGCCAAACACGACGATGGTGGTGCCAGTGCCGATGAGCACATAGGGGGCATTTGTGGAGTTCTCAGCGATAAGGGAGATGTAGGTGCCCAGAGTAAGTTTGCCCCAGACTCCAACGGCCAGCAGGATCACCCCAGTGATCTGAAAAGGGCAGGAGGGAGAAGGGACAGTAAGACTGCTGCTGAGAGACACGAGAATCGACACTGAGCAATGTGGCCAGAATCTGCAGACTCCAGTTTCTGGGGAACAAGCAGACACTTGCTGGAGGAGTCCCTGAAGCACTGGGAAAGGCCAGAGCCCATGAGCCAAAGCCATCCTACAGGAAAGACACTTCAATTGTGGACAATTAGATCTGTCCCTTACACAATCCCATAGGCAGGTACCATGTTAACTGGAAGTCAAGCCAACATTCAAGAACTTAAACAAACAAAAAAAAGCTGCTTATAGGACTTCCCTGGTAACTCAGTGGTAAAGAATCCTCTTGCCAATGCAGGTGGTGTGGGTTCGATCCCTGGGTTGGGAAGATCCCCTGGAGGAGGAAATGGCAACCCACTCCAGTATTCTTGCCTGGGAAATCCTATGAACAGAGGAGTCTGGCAGGCTACAGTCCATGAGTCGCAAAGAATTGGACACATCTGAGCGACTGAAAAACAACACCACATTATTGACGCCGCAGGCGTTATCGTCTATAAAAATCTCTCGGTCAGGTCAATGATGTGTTTAAAAGTACATCCTAATACAGGTCTGAGCACCTTCCCAGGTCTGGTCTGAGAGCTGCTGCTCAACACAGAACTGGGCACGACCGCAGTAAGAACATTGGCTGACCTCTTCAATGGCACACGTGTTTATGGTATATTTTAAGGATATCCTGCATGATGTTTTCAAGAACAAGGTGACCTTCTTTGACTATCATGACAAAAATCTCTACAAAAGCAAAATACTGAAAGTATTTTTGACAAAAATCTCTACAGAAGCAAAATACTGAAAGTATTTTTGAATCCCTATTGATGTGCTGCCTTATTTGTGATAGTTCATTCACTATAAAACAACAGAAGAATCGGAATAGCTCATGGAGTTAGCTATAATACGATTTGTCAAATTGCTCTGATTGGCCCAACGGAAATCCCCACAGTGTACTAAACCACAGAACCGTCCATCAGTCGGGCCCTTACTTCAGGGCACAGACTTGGGGCTGTGCACCATGTCTGACTCTCCAACCCCTGCAGGTCACGCACCCTGGCAGCCTTAGATGCTGAATCCAGCTGTTGACTTTGTGTCTCCAACTTCCCAGTCTGTCTCTCCCTCAGTTTACCAACAGCTGAGCAGCTCATCTGAACGGACATCCCTCCAACTGCCACCACTTCTGACATCTTATAAGGCTTGAAAAGAGGCCCGAGTGTCTACGGTAGCCCTTCTGCACCTTCTCCCACCATACCCCCTGATGACTGACACCAAGGGCCCCCCAGGAGATGCGGCTTCGATCCCTGGGTTGCAACTGAAGGAGGGCATGGCAACATACAGATTCTTCGCCTTACTAAATCTATTACCACTTGTCAAGTGAGGAGGCAAATAATAAAAAGAATGAACTAATGGATGGAAGTAGAGATGATTATACAGAGTGAAGTGAGTCGGATAGAGAAATCTGCCTGCAGTGCAGGAGACCTGGGTTCGATCCCTGGGTCAGGAAGATCCCCTGGAGAAGGGAATGGCAACCCACTCCAGTATTCTTGCCTGGAGAATCCCATGGACAGAGGAGTCTGATGGGCTACAGTCCATGGGGTCGCAAAGAGTCAGACAGGACTGAAATGACTTAGCAGGCAAGCAAGCACAGATAGGTAGACAGGTAGACAAACAGATAAATATAGAGTGAGGAGGCAAGATAAGAAACTGAAGACAATCTGTATGAAACAAATCAATACCAGCCTCTCCAAGGTTTCCCCTGTCAATTGACATACCGTCCCTTAACGTCTGTAAGTGAACACAGGCTACACGAGGAAGCAAATGCCTGGACCAGTGGATCTCCAGGACTTTCTCTCTTGACACTTCCTTCTGTAGTTTGGAGCCATCAAGCTCCACCATCAGATTGTTTCTCTGTGCAGGAAAAAGAACAGACCCTCCACCTTTCCCCATATCATCTGACAGTGGGCTCCAGCAGTTTGGGGAATGGGATCAATGGAAACAACAGGAGCTTGGTGAATCTCCCCTACCCCTACTTTGGAGAACCATCACCGTGAAAGACAGAAATAAAATCTTTAAAGTAGAAAAAGGTCAAGGAATTTGTATTACTTTTATAAGGTGAAGGAATGTGATACAATTTTGAGGAGAAAGTGTTTGACACTAATATTTGGGAGAAAGCGGCCCAACGGAGGTCTACCGCCTTTGAAAAGTCAAGAGGGATGGCCTTAGTGAGTTAGGAAAACCAAGAACACATTTGTTGCCAAGAGTTCCAAGTCCTCTGCTGACACCTGGTGGTTGCTAAAGAAAGTACCTCCCTTGAACACCTTTTCTGCCACTCTAATCCAAAGGGAAACAGAATGCTGTTCATCCACTAGAATCAAAATAGAAGATTCAACTCTACTCCTTAGGGGTAAGATTGCAGTGAACAGTAGGTAGTAAGAAACAGTGCCATCTTTTATTACTCAACGCTTAGCACAGCCAGGCTCAGAATAAATGCTTAATATTCACTGACAAACACATTTCCTTTTTCTGGGTCTTAGGCCTCTATTTTATAAAAGAGTCTTTCACATGCCAAACAGTTACAAAACTTTTCCATCAAGTAAATACTGAGAGGTAACTTAAAATGAAACTAAAGAGAATCTTTCTCCCCTAATCCCCTCTTTGGCATTAACTGCCTAAAGATGTAAATATTAATAATGTAAGTGTAATGAACAAACCAAAAATCCCATTAAATTAGCATTGTTTAGACTGAATATGTCTCATCCAGACACCTGTGATTTCATATGATTGCCCCCAAAGATTTACTTACCCTTCATACATACACTGAGTAGCTGTATTCTGTATACCTATTATTGCCAGTTATTATTGGAACATGATGGCTTTAAGGCAAGTGTATACTACTCACCAAGTATAAGAGTTTGATGTTATCTTTACTTCTGTGGCCAGAGATTTCATGAAGTTCATTTAATAACCTAACAAAGATTATATGCAGTATGTCAAAGTTAACACAAATCCTGATTTTGAGGTAAACAGTATTAACATTTTTATTCCTTTTCTTTCAAAAAATAATTTCTGCAAATGTAGCCATTTCTTTGAGTATAAAATGTCTCCTCATATAATATTAACTTGTTAGAATGTTCATATAATGTAAATTATACAAATAATCCTCTTTTAAATTTTTTGGCAAAAGGACTATTTTTGCAGACCTCCAAGTGTACCTCTTAAAGGCTGCCAATGGGCGCAAACAAACACAACAGCGTTAAGGAGAAAGAAGAAAAGCATAAGCAGACAAGGGAGTAACTGTATTTACTAGAAATAGTGGTGGTGGACTTGGGATGAGCCTTGGAAGAAGTTGCCAGGTAGTTGAAGGGAAAAAAACACAAGCAAAGGGCTAAAGAGGCAATGTGCATGTGAGTGTGTGTGTGTGTTCAGTCATGTCTGACTCTTTGCAGCCCCTTGGACTGTAGCCTGTTCGGTGCCTCTGTCCGTGGGATTTCCCAGGCAAGAATACTGGGGTGGGCTGCCATTTCCTTCTTCATGGGATCTTCCTGATCCAGGGATTGAGCCTGTATCTCCTGCATTGTCAGGTGGATTCTTTACCACTGCACCACCTGGGAAGCCCCATAAAACACAGCAAACGAGCACTTACTTACATCTTTCCTACTATAATAATGCTTCTTAGCAAGAAAAAGAAACATACTATAGGATTTTCTTTCTTTCCACCACACCTCAGGGCATGCGGGATCTCAGTTCCCTGACCAAGGATTGAACCTGTGCCCCTCTGCATTGGAAGTGTGGCATCTTAACCACTGCACCACCAGGGAAGTCCCAGGATGCTCTTTCCTTGGATCCTGCTAACACACACAGCAACACTCACGCCTACACGTCCCTTGATGAGCACCCACAGAGTACAAAGAACAGGTTCTCTTGATCTCTCTTATGCACTGGGCTGCAGTGAATAAGTGGGTCCACAGCTCACCAAGGTAATTTTGAGTCTCAGCTCTTAAGAGATCTTAAATTCTGAAATCAAGCAGCATGTCACTGACTTGACTTTCTCATGGAAGTTCTGCTTCCTTCTCAGAAGAATCAATTTGCAAGAAGCCAATAGCGCAGCCAAGGAGGGGACAGATTAGAGCCGAAACCATGCTGAACGGCCTGGTGAAGGCCCCGCCACCTTCCATGCTCCTGCATCGACCACAAACAACGAGGGCAGGCCTGGTGCCCACCAGCAGCAGCCAGGCTGAATCTTGGTCTTTTTTAACTCCCGGCATCTCATGGTGGCTCAATATTTTCTGCATGTCTGCAACACAGCTCAAAATATATGGGGAGTGGAGCACCTCCTGCTACTACTAATTGAAGCTTGGTGAGGAGACTGAGAAAACTATAATAGTAGCATCAGAGAAGGTAGATCAGAGCAAGAAAAGGTTTGGTGTGATCACATTACTTGAATATTATACTAAAAGAAAACCATAGATGGGTTTGCCACTGTACCAAGGGGTGTCTGAAATGCTCTGGAAGAGACTTCCTGAGGTTTATGTCCATCTTGAAGTGGATACAGAGGGGGAACAGGTAGCAGAGAGAAATGAGCCCCCTTGCTTCTGACAGGTCAGCACTGCAAACACTGGGAAGTCCCCTCACAGCATCCTCATCCTCGGAGAGTGGACAGGGACATAGCAGTGCCATCCATTTCACACACCCAGAGGCCTTTTTTTTTATTGTTTTATTTTTAAAATTTTTATTGGGGCATAGTTGATTTATAATATTGTGCTAATTTCAGGTGTACAACGAAGTGAGTCTCTTATACATATATCTACTCTTTTTTTTAGCTTCTTTTCCTATATAGGTCATTACAGAGTATTGAGTAGAGTTCTCTTTGCTATACAGTAGGTCCTTATTATCTATTATGTATATAGGATTGTGTATATGTCAATCCCAGTTTATATGCCCACATGTATATGATCTCCCAATTTATCTCTCCTCTACCCTTACCCCCCAGTAACCATAAGTTTATTTTCTGCATCTGTAACTCTACTTCTGTTTTTTTGATAAGTTCACTTGTACTCTTTTATTAGAGTCCACATGTAAGTGATATCATATATATGTCTTCCTCTGACTTACTTCACTCAGTATGACCATCTCTAGGTCCATCCATGTTGCTGAAAATGGCATTATTTTGTTCTTTTTATGGCTGAGTAGTATTCCATTGTATATATATACCACATCTTCTTTATCAAGAGGCATTTTCTTGAGCCTACTCCCTTTCTGCATGCAGACCACAGACCTCCTGATTAAACTGTAGCCACTCCTCTTGTGCCCATGAAAGGCTGTGCTAGGTTTGGGTTTGACAGAGTAAAACCCACATATTTTCTTTAACTACACAATATACTAAATAGGAGTTTGTGGCATCATTAGGATAATGTGAAGATGCTCATGTAGAAGGTGGGGCTCATGAGCCATGTATTATGAAATTAAGGGGGAAAAGATAACAGAAAATTGAACCATAATGGGGAGGGGGGTGGGGGGGAGTCAGGATTGGGAACACGTGTACACCCATGGCGGATTCACGTTGATGTAGAGCAAAACCAATACAATATTGTAAAGTAAAAATAATAATAATAATAATAAATTTTTTAAAAAAGGAAAAAAAAGAAAATTGAACTATAGAAGCACAAGCTATCTAGAAGATGCACCTTTCCCTAAGAAGCTGTATGGGATAGAAAACACAGGATCTAAAACTAACAGAAATGAACAGGTAGAAGAAACTGGGCAGAAATCTCAGCTAGGTAGCCATTTTAAGTGAAAGCCACAATTCAATTATCCCAGAGGTTTATAGGTTAATTCACTCTACACAACACCCAGATATGGGGAAATGTTCTTCCCCGATTCCAGATGATTCTGTAACTCAGGAAAAAATGCCTGATCCAGAAACTCCATATACATCATCAATAATGAAAACCCAGGTCCTTGGAAGCTAGAGTTTAAAAGGAAAAGTATCCAACCAACCCTGCTTTCAGTTCATTCTTATGTGTGTGTGTGTGTGTGCGCGCGCGCTGAGAGGACAGTGGGGAGAGCAAGTCTTTGCAGTTTGCTGACCTGGTTTCAGAGAGATGGATAAAGCAATCAGGAAGACAGAGAAGCCAGCAGCTTCCACCCATGAGCTGATGGAAGTTTACTTCTTAAGTGTGAAGAAGTTAACAGTGTGAAGCTGTCATATTTACAACTTAAGCTATTATTATGAGTTATTTGTGTAAATGTTTAATATGTTCAAATAGCCTAAGGACCAGGATTTACTGGGGTTTTTCAGTGGGCCTGAGGACTCACATCAGATGAGCAGCAGAAAGAGATTCAATATTTAAAAGGCAGGTGAGTGCAAGAGCTCTAGACTTGGGGTTACAATACTAGTACTTCAGATGCAGTTTTGTCACTAATAAGCCATGTGACTTTGGGCAGATTGCCTAACCTTTCTGGGCTTCAGTTCCCCCTTCAGTAAGGTCAGGAGGTGGGAAAACCTGATTGCCGGGGCTTCCTCCAGTAACTACACTCTGATACAACAAGTCCGAATTTCAAACTTGACATGCCTATTCTCTCTGAAATGCATTTTTACATGTGCCACTGGGCAAATAAGCACCAGGAAGTTTATTAGTTCCTCCCTGTGACTGACAAACCATCAGCTGTGGGGACAGGAAGGTCAACTCATTTCTGGATTCAAGGCCAGTCGACTGTTCTGCCAGCTTTCCAAGGTGACAAGTGCTTGCTGGGAAAGAGAAAGAGGGTCATGCACTGTAGTTATACCCAGACATCCAAGAATGCGTAAGGTCAGCAGCATATCAACAAGCTTTACTTTTTATATGAAGATGACACTGTCATCTTAAGAGCAATAAGATATATGCATTGTGCTATTTAGGAGCCTGGTGGGCTACAGTCCACAGGGTCACATGGACTTAGTGACCGAACAACAACTTCTTTCTAGGCAAGTATATTAGCCAATTCAGCCCTTTGACCTGTCACTTCTACGTTTACATGTGCATGGGTGAATGTGTACATGTACAGAAGAGGACACACATTCCGTGGCAGGGAGGTTAGTGGTATCATTAAAAAGATTTAGGGAAGTTGTGAAGGGGAAGATAGAGAACTGAGATGCTCTTAAACGCTGACTTGTTAAGACTGAGTTTGAAAAGCAACAGGAAGCCCCAAGACCATATGGTCCAGGTCCTGTTTTCTGTGGCATTTGAGGTGACCAAAAGACATGCGGGTAACAGATTCAGAAGGCAGCTGTGGATGTGGGACTGGAGTTCGGGAGGGAGTCTGAGATGCAGGTGAGGGCCGAGGCTGGAAGTGACAGTGAGGGAGGGGTATATCTCAGGAAGTGGAAGCAGAGACCACACTGGTCAATAGCTTTTACCAGGGGCTGATGCGGCTGGGCTTTGTGCTCAGCCCGGGGGAGTCCAGCCGGGGACTGGCTCATGCAGGTGGCTGGCTGGAGACTGAGCCATCTCTCTAATGTCCTAGAGACCCAGAAAGTAGTGGAAATGGATCAATAGGGTCACAGTGATTTCTGAATTAAAAACTAGGTCTGAACACATTAGAGACACCTGAAATAGGCCTATTACAGAAAACCAGGGCTCTGCTGCTGCTCAAAATACAGCCTTTTACTAGCTGAAAAACTCACCCCCTTCGAACGCAGCCCAAGCAGTTCCACCTGATACTTACTTCCATTACTCAACAAAAGGTCATGGGAAATTTGCAAACATGTTATTAGGGACTCTGTATATCCCATTAGGAAACTGATAAAGAATGGGCAGTCCTGAATTGGTTTCACATTTCCTGGATATTATTCTAAAAGATTCTGGACTTTAGGTCTCCACCCTCTCAAACAAATCTCTTAAGAAAGGCCCCAGAATAAAAAAGAAAATCCTCCATGTTTATTAGCACATTGAGAAACATTCCATTATATCAGACAGCTTTTTCTGAGCCTCTTGGCGCGGTTTTCTATTGGTAAGTATTACTGTTTCTGCAAATGTTTAAAACAAACTGAGGGCTTTTATTTACATTAATAGGAAGCATCTTACTCTGACTTCCAGTCGCCAGGAGCATGTAAAAAGTGAGCAAAGCAGAGGTTAAGACTGTCTGGATGTAGTTCACACCTCTGGTTTCGCCAATGACTCAGATATTTAAATAGATGGCATATAGGTGAATGCCTGTTAAGAATGGGGGCCAGCACTTACAAGGAGATTTATGTGCTTAGAAATCAGGACCAGCTGCATGGCTAAAATGACAGAAGCTCAATGTTGGGGGGGGACTCCCTTTATGTCACGCCTCCTCCATGGAACCCCCAAATTGATCTCACTCATATTTAAAATCTGCTGGGCCAGTTCACATACAGAAAGTCGGGAGAGTGGCAGGAGTCCCAAACCTTAGCCTCCTTAGCAAGGGCCGACCAACCAAAGGAAGAGCTGTGGGCAGACACCACGTCCCTTCATCAGTGCTCTGAAAATAGGAATCAAATTCCACGCTAATAAGAAAAGATATTTTAAAAGAAGTCCACATCGGGGTAAGTGTATAAACAAGAGCTACAAGTCTATTATTGATGCATGTTGACAAACATTTGGTGCTGACCACGCATTTATCTTTATTGTTGTATTGCCCTGTATTGCCTTGTATCTTGCTGTATTGCCCTGTATTGTTAACTGTGTGTCCATCAAGACTCGAAGGGTCTTATGGGAGGAAATAAGGTCCTTTACCTCCTTTGTCTCCATCAAAGCCTCACCCACATCCTGCGCCTGATTTTCCCAGACAACAGGTCAATCAGACATTCTGTCCCAAGGCCTTGGGAGTCACTGCATGGGAATGAAGCCAGTTAAACTAGTCCTAACAACGATTCCTTAAACATGACCCAGAATGCCAATCTGTGACCAAAGAGCACACGTCTCTCTCGGGATTATGTTGTTGAGCAGATTTAGCTTCCTGGGTGTTCCGTTTTGTTTTTTTTTTTTTCCAAAAGTGAAAATATTCTTTGCATAATTTCTATATGAGATCATCATCTTTCAAACATCTACACCTATCCATGTGCCTTATGCATACAGGTAAAAAGGAAACAGAAGAAGCTGGAAGTCAGTTGGTGAAGAAATCCCTGAAAGCCTGTGCTCTAAGTGTTGATGGGGGTGGAGGCAGTGGGGTGTTAGAGGGAACTCATGCCTCTTTGCAGGTGAAATTGGATAAGACATCATGCCAGAGGACGTAGTATTAAATGAGTAAAAACATCATCTGTGGGAGAAATGTGCGTGCGGTATTCAATAATAAGATTCTTACATCAATGATGAGATGGTGTTGTCCTTTTAGTGGTCCTAACTTCCTCCTGAGATGATTTATGGGGGAAGAAAAAACCCATTTCTATTAGTGATTTAAGTAACTTCCAACATCAAATATCTACACTGCATACACCAAGTAAGACACACAGAGAGGGGCCTTCCATTGGTTGTCCAGTGACTAAGACTCCACACTCCCAACACAGGGGCCTGGGGTTCGATCCCTGGCCAGGTAACTAAGTGCTGTATGCTGCAACCAAGAGTTCACATGCCGCAACGAAGACACAGGCAACCAAATAAATAAATACTTTTTTAAAAGACGCACAGGAAAACTTCAGAAGTGGAGCAGAATATTGTGGGGGAAGGGAATTAACCTCAGTCATCTCAGAAAAGTACAAAGAAGACACTTTGCCATCTCGAGCAGTATTACTTAGGCTACGCCACCATCTCCTCTGTCTCTCCTTGCCTCCAACTTTGCCCCCATGCTCTCTTTTCAACCCAGTCAGGGTGATCTGTTCAAACTGAAGTCCTTTACTCAAAACTCCTCCCCTTCCAATTAAAAATAAATTTTTTAAAAATTCAACAACAAAAAAATTCTTCCACACATTCCAGGTTTCAGAATCAAAGCCAATGTTCTCAGCCTGGCCTGCAGGGCCCTACCTGACCTCCACCGGCTCCCCCATGCTTACCACACTTCAGCTCCACAGGCCTCTTTGCGGCCTCCACCACTCCTGACCCGCTTCCTGCCTCTGAGACTTTGAACTTGCTCCTCCCTCTGCCTGGACTTCCAAGATCTCTCATTTAAGTCTGCTCCTCGTGGGGCCTTCCCTGATGACTCTTAAAGCGAGAACCCTGGCCTTCCAGCACTCCTCATTTCCCTGCTTTATTTTTCTCTACTGTACCTATCTCCTTTGAACACTGCTGAATTCACTTTTTTTTTTTTTGGTCACACTGCATGGCATGTGGGATCTTAGTTCCCCAGTCAGGAATCAAACCCGCACCCCTGCAGTGGAAGCGTGAAGACTTAACCACTGGACCTCCAGGGAAGTCCCTTAATTTACTTTCTTAGTCTGTCTCCCAAAAACGAATGCAAGCTCCGTGAGGGTTGGGAATTGGGCCCTGTTTTATTCATGTAGCCCCAGAGCCGAAAGAAATGCCCACTCATAGTTGGTGCTCAGTAAATAGTTGTTAAGTGATTGAATATAAGATGACAGGCAGGTGAGCAAGGGGAAGCTTTGGAGGCCATGAGATGGGTCAGCACTAAGGAAGCCATGTGGTGGACTTGACTCTTAGAAGGCCCGGGCAGTTGCCCTGAGATATAACTCAAGTCTTTGGCCCGTTGGCTTCTTATCCAGCACATTGCTTCATCCATGTCTGCTTTTGACCACAAGGGGGACTAAGTGAGAAAGCATGGAATAGTCCCACCTAAATCCATCACCACTAATGGAAACATAAATCAAAGTCTAGCATCCTGTAACTCCATGACTATAATTGATGATTGGGAGTTGAAAGAATAAGCAGTGCTTATACCAGCAAGATTTCTCTCTCTCTTAAAAAAAATGTACTATGGTAGGGGGTGGGGGAGACAAGCGCTTACTATGTGCTGGGCATGAGCATGAGGCTAAGTGTTTTAATGCTTTATCTAGCACAATCCTCCTAATAACTATGAAACTAGCCTGAGGTGGTCACCACCAAGTGGCAGAATAGGTACTCACAGTACTGGCTCTCAACCATTGCCTTCCCTGCACGTCCTCTTAAGCGGCCTGCTTAAGTTTCTTTCTCCCAAACTCTCCACACTTAACACAGAAAAGCTCACAAGCCAGTATCCTGCATCCTGGCACAGAGGCCAGTTTGGATTCTCAACCCTGAGAATTTGGCTGCCACAATTAAAAACTCAAATCCGCAGGCTGGTTTCCAATTTATTTATCTAAAAAATGCTGTCCATTATTTCTCCCATTTCAAGCAGGAAAAGCTAGAGAAATGGAAACATGTTCTGTTCCAGCTACAGCTTGATACTTTAAAAAACAGGAGAGGAGAAAAAAAACAGATGTGTATATGGGAATGAGCCAGAAAGGTTAACAATCACAAACATCAGATACAAATCTACATACTGACCAATCTGAAGAATCAGTAAAGCTTGACATGCAAACAGAGAACCGTAGCATGTTCTGGGGAAAGTTAAGGTACTTTTGGGTTTGGGTTTCCCCCCAGAGGAGAGGAATGAGAGACCATGGCTGAAACACACACGAAGAGAACCACTCTGGAGCTGTGGAGTCATCTGATTTTCAAAGTAGGCGTGACCCAAAGCGATGGGCTGAGTCACCAGCTGAGGTAGCGGTATCGTATCTGACTGCCCTACAGCCCAGAAGGGAGATGCGATCAGTCCTTCACGAACTAAGGGCACAGTCCAGAAATACACTTAACTGGGTGTATGGGCCTGTGATGAATGGCATTTGCTGCGTAGGTGGTGCAGTGGTAGAAAATCTGCCTGCTAATGCAGGAAACACAGGAGGCATGGGTTTGATCCCTGGGTGGGGAAGATCCCCTGGAGGAGGAGATGGCAACCCATTCAAATCTTCTTGCCTGGGAAATCCCATGGACAGAGGAGCCTGGCGGGCTACAGTCCATGGGGTCGCAAAGAGTCTCAGGACTGAGCACGCACACACTGTGCTCTCTGTATAGGGTTGTCACATTCATCTGTTTTGCAGATAAAAAGCAGGCTGTGAAAACTGAGGCTCTGAAAGGTTCAGCAATGTGCTCAAAGCCACAAAGCTAAGTGGTACAGGCCTGAGTTAAATTCATCTCTGTCCTACCTCAAGGCAGTTTCCCAACCATCACCATCTCTGCCTCCTGTGTGGGCTACCTTCTAGAGCAGGGGTCCTCTTGGCCCAATATTACCCAGTCCTTGGTCCTCCCCTCTAGGTGGGTGAGTGATGGAAAGAGAAGCCTGGTTTTCTTTACACTGCCCCAGTGCACCTTAAGAGGGCATGATGAGAAAACCAGCTTTCTGAATCAATTTCCATGAGCTCTTTAGGCAATTTCTAATGTTCAACATGCAGGAAATATGGGGAAAGGCAGGGATGGGAAGAGATGGAACTTACAGACTTCCCCTGGGAGCCATGGTCTTCCTGTTCTCCTTTCTTAGGGCCTGGGCCTCCCTCCCCTAAGCCCCCTACTGGGCATGTTCCAATGCATGAATGGGGCTGCATTCCAGATGACTGATACACTACTTGTGTGTAACTCAGAATGCATTTTCTGTTGGAAACTCTATTAGACCTGGTGCCTGTGTTTGTAGGCCAGTTCTCAAAGGTCTCTATTTAAGCCAGTAATGGGGAAAGTTAGAGGGAAAAAGACTGTTGTCTCCAAACAAGGAAGTCCTACGGATGGGAAGCTAGCAGCAAATGCAGAACTGCCTGAAAAGTCATTCTGAGCCTGCCTAGTGCCCTGGAAGCCTTGTGCTTTTCCTGGCTGATTACCTCCCTAGATTTTCATACATGAATGAACAGTACCTGCAGCAACACAGGAACCAGGGCAACCACTTTCCCAGACTCCAAGCAACCTTTCCTTCCTTTTTTTTTTTTTTTTTTAAAAGAAGTCGTTTTTGTGTGTGTGGACCTTTTTTTTTTTTTCCCCTGGTGTTAGTTCTAGAAGATCCTGTAGGTCTTCACAGAACTGTTCAGCTTCTTCAGCATTCGTGGTTGGGGCAGAGACTTGGATTTATAGTGATGTTGAATGGTTTTCCTTGGAAATGAACTGAGGATCATCCCAACCATTTTTAAAGTCTTTATTGAATTGGTTACATTATTGCTTCTGTTTAATGTTTTGGTTTCTTGTTGAATGGTTTTCCTTGGAAATGAACTGAGGATCATCCCAACCATTTTTAAAGTCTTTATTGAATTGGTTACATTATTGCTTCTGTTTAATGTTTTGGTTTCTTGGCGGCGAGGTATGTGGGAATCTCAGTTCCCCAATCAGGGATCGAACCCTCACCCCCCAGCATTGGAAGGTGAAGTCTCAACCACTGGACCACCAGGGAAGTCCCACATTTCCTTTGATCTGCAAGCATAAACACTAGGCCACATACTTCTGTCACATGAAGAGTAAGAGCAATACATGCTCAGTGAAATGACATCACAACTAACATGAGCTGTGTTCTTTAAAAAGGGGAAATGGCACTTGAAGGAAGGTTTGCTTGATTACTCCAATCCTGCCATCTTCCCCAGGCAAATAGGCACACTCTCCACAATTTCTCAGCCAGGCATTCCTGGCTGGCTTTCAGCATCAGTGTTAAAGATAAACGTACAAAGCTACAGAGGCAATCCTCATACTTTTCACATAGAGGAAAAGACTCTTTCAAAAACCTGACATTGAAAGTAAAAAAAGAGAAGGTGTCCAATAAAATGCTACTAGTAATGGTGTATTGCATCAGAAATCTTTTCTCTCTAAAATAAGTACACAGCTCCTTAGAAGAGCTGTGTGATTAGGACTTGGTTATGTGTGGACAAATACAGCTCCACTATTTACCCGAAGCTCACCCCTGCCTGTCACAGGCTGCTGCTGTGTGCTCGAGCCTCCTGCCCCATCATTGCCCAGCCAGGTCCTCTGGACCCTTCAAACACAACTAAATTGCCCTTTCCACCCAGAGGCCTTCCCAGATGCTCCAAGATAGTAATCATTTCCTTAACACGATTAGGATTCATCACCTATGTCATATGACTGCCACTTCACTGGGCTGGCCAAAAAGTT
The DNA here is from genome assembly GCA_006410935.1 of Redunca redunca. Taxonomy (NCBI): domain Eukaryota; kingdom Metazoa; phylum Chordata; class Mammalia; order Artiodactyla; family Bovidae; genus Redunca; species Redunca redunca. Next base: position 155,246 of record SJYQ01091748.1, on the reverse strand, counting down.
CATCTGGGTTTTCTATACCATGGTAAGAAAAAAAACAAACAATTTTTTTGGCCAACCCAGTACCTTGCACCCTAAGCTTCTGTGAACACCTTCCCACCGAAGGTGGGAACACCTTCCCACTGGAGAGGAGGGGCTGTGAGCAGGCTACCTGGTCAGCCTCACTTTAAACACTCTGTGGACCTTGTGGCACCAGAACATTCTGCTGGCAACCAAGTCACTGCCCCATTTCCAGCCCAGCCCCAGATATGCCCCTCGTGTGTTAACTATGACATTGAGCCCTTGCTTTCGATGACTAAATGTGATCAGAGAGAGTGCTTTCATAGCACAAGCCTCATGGAGGACAAATCAACAGGCACCTGACCTTAGCCCTGAGGTTGCTGAGAGGGCCTGGGATGCGAGAGGTGGGTGGGGGTCTGGACAAATAAAAAGGACTGAAGACATACCGACAGTCAGGTGTGGTACCCGCATCAAATGTTAATGCTTGCCTCCATGTTGTGCTTAGAAACAAACACGACTGCCGTGGGCTCTGGCAAATGAGCTGTTCCGAAAAGTCACCAGGCACCCCAAACTCAGGGGGCACTAATCTAAGTCCCCTCTTTCCCTGACAATCACCATCTACCTTCTTCTGAAAAATTGGCTTCCCATATATGGGAAAGGACTCTTTAAAAAGAGTAGATATATGTATAACTGATTTGCTTTGCTGTATACCTGAAATGAACATAACACTGTACACACACCAATTAAAAAAAAAAAAAAACTTTTTAAAGGCTTCCCAGCAAAAAGCAGAGATTCTTCCCCACTGACAGAGAGTACTAGCTGAAAGTGACTGCAAGGAACGTGTAAGGGACGAGATCAGCTGAGGCCCCCATACTCCATATGAGCTAAGAACCAACAACATTCCTACCTGGGCGCAGGGGAAGCTGTCAGATCTTCTATGTAGGCACTCAACATCAAGAGCCATTGAAGGCTTGGCACACACTGTGAGTGACTGCCTTGCTGCCTAGGTGGGCCAGCAGGCACCATGGGTATATTGTGACCTCTGAGACCAACAGCTATTGTTATTTTTGCTAAACTCTTCTTTCAACTCATCTAACCTCTCATTGTTCAACAAGAAAGTATCACAACCCTGGACTTCGAGGTTGCAGGGAAAAGTGTTACCAGCCACCTGGAGCAAAAGTGGGGGGGGGCTTCCTTGAGGGCCCTGGGCACCCTAGGGGGCAGCTCTGGGGACAGGTACCAGGGACGTACCCTTTCCCTCCTCTAGAAGCGAGCACTCTGGCTTGTGCCTCCGTTGTACATTTGCCACATTCTTCTCCATGTGCGTAGACTGGGTCTCTCCACACAATGACAAAAGCCTCCCTTGAGAACACCACCTAATGCAAACACCCAACAGAGATCGAAGGACACTGATTTCAAATCTGTGGAGGAGAGAATGTGAGGGGCCCAGAGTCAGGTCAGGCGACCTCTGACACGACCGGCTGCGATGGGGGCAAGACCATGGCCCCATGCCTCATCTTATCTGAGACTTTGAACGTGCTTTTCCCTCTGCTTGGACTTCTAAGATCACTCATTCAAGTCTCTGCTCCTCCGTGGGCCCTTCCCTAGTGACTCTTTAAAGTGGGAACCCTGGTCCTCCAGCATTTCTCACTTCCTTCTTTCTCTGCTTTATTTTTCTCCACTGTACTTATCTCCTTTGAATGCTGCTTAATTCATTCTTTTTTTTTTTTACCACACCAAACAGCATGCAGGATCTTAGTTCCCCAACCAGGAATCAAATCTGCACATCCTGCGAGCTGGGCAACGCACTGATCAGCCTGGCCTTCCTCAGGGAACAAAGGAGAGGGGCTGCAATGCAGACTACCCTCTTGGCCTCGCTTTAGACACTCTATTATGTGTGCAGCACCAGGACATTCTGGGGAAAGAAAAACCAAGTCACTGCCTCTTAAGAGAGTGCCATCACCAGCACAAGCCTTTGCCTGGAAGAGGCCCTGGGGTAACCTCAGTCAGGCAGCCAGAACCAGCTTACATGAGTGTTAAGTCCTGACCCCTAACTGAGGTGCCTGGTGGGGAAAGTACACCATTGGCAACTCCCAGGAGGTCAGATCCTGTCCTAAGCTCCTCCCTCAAAATGTGGCTTGGGCCCTTGACCACACCTGAAGCTCACTGCCAAGGGACCTCAAATAAATGAAGACACAACCCTAACGTAACATGTAGGTTCCAGAACAGACTCCACTCTATGGACCGAAGCCATTCTCTATTAAATCTTCCAATGGGGTTGGCGGGATCCTTCGGACACCCTCATGCCTACACTGCCCCTATCGCCACACTGGGTTAAAACCCAACCCTCTTCTGACTTGCCAATTCAGCCGACAGCGGCTCCCACTACTGCAGCCGGGCCTCTACCGACACGAGGATGAGAGCTTGGCTGCTGGGAGAGAAACGGGTAACTGTGGAGAATACTGGATAGGAAAAGGCACCCGCTGTGTCGCAATCTGTTAACACAACCATTTGGGAAGATGCAAGAGCCTGAGGACCAAGTACATATGAAACAAGCACCTTCCAAAATGCTGCTAAGTCACTTCAGTCGTGTCCGATTCTGTGCGACCCCATAGACGGCAACCCACCAGGCTCGCCAGTCCCTGGGATTCTCCAGGCAAGGACACTGGAGTGGGTTGCCATTTCCTCTCCAATGCATGAAAGTGAAGTTGCTCAGTCATATCTGACTCTTAGCGACTCCATGGACTGCAGCCTACCAGTCTCCTCCATCCATGGGATTTTCCAGGCAAGAGTTCTGGAGTGGGGTGCCATTGCCTTCTTCCAAAATGCTAGAGGGTATTAATTTTTCTTAAGTAAATGATACAGTTAAAAAAAAAAAAAGGCAAGCAAGTCTGAGGTTGCACCAGGGGCCCCCATTATACCACAGGGATAACATAACATTGGCATCTGTTGATTCTTCAGTCATTTAAATCGCAAGAGCCTAAACTAACCTACATTGATAGATCATAGAGTGATTATCCACAGAGGGGATGAGACTAACTGGAGGGGGTGATAGAGATGATCTTTATCTTGATTGAGATGTGTTTTGAGGAAGGATTGCAAAACACAAGGAGAGAAAGAGTAGGGAAAGAAATGGTGTTATATCATCATTAGAGACAGCAGGAGGAAGAAAATGGCTCTTGGACCTTACATAAGTAGTAACATTAAAATATCACCTCATGTCTGAAATGTGCTTTGCCATCTCGAAAGTATTTTCATTCAGAAAATTCCACTGAATACTCATAACAACCCCATGAGGCACACACAATTCACACTGCCATTTGCAAGATGAAGGAGCAGGTGCAGAGAAAATTACGTGTTCATCAAAGTCCCACATTCTATAAGGGACCAGTTCAGTCCCTCAGTCGTGTCCAATTCTTTGTGACCCCAAGATAGAGCTAAAACCGAATGCCCCGGTTCAGAGGCCAAGTCCTTTTGATTATACCATATTAGTAACTTTTATAAACTAACTTGCCTGCCATTTAGTTTAATTCATTTTATTTTGTGTATCTGACTTTGGCCTGAGTTGGTTCTCCAAACATGAAGTTCCTCTGAAGTGAGTTTATTGACAACATCACCCTAATGTATAGGAATCAGGGTTCACAACCTGCTGTCAACTACAGAACTCCATCTGTGCTGAAATCCGGTGTCTAGGGCTCTCAAGTAGTCAAACCCTGAAAATAAAGACTCCAAAGCAAAGAGTTAAAGTAAAACCTATTCGATAAACACTGCTACAACCACGTCAGTTCATAAACTGTAGTTTCGATCTGTCTTGAAAGTTTCCAAGTCTCCATCTTGTCATTTTTTTTGTCATGCCATATAATTTAATTCTTTTCTTTTCTTTTTTTATATTGAAGTATAATTGATTTACAATATCATGTTAATTTCAGGTGTAAAGTGATTCAGTTCTACATATGCTGGTGGTTTAGTCGCTAAGTCATGTCCAACGCTTGTGACCCATGGACTGTAGCCCACAGACTCCTCTGTCTATGGGATTTTCCAGGCAAGAATACTGGAGTGGGTTGCCATTTCCTTTTCAGGGGATCTCAACCCAGGGATCAAACCTGGGTCTCCTGCATTGCAGGCAGATTCTTTAGCGACTGTGCTACCAGGGAAGCCAGTTTTATATATGTATGTGTACACACACACACACACACAGAGACATACATATATGCTTCTTTTCAGATTCATTTCCTTTATAGGTTATTACAAAATATTGAGTACACTTTCCTGTGCTGCAAGGTAGATTCTCGTTGGTTATCCATTTGATATATAGCAGTGTGTGTATGTCAATCCCAACACTTTGTCATCTTAATAGCATGCAAGCAGTAGTGGTCAGGAACTGAGCCACTGTGTTTTACATTTCCAGTAGCCCCCAGTATGGCACCCTACTTACAGTACCCACTGAAGAAATACTTGTTTTATCAATAGATTTGGTATCTTTTCAAAATTAACAGTGTTAAAAACAGAATCCTGTGACACAAAATTCTGTATCACAGAAATGTACTTCAGTAAAACTCAGGACAAATTTACTATGATGGCTTGTGTGTTAATTGTGTGTTTCCTCTCCCTTTAATCCAGTGGGAGAATAATTGACAGAGTGTAACCAAAGGACTCTAGCTAGTGAAACCAACCTGTCAGAATTTCTGTGTTAGAACAGCAGTGAGGATAATTTTTCAAATGTTTGCATTTCTAGCTGAGCATCATCAGAAGAAAAGCTCTAGTCAGGACAGCCCTTTACAAACTTCAATGTCTATCTTTTCCTCGGAGCATCTTAGTTCTCTCTGAAGGTCAGATGGCTTTGGGGTTGAGTTATCTTTAAGACACACATCAGTTTTGTTCTTTCTAAGTGGAGCACACAGGGATGTAAGTGACCCTAGTAAAGAACTCTTGAGTTGCGACAACCTGCTCTCCCATGGGTATCAATCTCTGGCAACAAATATTCTGGAAGTAAAGAGAGCAAGGATGTTGCAATGGTGCCAGCTCACTTGCTCTCTCTGAAAGGTGAAATTTTTAAAATCGGGGTAACACCCCATTCAAATTGCACTTGACTGCAATATTTAAAATTTACAGACATTTCAGTTCATAGGAATGCAAATAATTACAGCATATAAATCACATCATTATGTGCTTAAACTGTGAAGCCACTGGAGCATCTGATCTTTTAAATTATACTCCTTTTGGCAAGCATAAAAAAGCTCATGCCCTCCTTTAAGACAATCTGGAATTTCAAAAACTCTTCCAAGCAATGGTAAGTGTGAACTCCTTTTCTCCAGCTACACCCATCACTCTCATCTGGTTTCTGATATCTCTGGTTGAGGACCCCCATTTTACACACACCCATCCCTTCCCAATCCTTCCACTCAAAGCCACTGCCACCTTAGGGAAAAAGTAAAAACAAATGCATGCTCACTCTGTCGTGTCTGACTGTGACCCCATGGACTGTAGCCCATGGGGCTCCTCTGTCCATGGGATTTCTCAGGCAAGAATACTGGAATGGGTTGCTATTTCCTCCTCCAGGGGATCTTCCCAGCTCAGGCATTGAACCCACATCTCTTGCATCTCCTGCATTGACAGGAAGATTCTTACCAACTGTGCCACCCGGGAAGCCCAAAAACAAATGCCATCTTCACAAAACCACACAGCTCTACATGTTAATTTCTATGAGCCAACTGGCCACACCAAATTTACTAATAAGATCCACAGCCACATTCCATTCTCCACAAAATTGTGGGGCTTTTCCTTTCATTAGTGAACATGCAAAACAAATGCTATTAGAGCAAAAGCTCTATGGTCCTGTATCTATATTTTTTGCCAGAAGACTTTCCCCAAAGCTTTACAGGCTTCATTCGAAAACACGCCACCAATGGCCAGATGAATAACCAATAGTTATAAGCTGCATGAGCTGTTCGTGAATTTTGGAGACTAATCAATCCCTTATTGGTCATATCGTTTGCAAATATTTTCTCCCCTTCTGTGGGCTGTCTTTTCATTTTGTTTATGGTATCCTTTGCTGTGCAAAAGGTTTTGGGTTTAATTAGGTCTCATTTGTTTGTTTTTACTTCCATTACTCTGGGAGACGGATCAAAAAAGGTAATTGTTATGATTTATGTCAGAGTTTTCTGCCAAGACGTGGTACACATAACACAACGGAATATTATTCAGTCATTAAATGAATGAAATGCCACCATTGGAAGCAACATGGATGGACTTAGAGAGTGTTATATTGAGTGAAGTAAGTCAAAGAGAAATATCATATGATATTGCCTGTATGCAGAATTTTTTAAAAATGATACAAATGAATTTATTTACAAAACACACAGACACTCACAGGCTTAGAGAACTAACATGGTTATGGTAGGGGGGCAGGCAGGGGGAAAAGGATAGTTAGGGAGTTTGTGATTGACATGTACACACTGCTATATTTAAAATGGATAACAACAAGGACCTACTGTATAGCACAGGGAACTCTGCTCAGTGTTATGTAACAACCTAAATGGGAAAAGAATTTGAATAAGAATAGATACATGTATATGTATAACTCAGTCACTTTATTGTACACCTGAAACTAACAACGTTGTTAACTATACTTCATTACAAAAAAGATTTAAATTTAAAAAAATTTTTAAGTCCATAGTTTTAAGTCCATTTGACCAATAAAAAGTCTGAAATTTGTCAGTTCAGTAACTTGTTGCCAGGTGACAGACACGCAGTACTCTAAGTTGAACAAAAATTGGGCAGACACCAAAAAACACAACCCTACACTTCCGAGCTCTTCACGTGTACAATGGCTCTATTATTTCGTAAGGTTGATGAGTGGTTGAAACAGACAATATGGCTAATGTACTCAGCAGCCATTCATGCCTGATAAGCAGGAAATGTTAAACAAAAATCACATCTATTCCATTGTTATTCTATTAATATTGATCTTATTAACTCTTTCAAGTATTTCCACAGCCATGAATGCTACCAAGAACCTGGACTGCCTAGAATTCTTTTACTTTTTGAATTGCCCCTTGGAAGAGTCTTTCATTCTGTTAAGCATGTAAATAGTTATGAATCCAGAAGTCTGCTCTGGCTTTTAGGGAAAAAAAAAAAAAAACAAAAACCACATATGGTTTTTACAGCTCGAGAATACCCATCTCCTCATTTTCTGAATGGCCAAATTTCTGCCTTCTTGAGAAAAGGCTTGTTTTCATTCATTTTCAAATCTGTGCTAACAAGATGTTTTAACCTGAGCTCTTGGAACAGGCACAGGGTCTGGCAGCTCCTTCCACTGCAGGTCTGCTTGGGATTCTTCTGCAGGGATCCTGGTCAAGGGGGGTTGGACTCAGCCAGGCAGCAACGGGCTTCTAGGGCAGCAGGACTAAAAGTTCCTAAAAGAACCAGCATCTCAGGAGATGCCACACATCAGGGGAGCAACGAGCCGCCAGAGCAGGTTCCACCTGGGATTGTCGGAGAATGAGTGCAGGTGACCAGAGTGGCTTCACTACAAACACTTGAGGTCAGGATGTTTCCTAGCCCTCTGCCCCCCGGATAGCACATTAGAAGTCACCTATGTCAGCAGGGAAGGAGTGAAAGGCTGGGGGAAGCGGTGGCCATGAGAACAGGCTCAGGGGCAGCTTTCCTGGGTTAGAATAAGCATGTCTACACCACTTACCATCTGAGAGATTTGTTTGAAGTTACCCAAACATGTGGCAAGTTACCTGGGTGATAGTACCTCCTTGACTGCGCTGATGGGAGGGTTGAGTTAAGATGTATAAAGCACTCAATGTACTTACCTGCTGCATCAGAAGCTTTCAATCAATGTGAGCCATTATCTTCATCAACATCATCACCTATCCCACAATTTGATAAATGAGAAGACTGAGGCCCAGAGAACCAAAATGTTTGCCCAAGATCACACAGCTAGTTACAGGCAGACACCAAAAAACAAAACGCAGAGCCAAGACTAGAATCCAAGTCATTCATCAATCCATACAGACACCTTCAAAGTGTCCCCTTTAAAGGCCTCTAAACAATTTCTGTTACAGAGGAGGGTGTAAGAGAGTTTCTGAATAACATGAGTTGATTTATCAGGACTATGTATCATGATAATATTTCATTTACTCTGAAATTAAAAAATCAAGAAATTGCAAATGTCACAAATTAAAATATCAGGGCTGTGTACAGTGATACTATTTCATTTACTCTGAAATTAAAACATCATTAAAAAATTGAAAACATCACAAATTTTAAAAGGATTACCATATGTAAATAGGTGGTCAGTGGGAGTTTGACGCAAGGAACCCAAAGCTGGTGCCCTGTGACAACCAGGAGGGATCGGGTGGGGAGGGAGGTGGGAGGGGTCACATGTATACCTATGTCTGATTCATGCTGATGTATGGCAGAAGTCATCACAATATTGTAAAGTAATTATCTTCCAATTAAATTAATAAATTTTTTTAAAAGACACATTGAATTAGTGAAAACCAAGCTACGGGCATACTGTACGAAGATTTCTTTTGATGTCAGTGTGATTTCTCCCCATTCCCAATCACTGTCCTGCAGTCACAGAAGGCTGTAAAAATAGATTATGTATCACAGAATCCAAGTCATTATATATCGTGTCCCACTCTTTGCAACCCCATGGACTGTAGCCTGCCAGGCTCCTCTGTCCATGGAATTTGCCAGGCAAGAATACTAGAGATCCCTTCTCCAGGGGATCTTCCCAACCTAGGGATTGAACCCAGGTCTCCCGCATTGCAGGTGGATTCTTTACCATCTGAGCCACCAGGAAAGCCCATGTATCACAGAGCACCACCAGAATAACAGTGCTGCTGCTGCTTAAACTCAAGATCAGAAGCATCAGAGTTTCTCAGCAAAATGATCCCCTAAATAGGTGACTCGGAATAATTTTAACCTATGCATCACCCTATTGAATCCAAGTTTCTCTCCTGTGCATAGTTTACTGAGGTCAGCGCAGTCTGAGAAGAAGCGGGGTATAGTCTGGGCTCCACTCATTTTATCACACCCACTGGAAGCATCCATCCTACACTGAGAGCAAAATTCATACCACAGGAGTGACAGAAGCATGGAGCATTCCCGGGATGCTGTGAACTCTGGCGAGTTACCTCATTGGTCTTTTACAGCAAAGATACCAACCAGCCTCTCTGCCCTTACTTCTAAGGCATTCATTACATTTCATTCATTACCAGGAAAGCAAAACTGGCTTAAATTCCCAATTTTCCCTTCTTAACCTGTGCTTTGTCTTCTTGTCACCAAGTTTTTTCCTCTCACACCCAGCCTCCTTCCCAACAATTTTCCTTTCCTTAGTAAAATCAGGGGAAACTCAAGTTTATTTTAGGCTACATCTCAATTCCAAAGATGTCACAAAGAGTCAGACACGACTGAGCGACTGAACTGAACATCTCAATTCCATGTTTTAGCATGGAGTCCTTTCTCCTGAGACTTAGCAACCAACCACATGGCTGGAAATGACCCCCCCCTTGCAATCTTTTTTGTATATTCTTTTGTATTTGTTTGAGCCAACAGCCTCAACTCTATACCTTGGCTCATACACTCTCTGCAACCTGAAAAGCACTCCTTCCTGCCTATCAATATTCTAGCCATACTTTAAAGCCCAACTTGGGTCATAATTTCTCCTAGGGTTTAAATCCTCTATATTTAAATCTGACATTTAAGCTCTTGGGAGCTGCCCTGTCTTTGCCCTCACAGAGTTATTAGCCAGGGCTGCACACCATGTCCAACCAAGTCAGGGCACACAGTGGGGAATCCTTAATACTTTTCTTCAACAGGCCCTGGAGAGTAGGGGGAGTGGTTTCCTGGGGGCCCCAGGACTGACATAACAGTCAGCTGGCCCACTTGGGGCTGGGGCAGTCCATTACCTCTTGAGGGGCCTGCAGCATACCCAATCCTGACATGTCCTCTGCCTCATAAGACTCAAACCACGGCAACATGAAAAGTGGGGTTTTTTTCCATCACTCAACTGTCACAATGTAACTTTCCCAGGTGGTGCTAGTGGTAAAGAATCTGCCTGCCAATTCAGGAGAGGCAAGAGAGGTGGGCTCCACCCCTCTGTGGGGAAGATCCCCTGGAGGAGGGCACGGCAACCCACTCCAGTATTCTTGTGTAGAGAATCCCATGGACAAAGGAGCCTGGTGAGCTATGGTCCAAGGGGTTGCAAAGAGTTGGACATGACTGAAGCAACTTAACATGCACGCATGTGACGCCCTAATGTGTGACCTTGGGCAAAGCCCCCCATCTCTCATGTGTCAGTTGGGGATCACAGACTTAGCTCATGATAGTCAGGATTATGTGAAATAGGGGCTCACAGGCTTGAGATCCTACCTAAAAGCTAGAAAGTGCTCAAGAAATGTACTGCTCACTGTTCTGACTTAACCTCCAGAGCTGAGTCCTCCACAACTCTCAGGCAGATCTTCTACTTAATGTAATTTGAGAAGCATGAAGTGGGATCCTGCTCTAATCTTTCCTTCCCAGATAAATGTCAGAGTCCCTGAAATGTCACTTTAAAAGGCATATTTCATAGTTAAATTTTGGCATTAAGGGAGAAAAAAATACCCTTAACAGGCAATAAAACAGCAATTCATCTCAAAGTGCAAGTGATCTGATCAAGTCAGCCTTGGCAAGGGGGTGGAGAGAGCTTGTTCAGGAGAGACTCACTGGAAGAGTCTCTTATTCCACACAGAAAATTTCAGGGTTTCTCCCTGAACAACAAATGCTGCGGACAAAGAGCTTTGGGGAGGGTGGTATGTACGCGTGCTCAGTCATGCCTGATTCGTTGCGACCCGATGGACTGTAGCCCGCCAGGCTCCTCTGTCCATGCGATTCTCCAGGCAAGAGTACTGGAGTGGGTAGCCATTCCCTTCTCCAGGGGATCTTCCCGACACAGGGATCGAACCCAGGTCTTCTGCATTGCAGGCAGACTCTTTTCCGCTGAGCCACCTGGGAAGCCCAGGGGAAGGTGGGCCTGGAGTCAAGCCAGCTTTATCAGATTGGGGCTGATGTCCCCTTGAGCACCACACCACGGAGCCAGCTTCCATCACTCTAAAAATAGTGATAAGACGTGATCTTGGGAATGGCCCATTTGTTCCCATATTTTGTTCTTAATGCTGTTTATGAGTTTTCAAAGGGGGATGGGAGGAAGCCGGAAGGAACAGAAGCACATTGAATGTGGAGCCAGCACAGAGCAGAGGCTCAATAAATTACAAAGAGAGCTCTCTAGACGTCCAGTCCTGGTAAAACAAGTTTCAATTACCTTTCAATTACCTTTCAGACTTTCAAAATGCAAAGAAAATCCAGTTTTGATACTGGCATATTTAAACCTACTTCTATTTTTCCTGCCTTCCTCCCCATTCCCTTTCAAAACTCATGAAGGTATGCTAACAGCAAAAAGTGGACCAGATCTGTTCATTTTTGCTTGGGTATATATTAAAAAAAAAAAATCCCAGTACAGCTGAAGTTCTTAAAAGAATTGGTCTGACAAATACAATCAGAAAATCAATGATTGTCATATAAAATCACTTCACAGTGATTCCTGTGAGGTGAAACATTCTCATCCCTCAAGAACACGAATCATGTGGGCAGAATTGAGAGGTTGGGATTAGTATAGACATACTATTGATACCATGTATAAAATAGATAAGTAATGAGAACATGAGGGGCTTCTCTGGTGGCTCAGATGGTAAAGAATCTGCCTGCAATGCCAGAGACCTAGGTTCAATCCCTGGGCCAGGAAGATCCCCCGGAGAAGAGAATGACTACCCACTCCAGTTTTCTTGCCTGGACAGAGGAGCCTAGTGGGCTACAGTCCATGGAGTCACAGAGGGTCAGACATGAGTGAGCACAATCACAATGAGAACCTACTGTATAGCACAGGAACCCCCACTCAGCACTCGTGCTCACCTAAATGGGAGGGGAATTCACAAAATAGGCGATATATGCATACATATGGCTGATTCATTTTTCTGTATAGCAGAAACTAACATTGTAAAGCAACTACGCTCCAATACAAATTAAAAAAAAAAAAAAAAAAAGAACAAGGATCACTGCTCAGAGATGAAGAACAGGTGGAGCCTGAACTTGAAATTGCCAAAGCAGGCCCCACTGATGATGAGAGTGGGTACTTCCTCACTGAAACCAAAGCAGCAGCAATAGAGCCGTCCACTGAGAACTGCACTGTAGGAGCAGGTACTACGTCTGACAACAATAAGTCAACATGCAGCAGAATGTGCCATGCCACAAGAAGGACAAACACGTGCCCTGTGGGTACAGAGAACAGGAAATCGCTTCACGACAGTTAACATTCAGGCTGGTGCCTGCCAGATGGAATAGACTCTGACGGCAAGGGATAAGCAGGAGAGAACATTCCAGACAGGAGGGACTATACAATCAGTATAAAGAGGCCACCCTGCTCCCCATGGCATGTGAGTGCTGGCTTAATGTGCTGGACTTTGTGCTCTGGCACTCGGGCGTGCAACCTTGGATGTTACTCAATTTCTCTAACACCCAGTTTTCTTTTTCCTCAAAGGGCGATGATGACAGCCACCTGGGAGGGTTGTTAAGCAGATCAGATGAGATAATGGGCCTAAGTGACTTAGGCCCGTGCCTAACAATCAACACCCAAGCAACTGCAACTGCCACTGTTCTCATTTCATTCTCCTTCTAAAGACTAAACAAATATGTCTTTGAGGATACTTTCTAGATGTGGCTCAGAGGAGCTTGCTAGAACAATTCCTTACCTATGCTCTGGCTAGGAGGCCCAGGGTACTGTACCACTCCCACTAGGAAGGCCCCGCCTATCACAGCATGAACACCAAAGGCACCAAGGCCTGCCCTTTCCCCAGAGAAGGTCCCGGCCAGCTGCCCACTTTATCCTCCTCCTGGGTTCTAGGGAGAAGCGCCAAAGAACCGAAGTGCTTCCAGTGTTGTGTTGGGGCCCAGCTTTCTTATTAACTGAGAATTAATAGAAAAACCAATGTGTTGTAACTCATAAAAAAAAATCTTAAGTCCATGAGTATATCCTTCGCCTCAGAGAGTATAGTGTGGCCATGATTTAATCTGTCTTTGATGATTTAAGACCTAGCAGTGCCCCAGGTTATATAACTAAGACTGGTTCTGCACAGTGGAGGTTTTGCAGGATAGAAGCTGAGCCACTTGGAAAAGCAAGTTGATGAGAGAGTGAAAGTGTTAGTTGCTCAGTCGTGTCCAATTCTTTGCAACGGTATGGACTATAGCCCACCAAGACTCCTCTGTCCATGGAATTCTCCAGACAAGAATACTGGAGTAGGTTGTCAATTCCTTCTCCAGGGGATCTTCCCAACCCAGAGATCGAACCCAGGTCTCCTGCATTTCAGGCAGATTCCTTACCATCTGAGCCACCAGGGACTCTGTTTATGGGAATGGGAGACAATTTGAGATTCATCTAACAGTCAAGGGTTTCAGACTTGACCACGATCAATCTATATAAGAAATAAGATTTATATCAAAACCCTGTATATACAACGTAAATGAGGGTTTCTCAAAGCAATACTTACCCTCACTCTGAGCATGTATCCTAGTGTTTTCTACTCTATTGAAAAGTTTTTTTATAAGTAGCACTTCTTGTACCTCAGAGGGCCTCCTGCCCCGTGTTTTTAGAGAGTGCACCACACAGAGTTAAGGACAAAAATCCATACAATTTCAATTAAAAAATAGAAGATAAGAGGCTGCAGCATTTTTCCAGAATTGGAGAGTGAGAGGGGAGAGAGGTTCAGCTCCCAAAGGTGCCCAGTTCTAGGGAGCTGCCCTGTTTTCGCCCTCAAAGAGTTATTAGCCAGGGCCCCACGCCATGTCCAGCCAAGTCGGGGCACACAGTGTGGAATCCTTAATACTGTTCTTCAACAGGCTCTAGAGAGTGGGGGGAGTGGTTTCCTGGGGGGCTCCAGCCCCAGTGTAACAGCCACCTGGCCCACTTGGGGCTGGGGCAATCCATTACCTCTTGAGGGGCCTGCAGCATACCCTAATCTTGACATATCCTCTGCCTCACAATAAGCCCCAAACCACAGCAACATGAAAAGCTTTTTTTTTTTTTGCATCACTCAACTGTCACAAATGTGTGTCAGAACCCTAAGCACACCAGAGGAACTTCTCCACAAAGAATCATCTCTCAATGAAGGGCCTACTATGCCACGGGCCACCTGTGTGGCCCAGTCCACCATCCAGGAAAAATCAACTGCTTGCAACTAGATAAAACCATTGGCAGCCATCGACACTGGCAAGCAGCCACATGCACATGGAGAGATTTCCTATCAGCAGGGGCTTGCTCTCCTGTGGGGAAAGATGGCAGCGTTTCAAGAGGCAACAGGGAAGGAAAATCTGAGTTCAGCATCCCCAACCATAACAATCATAAAGCAGTGCAGGAAGGAAAACAAGCTCTACTGAACTGGGCCACCCCAGGGACTCAGAATGGAATCGAGGCAATGCCCGTCATGACGTTTCTAAGCCTAGGACCAAAGGCACAAGATTATGTATCTCTTAGATACAGACACCGCCTTGAATATGTAAAATGGAAGCCAACTGGGGAAGTCTTAGCGGAAGCAAATATGTGCCATAGTGTATGAGGTTTAAAGCCATATCAGAATAAGTGGATTCACGGGAACTCATGGGTCATAGGAATTAAAAACTGCACTTTGAGTTTTCTTTGTTTGTTTGTTTTAGTTGAAGTATAAGAGACTTACAAGCACTTTTGGAATTTGACAGGAAGGAAATCAGCCCATTAGGATACCCAAAGGCCAGTTTGCAGGATAAAGCGGCAGTAAGCTGAGATCACAGCCAGGACACAGGAACTCCCAGTGTGACCAGCTAAGGAAAAACCTCTCAGAAAGTCAGGATGCAACAATGATGTTGAGTTATGAAGGGGTAATTTCTTACAGGCACACGCTTTGTGACAGCTTGGCAATGTGCCCTGGGATGTTTCTACAACAGGACAATAGTCTGGTGGGAGAAGGAATGGGGAAAAAAAATCCCTGCCTGGCCCCCTCATCCTGACTATTGGTCACAACGGGGTACAGGACCTGGGAGACCCCCAGCCTGGCGCATTCCAGCAGGTGCCTCAGCACTGACCTCAATACTGGTGTCATCGGTGGCCTTGGGGCTAGAGTTCCAACTTTTCCCACATTGTTCTACTGTCTTTGTGTTAATTTTCATCCAAACATAACCCTGGGGATTTGCCTGGTGGTCTCACTGATCCTAAGTGTTAAGACATTTGACTGGGAGCAGCAACAACTCTTTGGAACAGAGTTTAATCTGCAGTTTTAAATGTTTCTCTACCGGGAAAGGGTGAATAATAGCTATCCACTCAAAGTCAGAGTACTGGTTATGAAACAATTTGAGCAAGGGGAAAAGAAAACAAAAAAGAAACGGCTTCTGTTTTACGGCTAAGTGGCTTGACTTATTCAAGTGTGGAGAGGGCAGATATTCTTAGCTATTCTAATCAACAGCAAGAAGGTTTTGCACCATTTGCCTCAAATGTGGCCTGTCTGAAGCTAGAGTACAATCTGTAGAAGTTTGGAAAATAACCTCCTAATTAGCAAGTGTGTGCACGACAGTAGGGCTTCCCTGGTGGCTCAGTGGTAAGGAATCTGCCTGCCAGTGCAGAAGACACGGGTTTGATCCCCGGGTCAGGAAGATCCCCTGAAGGAAACGGCAACCCACTCCAGTATTCTTGCTGGGAAATCCCATGGACAGAGGAGCCTGGCGGGCTATAGTCCATGGAATTGCAAAGAGTTGGTCACAACTGAGTGACTAAGCACATGCACACGCATGCACACATGCGCATGCACACACATTAGTGGAGCTTCCAGTAAGGAATTTTCAAAATTTTATCTGGAAATGACTAATTGAATCCTTGACCAGAAATTGGAAGCTTGCAGTGAAATTTGTGGGTGTACTAGTCACCATCTAAGGCCTGGATAGCCCCTCTCTGGAGTTTGCAATGGGGGAGCCACACACTCTCTACCTCAGTTTCCTTATCTGTTAAATTACTATCTAAAAAGGTAGTATAATACAAGGTTCTGCAAAGGATTAAATGAGGTGACACAGTGTGGAGCATACAGTAAGTTTTCAACAAACATTAAATATCACTTAAGTATCAACAAACATTAAGTATCACTTTTCTCAAGGTTTCCAAAGCCTGCTTTATTTTTCTTCTCTTTCTGGCAAGGATATTTCTAAAAGTGAAATATCATTAATTTTCATCAATAAAGGATGCGAAGTGGTGTCAGTTTCACAAGTGATTTAACCAGAGACCTACACCATCTTTCTCAGGGAAATGGAAACAGTTCAGAAGCAACAACCTTTTCTGACATTGCCTCTGTCCCCAAAAGTTGTGCCAAAATTCAACAAAATTTAACAGAAGAGATAGCCCACGACAGTTTACTTTCTTTAAAGGCGCCTCTCCTGGAAAATCCTTCCTCCACTCAAGTTTGACTACAAAATTCAAACTAGGTCTTGGGGCATGTTTCCTTTAAAATTAATCTAAAATTGGGACTTCCCTAGTGGTCCAGTGGTTAAGATGCTGCACATCCAATAAAGAGGGCACAGGTTCAATCCCTGGTCAGGGAACTAAGAGCCCACATGCTGCATGGCACGGCCAAGTAAAAATAAAATAAATAAAATTAACCTCAAATCGATTTCATTGACTAGATTAATTAGCTCTTTTCCAAACTTTGGGGTTCAGGGTAAAGATGTCCTTTATTTTCGTAGTGGGAAATCATAAATCATAGTAGGTTGCCATTTCCTCCTTCAGGAGATCTTCCTGACCCAGGGATCGACCCTGAGTCTCCTGCATCTCCTGCACTGCAGGCAGATTCTTTAATGCTTGAGCCATCGAGGAAGCCCCAGAAATCATAGAAGGACCCTCTGTGGAAGGCTGCTATCAAACCAGGAGGACCTGAGAGGGCAGTCATAGAAGCTGCATGGAATCCAGATATCAAAGTTCCAGGACCAGACAGTGACCCCTGCCTGGATGTTCATGGTGGAGTCAGAACCAGGGCTATGGCCCTGCCTGCTGGACCACACCCTGCTTCTCTTGTGGCCTTTGTCTGAGCTAAGTGTCCTCACATTTGTTCAAGTGAGCAGAAGGGCTCACTTCCCAGACACCTCCTGACCACGGCTTCTTATCAGCTTATATAACAGGCAGTTGAGGGTTAGCAGCATCAGACAGCTGAGGTTCAAGTGCTAGTTTTTACACCTCCGAGTCTCAGTTTTGTGATGTCCCTGGCCTATCTCACAAGGCACCAAGAAGCTGGAAAGAAGTTTTATGAGGACCCTCTGGATACTGTAAAGAGCTGTGTCAATAAGTGTGAAGCCCCTCATGAAGGAAAGGGGGCAAGAAGGCAAAAACTCTGGATGCTGAGAATAAAGTCCCTAAGCAGACAGAGGAATCAGGAATGCTGCTATCACGGAGACTCTCTCTTGCTCATTCCTAAAAGCCAGCCAAGGGACTTCCCTGGTGGTCCAGTGATTAAGACTCTGCACTTCCAAGGTAGGGGGCACAGGTTCGATACCTAGTCAGGGAACTATGATCCCACATGCCACGAGGCATGGCCAAAAGATAATTTTAAATATAAGTTAAAAAGTGAGAATGACTCATTCTAAATATTTTGATTAGTATACTTTCCAAGTATTAACCACCATGAACTAGGATAATAGTGCTATCTGACATCAATCTTTTCCTAATATGACTGAACTAGTTCTGACATAGGCATCTGTAAGTCATCTCTAATATAATAAAATTTGAAGGCAGGAGTTAGGTCACAAAATTTAAAAATATATATATTAGCAAAGAGTTAGATATCTAAACGGAGAAGGCAACGGCACCCCACTCCAGTACTCTTGCCTGGAAAATCCCATGGACAGAGGAGCCTGGTAGGCTGCGGTCCATGGGGTCTCAAAGAGTCAGACACAACTGAGCGACTTCCCTTTCACTTTTCACTTTCATGCATTGGAGAAGGAAATGGCAACCCACTCCAGTGTTCTTGCCTGGAGAATCCCAGGGACAGGGGAGCCTGGTGGGCTGCCGTCTATGGGGTTGCACAGAGTCGGACACGACTGAAGTGACTTAGCAGAGATATCTAAAAACTCAGAATAAAAGATCCTTAAAAATGATAAGCATTTAAAAAACAAAACAGCAACACAAACTATAGGTGTTAAATATATGTTTTCTATGGTCTGCATGAAAGTGAAAGTGTTAGTCTCTCAGTCATGTCCAACTCTTGGCAACCCCATGGACTGTAGCCCACCAGGCTCCTTTGTCCTGAGGATTATCCCAGGCAAGAACACTGGAGTGGGTTGCCATTCACTTCTTCAGGGGGTCTTCCTAACCCAGGGATCTAACCCAGGTCTCCTGCATTGTAGGCAGATTCTTTACCGTCTGAGCTCCCAGGGAAGACTACTCTATCCAAATTGAGAAAGTATTGGGAAATATAAAAGGAAAACAAAACCTAAGAGACCAGATGGCACTAACTCATAAATAAGAAATGCTCCATTAGCTATATGACCCAATAATTAGTTCACAATGACACGAACAAAATATCCAAATTTCAAATTCCATAACAAATGGATAAAGAGAAAAAAGTTTTTTAAAAAAAATTCAGAGAATATACTTTCTTTGTGAATGTGTATGTTGAAGAAATTTCTCATGATGAAATTCACCATCTAGATTTACTTGGAGAAGTAGCTGAATCTCTATCTCAGAAAACACTGTAAATTCTGTACTAACCAGTTAACAAAAGTTTTCTGATGTAAAAATTACTTCACTGAAAAACATTAGAAGCACTTTTAAAATTTAAATTTATTACCATCTATAGGAGTACTGGTCCACTTTGTAACCACCATTTGTGTACACAGCTTCTATTATTGGACTATGGCTCTTAAAGCCAAATTCAGGTATTATTTAACTTTGTAGTAAGGTCTTACTCAAAGGATGTACTCAATAATTAGCTGACGGTTGAATGAATGAGGATGACCTGCTTCTTAGAAAACTAAAATACATCTTCTCCTTAACAGTTTAAACTGAGCTGGCTTTAGCATCAGAAAATCATTAAAGATCTCTTTTAAAAATTTGTTTATCACATGCAAATACAAGTGAACTTATTCTGCTTTGCTCCCCAAAACAAAACCAAGACCAAAAAGAAAAATGTTTTAAGAAGGCACGTTCAAGAAAATTTCTTTGCAAAATTCTAATTCAAAAAGATACATGCACCCTTATGTTCACAGTAGCACTAATTACAAAAGCTAAGACATGGAAACAATCTAAATGTCCATTGACAGGCAAATGGATAAAGATGTGTGTGTATACACACACACACACACCACACACATACATATACACATACAATGGAATACTGCTTAATCATAAAAAAGAATGAAATAATGCTTTGCAGCAACATGGATGCAACTAGAGATTATCATACTAAGTGAAGCAAGTCAGAAAGAGAAAGACAAATATCATAAGATATCACGTATATGTGGAATCTAAAAATACAACACAAATGAACCTATCTATGAAACAGAAACAGACTCACAGATATAGAGGAGAGACTTGTGGTTGCCAAGGGGGAGGGGCGGGGAGGGAAGGATTGGGAGTTTGGGATTAGCAGCTGCAAACTACTATATACAAGATGGATAAACAACAAGTCCTACTATATAGCACAGGGAACTATAATCAATATTTTGTGACAAACCATAATAGGAAAGAATATGAAAAAGAATAAATTTTTGCTATACAGCAGAAATTAACAAAACATTATATAATAAATCAACTATACATCAATAAAATTTTTTAAAAGAGCAAAACAATAAAATGTCTTTGTATATAAACCTATAGTAGACTGCCTTAGACTACTTCGTGGTGTTATATGTGCCCCATCTCTGGAGGTTGGATTTTCCTTGATCCAGGAAACAGAGGGAAAGACTTCCTCGGTTAAAAAGAAAATCTAAACCAAATGATTCTAGTCTTCTCTCCCTATGTGGCTGAATATCCCCCTGAGGTTTGCCCTCCTACAGAGGATTTTTCTTCCTCTTTATCAGTTAACAATCTGGTTTATATTGTTGAACAGCAGAGCAAAATTTTTTCTCATTAATAGTGATGACAATAATGAAATCACTCAATATTCAGATCTTCAAAGTGTCCCCTCCCTGATAAGAGCCTTTTTGTAGATGTTCACACGTGTCACACTTGGTAGAGATAGCTTCCTGACCATGTAACACTGACAAATGAGAGTCAACGACTATTACGGCATTCAGTCATGAAATCAAACCGGACTTCAACCTTTTCCAAGATTAATTAAATGCCAGGAGGCCAACCATTTCAAACCTTCCTTTCTAGCTGCCAGCGGGCAAATGGAAGTGAACTCTGGAAAGTACAAGTAGCTCAACAGAATTAATAGCTAAAATGAACTCTGGCTCTGCTTGTTAACACAATTTTCTTTGCCCCTAGCTCAAACTTAATATTCTGATGATTATATTTTGTAGATTATCTTGTAGCAGCATTGCTCCGAAATAAAATGGTCTAAAAAGGGTTAATAGCTACTGATTTGGATGTAAAAGGAGAGTCTTATACAAACCAACCAAAGAAACACTATCCTGGAATGCTACAACTCCAACTCCGTGCTGTGGAATTTTACCAATTAGCATCATCACTGCTATAGGTACAAAATGAAGATGAATTGTCTGGGGTGACTTCAGAATGCCAGACTGATGAAACCTTAGTGGTATTAGCTCAATTAGATGGCAAGCAGTTTACACCAATTAAGGTAGGTGTAATTTTAGAACCAATTCACTAGAGAATGTTCTCTATCTGATGTGTCTTCTACACAGTCCTAAGACTATAGATTTCATTGCTTAAGATACAGCCCAGATTTATTAGATCTGCAAAAGCCTTTGGAAGTTTAACACCTATTGGAACCACTGTCCTGGACAAGTAACGTCGTGACACCAATGAAAGCTGAGAGTTTAAGCAAATACATTCAACTTTATCCTAAGGTATGACAGATCACATGTGCTTCCCTGGTGGCTCAGTGGTAAAGAATTCACCTGCCAATGCAGGAGAAGCTGGTTCAACCCCCGAGTCGGGAAGACCCTCTGGAGAAGGAAATGGCACCCCACTCCAGTATTCTTGCCTGGAAAATCCCATGGACAGAGGAGCCTGGCGAGCTACAGTCCATAGGGTCGCAACAACGCAGCTAAGAAGTAACTGCTCTTTCTTCAGCCTGCATCTCCCAAGTTAGGAGAGCAATAGAGGCGACATCTTAAAACCATAGCAACTTCTCCATTTTGGAGAAACTTCCAAACAAAGAGTGAGACAATGCTCACTGAATGCTCTCTATGCAAATAGGTGGGGAAGTGAAATTTCCGAAAGGACTGAGGCAATTCAAAGGCTGATCCTCACCAGTTCACCTTTAGTTTGTCCCCAAGCTTCCTGCCACAAAATGCCCTGAGACCACCACCATTAGGAGGCTAGAATAAAAAATAAACTCATAATTGATGTTTAAAGACTCAGATGGAAGATACTTCTAAGGTCAGTGGACTAAAAAAATAAGAAAATTTAAAGCAGTTTGTGTTTAAAAAGTTCTTCTGCTACTGCTAAGTCACTTCAGTCGTGTCCGACTCCTAGCAACCCCATGGACTGCAGCCCACCAGGCTCCTCCATCTATGGGATTCTCCAGGCAAGAACACGAGTGGGTTGCCATTTCCTTCTCCTAAAAAGTTCTTACACCTATGATTAATGAAGAATCTAGCAAACCAATCATTTACTTGATTTAAAGGGGAAAAAAGTCATAAAATTCAGAAGCAAAAATGCCAGGGTGGGGGGAGTCTAGCTGTCTCACTTTGCCCCAAAGAAAGGTATAAATGAAGATGAATTCAGCTCTTGGTTCTCCTGCTCTTGCACTGTGTACATATGGATAGGAGCACTGCTCACTTATCACGGATGGGACATTTCTGCACGACAGCGATGCAGTATTATAGTGGTCTCCTCCAGGTGACTCGGGAATAATAATAGATCATCTGACTCTATTCTGTGTATGTGTTAGTTACTCAGTCATACCTGACTCTTTGCGACCCCATGGACTGTGGCCCACCAGGTTCCTGTGTCCATGGGATTCTCCAGGCACGAATACTGGAGTGGGTTGCCATTCCCATCTCCAGGGGATCTGCCTGACCTAGAGATTGAACTCGGGTCTCCTGCATTTCAGGCAGATTCTTTACCATCTGAGCCACCACAGAAGCCCAAATCTATCCTAAACTACACCAAAAAGAAAACTATAAAAAGTAGAAGGGAAAAAATCAGGGGGATTTAGAAGGACGGAAATGCTGGCCCCCTAAATGGTCTAAAGGTATATTATAAACATAAGATAATCATTTTATCAGAACTGTTGCTGCTGCTGCTGCTGCTAAGTCACTTCAGTCGTGTCCGACTCTTCGTGACCCCATGAACTGCAGCCTACCAGGCTCCTCCGTCCATGGGATTCTCCAGGCAAGAGTATTGGAGTGGGGTGCCATCTCCTTCTCCATCAGAACTGTTGAGCTATGCGCAAAAACTGCCCTATATATATTAAGTTCCCATTTGAAGACATATTTTGGTTTTAAATCATATTATGTTAAGGATATTGCTACGGCCAGAAACAGTCTTTACCCAGGCATACCACTGTGGCATAATCCTTACTATTGGGCCCAACTTTGAGTCTAAATGAGGAGAAATGTGGTCCTACCACGGGAAACACAAACTAAAACAAAAACACCAAACCCATTTATAACAATATTACTTAGGAAAGCCTGTGCATTTACCACCCTTTAAACCCATAGTCTGTTGATTTTTTAAAATCATTAATATAAAATAGCTATAGACCAGAGAGGTATATTTGATACCTATTTTCTCCTAGAAACAAGTACACGTCTGGCCATAAATCAAAATCACAAATGTAACAGAGCATGGCAAAACATTTTAGACTAGAGGAAGGACACAACCGTTTTCTAAACTGACTTGGACATGGTGGATTGTGTGTGTGGGCGTGCTAAGTCACTTCAGTCATGTCCGACGCTTTGTGACCCCATGGACTGTAGCCCGCCAGGCTCCTCTGTCCATGGGATTCTCCAGGCAAGAATACTGGAATGGGCTGCCATGCCCTGCTCTAGGGGATCTTTCCAACCGAGGGATCGAACCCGGGCCTCTTATGTCACCTGCATTGGCAGGCAGGTTCTTTACCACTAGTGCCACCTGGGAAGCCCTTGTGGATTGTAACTAGACATAAACTAGCTGAACTAAAATGATCACTTTTTGCTCTTTTCTCCTTTGTAACAAACAATCCAAAGCTTGGAAATGCCTCATTCTTTTTCTCAAGCACCACCACAAGAATCCTAAACCTACCATAGTACAATATTGTAGAAGCTAGAAGCCAGACTCATTTGGCCATAACTATACAGTCAGAGCAATTCCTGAGTTTCTCTGGTTTCTCCCTTTACCAAAAAAAAAAAAATGTCAGTGACATTTATTTTTTCCTCTAGTTCCCTGTGCTACATGGTAGGTCTTCATTGTTTATTTACTTTATATGCAGTAGTGTTCAGTTCAGTTGCTCAGTCATGTCCGACTCTTTGCAACCCCATGAATTGCAGCACTCCAGGCCTCTCTGTCCATCACCAAGTCCCAGAGTTCACCCAAACTCACGTCCATCGAGTCAGTGATGCCATCCAGCCATCTCATCCTCTGTCATCCCCTTCTCCTCCTGCCCCCAATCCCTCCCAGCATCAGGGTCTTTTCCAATGAGTCAACTCTTCACATGAGATGGCTAAAGTACTGGAGTTTCAGCTTTAGCATCATTCCTTCCAAAGAACACCCAGGGCTGATCTCCTTGCAGTCCAAGGGACTCTCAAGAGTCTTCTCCAACACCACAGTTCAAAAGCATCAATTCTTCGGCGCTCAGAGTGTAGTATATGTTAATTCCAAACTCCTAATTTATTCCTCCCCCCACCAATGCCATTTAGAGGAGAAAGGCCTGGTTTCCAGCTCTAGAGGAAACTCTACCACCACTGTACAACAACAAATACTAAATTGAGCAGAGATCTAAAGATGAAACAAGTCTGGGTGGAAAAAATGGCCACAAGAAGGGCCAGATTTCTGAAAGTTCTACCTACATGTGTACTACTAGCCTCAGGGTACTGCAGGCGCTTAGGTCAGAGCAGCATTAAGCTGCAACAAGTTCTAATGCTCTTAGATACTTTTGTGCTGTGCACACCTCCCGCCCAATTTCCTAAAAGGAGTGACTATAGCCTTGAATCTATAATCATGCATATGTGGCCACATGAATGCAGTCCTGCATCACAGTCAGGCTGAATTATTTCTGATTAGCTTTGCCATTCCGGGGCTCTTTCAGAAACAGCAGTGGTTCTCCACAAGGTCTCCTCCAAATACTCAAAAAGCAACAAGGTGCTAAAGGATAATCAAAGGAACAGTGTGATGACTACAGACGTAATTGAGACACTTGAAATTTATCAGCCCAAATTTAGTCAAAATGATTCAGCTAACAATAACAAAATATGAGAACTGTGGTGAAAGGTTCTCCACACGACATGCCACCCTCTTAACACTGTCAGGTCTGCGCTACCCATTATAGGAAGAAACACCAGCCACCGTGGCCACCACGCACTTGAAACATGGCTAATGCAAACCGAGATGGGCCATAAGTGCAACCTACACACCGG
The DNA here is from genome assembly GCA_006410935.1 of Redunca redunca. Classification (NCBI taxonomy): domain Eukaryota; kingdom Metazoa; phylum Chordata; class Mammalia; order Artiodactyla; family Bovidae; genus Redunca; species Redunca redunca. Next base: position 130,451 of record SJYQ01091748.1, on the reverse strand, counting down.
GTTTCAAAGACAGCCTGCAAAATAAGAATGAAAAAGATTTCATATATTTTACCTCTTTTTACCTTTCAATGTGGGCACCAGAAAAATGAAGCTCGTATTTTATATACATACACACACACACACACACACACACACACACACATATTTTACCTTTTTAAATGTTTTTGAACAAATTTTGCTTATTTTTGGCCATGCTGTCTGGCATGCAGGATCTTAGTTCCCTGACAAAGGATCGAACCCATGTCCCTTGCAAATGGAAGCATGGAATCTTAACCACTAGACCACCACGGAAGTCCCATTTTTTAACATTTTTAAAAATCAAAGTACAGCTGATTTGCAATGTTGTGTTAGTTTTGGGTGTACAGCACAGTGATACAGCACAGACATATATATACACACATATATATCTGAATCACTAAATATATATATTCAGTTATACATATTATTTTTCACTTTGTTTTCCCTTATAGGTTGTTAGAAAACATTGAATATAGTTCCCTGTGTTATACAGTAGGTCCTTGTTGGTTATCTATTAGTATTTTCACATTCTATTTCTATTGAACAAAACTGTTGCAAACTTTAATAAGAATATAAAAGAGAAAATTTTGAAATACACAGCATAGTTCTTGTCTATACTTAGGCTACTTAGCCCAAGCCAAAGATTATCTAAGACCTAAAAGTGAATAGCCATCAAAAACAGCTATAAAAATGCAAAACATCCCTCATTGCACTAATTTCCTTAGGTCAGAGGTTTTCATTTGTATTCAGCCACAGGCAGAGGTGCTCTGGGTCTCTCTCAATAAGGCTCTCATAACCCTCCTCCCCTGCTGTTAGTCCTGTCTCCCAAGAAAGCCAGGCTACCCAGGTGGTGCTAGTGGTAAAGAACCTGCCAATGCAGGAGATGTAAGAGATGTGAGTTTGATCTCTGGTCCAGGAAGATCCCTTGGAGGAGGGCACAGTGACCCAATCCAGTATTCTTGCCTGGAGGACTCCCATGGACAGAAAATCCTGGTGGGTTACAGTCCATGGAGCTGGACACAACTGAAGCGACTTTTCATGCATGCACCCAAGAAAGCCACTCTGGCAGGTGGTCTAGAAAAGCAAGTGGGAACAGAATTTAGCAATGGGGTACAGAATTTAGGAAGAAGAAAGCACACTGGGTCAGAGTTCTCAATCTATGTATCTTGGAGATGTTAACATTTTTCAGATTGTCAAAATCACAATGAGGTAATACAGTTGAAAACATCTTGTGAATGATGAACTTATGGTGTGGGGATAGGTGTGCACAGATCAATGGCTAACCACCTGCATGTGAGTAAGCCCAGCCAAGATTCTCAGAGCCATGTCGAGGAATGTCGGGGCCAGATTATCATATAAAGTCTGGATGTCTCAAACTTATACCAATGCTTTAGTGACTCCAACTGCAGGTATCCTGGGCAGGGGGCAAGTCTTCTCAGTGAACCTCAGCTCCTTTGTTGAGGAATAAGCTCCTCTCCCTGGAATATCCCTTTCAACTCCTGCCCTCTGCAGTACCCAGTTCTCCTCTGAGGTTACCATGTCTTCTGTGGCCTCTGCTCCTATACCCAACACACTCATGGCCATGAAGCTAATTAGAATCTATCTTATGACCCTACACCACTTCCAGACCATTGTCCTTCCACTTGTAAACAGCTGATGCTTAGACCACACTCTACCTCTTCCGATAAAGTACCAATCTCTGTATGTTTTTAAAGATTGACAGGTGGTTGGCAGTTTTACTCTCCACTCCATGCCCTAATGGGGCTTCCCTGGCGGCTCAGATGGTAAAGAATCCGCCTGCAATGTAGGAGACCCAGGTTCCACCCCTGGGTTGAGAAGGTCCCCTAGAGAAGAATACTCCAGTATTCTTGTCTGGGAAATCCCATGGACACAGGCTATAGTTCATGGGTTGCAAAAGAGACGCGACTGAGCGACTAACACCCACCCACCCATTCCCTATCATCCAGGGTGACTTCTTACTTTCAGCATCTCAGGCCTGAGGTATCTCCCAATGGCAATGGTCTTTACCTCCATGCCACTGCTGCCATCTACTCCTGTGGCCACAACCCAAAATTTGTCAGCACCTGGAAACACCATCCAGAAGACTAAATTAAAATCCCACTCTGTGTCCATACCCTCCCATTTTCCCATCTCTCACTTCCTTAGTGTTACTATATTTATTCTTCGATAAGTCAGCCATTTATCCATAATCTGCCAGGCACAATGCTGAGCACTGAAAGAGAAACTAGCAGTGAACAAGAAACACAGTTTGTGCAGTGACACTTTCACATAATTTCCATCCTTCGTGAATTCTTGACACTACCTCTATTATCTCCCTAGTATCTCTTTCACACTCTCCGTAAGACTTTTTTCAAACATCCCCTCAAACCACTCACATCGCCTCATGAAGTTCCCACAGATAACTTATTTCTTAATATGGCAAGTCCCCTATATACGAACCTTCAAGTTGTAAAGTTTCAAAGATGCAAACATGTGTTCACATGTCCAATCACATAAGTTCACGTATCTGGTGAACATTGTCACGTGCATGCATCCTCTACAAGTGGCTGTACTTTTATGGACTTTACTGTACATTACTCCATCACTGGAAAAGGCCAGTTTTCATTTCAATCCCAAAGAAAGGCAATGCCAAAGAATGTTCAAACTACTGCACAATTGCACTCATCTCACACACTAGTAAAGTAATGCTCAAAATTCTCCAAGCCAGGCTTCAGCAATATGTGAACTGTAAACTTCCAGTTGTTCAAGCTGGTTTTAGAAAAGGCAGAGGAACCAGAGTCAAACTGCCAACATCCGCTGGATCATGGAAAAAGCAAGAGAGTTCCAGAAAAACATCTATTTCTGCTTTATTGACTGCCAAACCCTTTGACTGTGTGGATCACAATCAACTGCGGAAAATTCTAAAAGAGATGGAAATACCAGACCACCTGACCTGCCTCTTGAGAAACCTATATGCAGGTCAGGAAGCAACAGTTAGAACTGGACATGGAACAACAGACTGGTTCCAAATAGGAAAAGGAGTACGTCAAGGCTGTATATTGTCACCCTGCTTATTTAACTTATATGCCGAGTACATCATGAGAAACACTGGGCTGGAAGAAGCACAAGCTGGAATCAAGACTGCTGGGAGAAATATCAATAACCTCAGATATGCAGATGACACCACCCTTATGGCAGAAAGTGAAGAGGAACTAAAAAGCCTCTTGATGAAAGTGAAAGAGGAGAGTGAAAAAGTTGGCTTAAAGCTCAGCATTCAGAAAATGAAGATCATGGCATCTGGTCCCATCACTTCATGGCAAATAGATGGGGAAACAGTGGAAACAGTGTTAAGACTTTATTTGGGGGGGGGCTCTAAAAGCACTGCAGATGGTGACTGTAGCCAGGTAATTAAAAAACACTTACTCCTTGGAAGGAAAGTTATGACCAACCTAGACAGCATATTAAAAAGCAGAGACATGACTTTGCCAACAAAGGTCCATCTAGTCAAGGCTGTGGTTTTTCCAGTGGTCATGTATGGATGTGAGGGTTGGACTGTAAAGAAAGCTGAGCGCCGAAGCATTGATGCGTTTGAACTGTGGTGTTGGAGAAGACTCTTGAGAGTCCCTTGGACTGCAAGGAGATCAAACCAGTCCATTCTAAAAGAGATCAGTCCTAGGTTTTCATTGGAAGGACTGATGATGAAGCTGAAACTCCAATACTTTGGCCACCTTATGCGAAGAGTTGACTCATTGGAAAAGACCCTGATGCTGGGAGGGATTGGGGGCAGGAGGAGAAGGGGATGACAGAGGATGAAATGGCTGGAGGGCATCACTGACTCGATGGACGTGAGTTTGGGTGAACTCCGGGACTTGGTGATGGACAGGGAGGCCTGGCGTGCTGCAATTCATGGGGTCGCAAAGAGTCGGACACGACTGAGTGACTGATCTGAACTGATTCCATAGAGTACAGTAGCACAGTTTCTTTATTTCAAGGCCAGGATGTCTGGAAGCAAGTGTAAAAGCTGTGGTGTAGCTGGTACTTCTGTACTTTTCAAGATATCATACTGTAAGATTAAAAATATTTATTTTTTGTTTGCTTTTTATGACAAGTATTATAAACCTATTACAGTAGAGTTCTATATAGCTGATTGAGTTACTTGGGTACCTCCGTTAACTCTGTTGGACTTATAAACTGGACTTTCGAACATGCTCTCAGACTAGAACTCATGCCTCTGTAGAGGATTTCACAAAGAACAATGGAAGCCATCAGAAATAAAGCTCACCTTAACTTCCTGCCAGACCTCTAAAAGTTCTTGTAACCACATTGCTCCTTCCTCCCTCCCTAAGATGTGTCCTTCCACCTGGTCAAGACTAACACTTCCACCTATGCTCTGAGTCCCCTGTCCCAGGCGGTCTACTCCATTCTTTCTCCCATCCACTTAATCTTCAGTCTTTGCACAGTAGCTACCTTCATGTAGGCCTAGCTGCTCATACAGTTAAGCCCCCCAAATATCTCCTTTAACATTATTTTTCTTGTTCATGTGGAATTATATGGTGGCTATTTAGCAAAGACATCCTCTCTTGCAGCCAGCAGATGGGGAGCAATGGAGGATGATATGGGATCAGGGTTCAAAGGTCAAGTCTGCCACTTACCAACTAGGTAATGGTGAGCTGGTCTCAGGACTTACAAACATTATGGAAGATGCTAATAAGAACCTGTTACACTGAACAGGGCATGAAATGTATCTGCTCCATGCCATGGGAACTGGTGATGGACATGTGGCTAATGCTCCAAAGTCTACAAAAGCATCATGTTTACAGGCGAAGGGGAACTGTTTTTCATTTTCATATCTCCCACAAGTAAGTAAAAGATCTGGAAAATCCCTAGGAGGCTCTGGTCTCCTCCAGAAAACAAAAAAATAGGACAGATGTCTACAAAGTATTTTTAGGTCCCTGTTAGAATTCTCAACCCTTGGTTGCACATTAGCATCCCATAGGGCTCCCCAGGTGGTGCTGGTGGTAAAGAATACACCTGCCACTGCAGGTGATCTAAGAGACGCAGGTTCAATCCCAGGGTCTGCAAGATCCCCTGGAGGAGGAAATGGCAACCCACTCCAGTATTCTCACCTGGAGAATCCCATGGATAGACGAGCCTGGCAGGCTACAATCCACATGGTCACAAAGAGTGGGACATGACTGAGCATCTGAGCACATGGGGAGTTTTCAAAAATCCTGATGCCTGGTTCCCACCCAAAACCAATTCAATTAGACTCTCTGGGGGGTGGAACCCAGGCAGCAGGGTTCCTCAAGCACCCTGGGGACACCAATGTGCAGCCAAAGTTGAGAACCATCACCTGCAATGACTAGCCACTTATTATATTTTTGCTTTTTGAGTAAGCAAGCTACAGAAAGATTAAATACACTACTTACAATCAAGCCAGATTCTGTCTTGATTTGTTTCTTCTCGCCTTAATCTTTTAAGGTCTAGGAAATATTTCTAGGCAACGATTCTTAGTTCAGAGGCCATTAACACTGAAACCTACTTCTAAGGTTTTCAGAACTCAGAGGTTACTGTGAGCTTACTCAGTCCTATTGAGACCCTAGTAAGAGCAGTCAACATTTATTAGTTGGAAAGCAGAGAAACATCTCCACTGCTAGCATGCATAAATAATTTAATAACCTGAAAATAAATACAATAATTTGCCCTTCCAAAGCACCTTGCATCATGAAGCTGGTTTTCAGGGTCTCAAGAGATGTACCTGGTCAGAAACCATCTGGCAACATTTCCTCTGGCTGGTAAGCTTGATACAGCTTTATGATTCACAGTTTTAAATAACAGCACTCTTGAGGGCTGAGGATTGTGGTTGACTAGAGAGAAAATGGAAATGCAGAATGGAAAATTATGGCTGATATATTATTTGGGTGCACCTCTTTCCTGGAGCCAGCCTGGGCTATTATGACTTTATAAATAATTCCACTGAGATGGCTGGGAAAGGTACCACCCCAAAGTTCACACAGCTGTTTGCTGAGAAAACAAGAATCCATGATACCTGGCTGGGGAGACCCTGGACTTGTGGCCTCAGCCTTCAAATAAGTGGATGACAATGTATTTCAACTCTAAAACTGGGATACTTATTTCTCCTTCATGTCACCCTTGGTGAGGAGGGGGAAAAACATGAAGAAATATCTAGAAAATAATTGGGGAGAGAAAGAAGTAGGAGCTTAACGAAGGGCACAACTGCAAGTAGAACTGGTTCTTGGTGGGTCTTTGTTGTTGTTGAAAGAAGAGAATCAGTTTCAACTAGGGACACACTGAGTCGGAGACATCAAAATAGAGAAGGCAGCGAGACAGGAGTTTGGATTTCAGGAGACAGTCTGGGAGTTTGGGGGATTTACTTAGTATTTAAAAAGTCGTGACATGGAATAAGATCACCGAGGGAACTACTTTCAAGAAAAGAAGCACACACTGAGATCTGGGACCCAGCTACAAACAGATTGAGGAGAAGATGAGCTACAAAAGGAAGCTGAGCAAACCAGTGAGTAGGGGAAAGCCAGAGAACGGGGTCCTTTGGAAGTCACGTTAAGAAAAATTCCTACAATGTATGGCAAGCTTTAAAACTTTCACCCACTGCAGTTCAGTCCTATTCTTGCTTAATTGGGGGAAAGGAAGTTGAGCTCCAGGAAGGCCTTTGATCTTACTTACCACATGCCCTTCACTCCAGTAGCTTATCTCATCATTCCAGTGGAAGCCAAGCTTCTCAGAAATCATTGGGTCTGCCAGTCACACTTACAAAGGGGAATAAATAAAATGGACCATGATCTTGTACAACACAGGGAATTCAGCCAATATTCTATAATGATTATATGTGGAATATAACCTTTAAAAACTGTGAATCGCTGTCTTGTACATCTGAAACTTATACAGTAATGTACATCAACTATCAGTTCAGTCACTCAGTCGTGTCCGACTCTTTGAAACCCATGGACTGCAGCACTCCAGGCTTGCCTGTCCATCACCAACTCCCGGAGCTTACTCAAACTCATGTCCATCCGGGTCAGTGATGCCATCCAACCATCTCATCCTCTGTCATCCCCTTCTCCTCCTCCCGCCTTCAGTCTTTCCCAGCATCCGGGGCTTTCCCAATGAGTCGGCTCTTCACATCAGGTGCCAAAGTATTGCAGCTTCAGCACCAGTCATTCCAATGAATATTCAGGACTGATTTCCTTTAGGATTGACTGATTTCATCTCCTTGCTGTGCAAGGGACTCTCAAGAGTCTTCTCCAACACCACAGTTCAAAAGCATTAATTCTTCAGTGCTCATCTTTCTTTATGGTCCAACTCTCACATGCATATATGTCTACTGGAAAAACAATAGCTTTGAATAGATGGACCTTTGTCAGTAATGTCTCTGCTTTTTAATATGCTGTCTAGGTTTGTCATTGCTTTTCTTCCAATGAGAAAGCGTCTTTTAATTTCATGGTTACAGTCACCATCTGCAGTGATTTTGGAGCCCAAGGAAATAAAACCTGCCACTGTGTCCACTGGTTCCCCATCTATTTGCCATGAAGTGATGGGACCAGATGCTATGATCTTAGTTTTTTGAATGTTGAGTTTTAAGCCAACTTTTTCATTCTCTTCTTTCACTTTCATCAAGTATACTTCAATTGAAAAATGAATGAATTAAATAAAATTAAAAAAAATTTTTTTAAATGACCGGGATCACACTTCGATATTTACAAAGTGCTCTCTCACACAGGCTCCCTGTAGACCCCTACAACCTCCCTGTGACATGAAAAGGGGTTGTCCACAAATGTGCAGATTGAAATTTTTTTAAAAAAACCAAATTCCATTACAATTTGTTCAAAGTCAGCCATTTCAGACTGTAGAAAAGCTCGATGAGAATTTGACTCCTCTGACCTCAGATCTCTGGATTCCATCTCCCAAATCATATTGCTTGCTGTGTAAATGAGGAAAAAACCAGCTTCTTCTAAACCTCAGTAGGCAAGTTTCTCCCAGAAATAAAGAAGTACACAACTAATATTTGCACACTGCTTAGTGGATCATGCTATCATGTGCTCATTACCAAAGAAAGAAAGAAAAGAACCAAGCCTCAACTGAATGAGTTATTGAAAGCAAAATTTAACAGATGCAAGAAATATGGCTGTTTTTCTTTGCCTCACCATCATCTTACATTACACTCTACTGAAGGTAAATTGCCAACATGATCATCATTTCCTCTACTTTTCCAGAGCTTCCCTGGTGCCTCACATGGTGAAGACTCTGCCTGCAGCGCAGGAGACATGGGGTTGATCCCTGGGTCAGGAAGATCTCCTGGAGGAGGACATGGCTACCCATTCCTGTATTCTGGCCTGGAGAATTCCATGGACAGAGAAGCCCGGTGAGCCCCAGCCCATGGGGTCACAAAGAATCAGACATGACCGAGCAACTAACACTTCACTTCTACCTTTCCAAGTAGGACTCGATCCTGATCTAAAGCAAGGTATCATGTACTAGCAGAGTCTTAACCAAAGTTACAGCTCTTTATTTAGTGTCAAGGAAATTCAGTTACTTGTAGCTTTTCAGTCCCAGGCAAATTAAAGAAAGTTTAGATCCTAGAAGTAAGCAGGAAAAACTTCAATTTTTTTTAAAAAACTGATTTCAAGACTGATAATCAATATACTGGCCAAGGCCTGGCAGCCTGAAAATTTTAGGACTCGCTTCAGAGATCTAGAAGCAGAGGACTACATCTGTTTGTTGTTTAGTCACTGAGTTGAGCATGTCTGAATCTTGGCGACCGCATGGACTGTAGTCCACCGGGCTACTCTGTCCAGGGGACTCTCCAGGCAAGAATACTGGAGTGGGTTGCCATTCCCTTCTCCAGAGGATCTTCCTGACCCGGGGATTGAACCCAGGTCTCCTGCACTGCAGGCAGATTCTTTACCAGCTGAGCCACCAGGGAAGCCCGTTGGTATCTACAACCCCCCAATAAAAAGATGATGTATACAATGCAGGACAGCCCCAAACCATCCTAAAATTCCATTCTTCAACTGTATACAAGTTAGCAGTTGAGTCTCAGTATGCTGAGCCAGCAGTCCATGAATACAGAACCGAGAACACCACCACAGAACGTGGAAGTCACAGAGCTCCTTGGATTTCCAGTCCAAACTAGGAAGTAAGGGTTCCGAATCTCAAAGGACAATCTGTCCTGCCTGGAAACAGGCTCCTGCCTTTCACGCAGCTATCAGCTCCTTCTCAGCTTCTGTGGTTAACTCTAAAACTAAGTGGCCAAGGATCATTTAAGAAACAATCCAAAGACCTTTTGAGTCACTTTCTGAGAGGGACCCAAGGTGGAGGGCACGCCTTACTTAGCTAAAGAACACTGATCACCCTCCCCATCCCAGGTGCCCTGGAGTAGAAACAAGGCGAAGGCAGGCAGAATAACTCCTGTGAAAAGGGAACCGCACACTTGCCGGGTTCTTTCAGGAGGCACCAAGCACCGTGAGCGAACACAGCAGGTGCTGGGTGGCAGACTGCGGGGCACACATGGGCATCCCTGACCCAGGCAGGGCAGGCCCTGGTGAGACATTCCTGGTGGAAGTAGGGTCCAGACAGCTGCCATGGCTGCTCAAGCAGGAGACCTGGGATAGCCCAGGGGCAGCAGTGCCTACTGCCAGGGCATTCTTATCACTTAAGTTCTTGACACTCATATCTTTGGCTTAGACTTCAGAGTGAATATAAGTCGACATTGCCAGCAATACAGGCAAGTTCTGAGATTTACTCTCAAGGAGAAGACAAAATAGGGATGAAACCCTCAGTAAGATGCAGGTGTTGAAGGAGCATACTGTGTTCAAAGCCAGCATTTAGACACCAGGAAGTAAAGCCATTCAGCTTGCAGTATCACCAGGCCCTTGTCCACAGTGTCTGCCACCAGGAATGCCTCCCACCTACCACCACCGACTCCCAGCTCCACACAGCCGTTTCCCCTTGTGTTCCCTTGTGTCCCTGTGTCCCTTTACCCTGAAAGCCCCTGCACAGCATCTTTCAGAGGATGAGGGGATGGAAAAATGTCTGCCCTTTACATGCTGAACTCACCAAGCTAAGGAATTCACATGAAGGCTCTCCCACTAGCATGAAATGATACCATTTCCAAGGTCGCTCTGGGACTAGGGCTTCAATCTGAGAAGCTTGAACTGGTTGAATGAAAGACTTTGAAGGGGCAGGGGGCACTGAACTCTCCTCTCTCCCACCTTCACTCTAATACAAAGGACTGCTCCCACTGGAAAGCAAGTCAGAGAGAAATTCCATCTCAACCATCCTGACTTGCCGATAATTTCCAGATACTCTGTATCAAGGACACTCACCCATCCACCCCTATGCTTTTTCAGACAGAGAGAAAACTTAGCCAAAAGGAAGTCGGCTTGCTGACAGTCAGATTTCTCTGGACTTCCCCATCCTCTGGAAACTCACAAGACAGGTTCGCTGGTCTGGCCAAAGAGGAACAGCATCTGATGGACCAACACAGGGCTGGTGGTTAAAGATGTGAGGGAAAGCAAACGTATAAACGAGGGCCAACTTAATGAGTTCTGAGTTCCCTGATGTGTTTATTGAAGTCTCTGTACTCCTGATTGTTTAAAACTCATGCTTCCAGCTTTCCCAGTCTGTGTCCACCCTATAGCCCTTTCCAGCACTGGCCTAATTCTCTCAGTCTCTCTCTACCTTCCTCCAACTGTACCAAGAGCATTCAAGGTTCACTCATCCTCTGTGGCAAGCATTCTTTCCTTAGTTCCTCTAAACTATTTTTATTATCAATTCAGGTTAAGTCTCCCCCTCCATCCTTTCAGTCCCTCTCCCTGATGTGAGCAAACAGTAAAGATAGAAGATGAGAATGAATGTTGCTCAATATCCAAACTTCCCCTGTCCCCACTGCATCCGACAACAACAAAAAAAACTATTTGTCACCTGTCTGGTCAACTGTATGGGAGAACCTCACAAGATGGGGTTGGTTTCCAGAAATCAGAGGAGAGGAGCATGGAGCAGAAAGAAGGAAAAAGAGCAGGCAAACAACGAACCTTCATATGATGTTACTCAAAGTTGGCACGAAGCCTTCCTGCTGGACCGTCGCTTGGGGTATGCAGGTTTCTAAGCATAACATAGAACCTACAGGACCAGTGTCTTGGAGGTGTATGAAATACCTGTTTCAAAGGAGAGCTCTGCATTATCCACACACGGCACACCCCTCCAGACCATCATGCTCCAGGCTCTCACTGCCCTTGAGCTTTCAGCTGTGTGTGGCTGCTCAGCCACTCTGTCACTCAGCCGTGTCTGACTCTTCTGCAACCCTACGGACTGTAGCCCACCAGGCTCCTCTGTCCATGGGATTTCCCAGGCAAAAGTACTGGAGTGGGTTGCCATTTCCTCCTCCAGTGGATCTTCCTGACCCAGGAATCAAACTCAAATCTCCTGCGTCTCCTGCATTGCATGCAGATTCTTTATCACTAACCCACACACGCAACTCTTTAAATGATAGGTGACTGGTAGACATTACAATGGTCACTGTCCAGTTTTGAGTGACTTCCCTCCCCACCCTGCAGGAAAAAATCAGATTTGCCACCATATGCAATTCAATCCCTTCACTCAATATAAGCATATGCTTTTTGACTTTTTCCCTTTGAATTGCTTACAGTGTCTGCTGAGTTCCTTAATCCAAGTAAAACAGAATCGTTAACCTGTGTTCATTTTCACAACTGCGTGAGAGAAATCATTTTACTTTTTTCTGAGTATCAGCCTTTTATTGGGGCAGCACCCAGGCATCTCTATCTAAAAAGGTACACCTAGGCACTGCAAAGTAGGGAAAAGCACTGCTGTGTAACAGGGTTGACAAAAGACAGCTCTCCTGTCAAATGTGACCAGCCAGCTTCTTTCCGTAAATAAAGTCTTCTTGGAACACAGCTGCGCCCATCCATTTATTTATTATCTGTGGCTGTTTTCAACCTACAACAGGGAAGTTGTGACAGAGACGCTATGGTCTGCAAAACTGAAAATCTTTACTGTCTGGTCCTTTATAGAAACACGGTGGCAGCTCTTGCTGTAGGGGTGTTGCTTTCAAAGATCTGTATTTACCAAGTGAATCTTTCATAGTCCCTTCAAGGCAATAAGATTCAGGTCGGCTATGGGGACCAGCTGTGCTGCAGAAGACTCAGTAGAAATGCTGATGCAGGGTTTGACACCAGCTCTCTACGGCGAAAGGAGGTGCACAGGAAAATTGAGTACGGGGCTCTGAAGAAAACACATTTTGTGGAGGAAGCATGGGCCTCCAGAAAAAGTTCCCATCTTAGGAAGTTATGGAAATTCCTTCACATACTCATTCAACAAGCACGTATGGGGCACCTACTGTTGTTGCATACAGCATGCGTTTACTAGCTGAATAACCCAGAGCACACAAAACTCTCCAGGCCTCAGTTTTCTCATCTGTAAAATGCGGATGTTAATGTGTATGCCTCAGTTTTCTCATAAAATGGGGATATTAACATAATATCTACCTTAGAAGGTTTTCATGATGCTTTAATGAGTTACACATAAAACCCTTAGAACAAAGGCTAGTAGGCAGTAAACACTGTCAATTACTGCTATACTATGACCAGGGCTCCCAGTTATACACCAGTTGTTACAGTAGACTCCCCATGTGCATTCTCTCTAAACTGTACAGTTACCATGCAAGTTGAGATTTATTTCCATTTTACTGCTGCAGAAACAAGCCCAGAGAAGTCAAATGACATTTCCTAGAATGCAAGGTATGGGCAGAATTGAAACCTACAATTCCGAAGTCTAGGCTTTTTTCAGTAGAAGCTCCCTCCCGCAAGGTCTAAAGAGATGGTGACCTCGGGATTGCAGGTCTATGCTGACAAGATGTTCTAAACTTCTCTTCTGATTCAAAGTTTGGCTATGGTATAGCATATGTTTCTGATATGAGGCATCTAAATATTATCCTTTGGGTAATAAGAACAGAGGAGATGATATTCCCATGATGAAAAATGTTTTAAAAAAGAAATTAAAATATAAAGGTAAAACTTTATTACTCCCAAAGAAAATATTCAAGGAGTATGTTATCCATCATTTTCTCTCCTAGGTAAAGCTGTACTTACATTTGAAAGCCAATACTGTAAAGCAGTTTACAGAGTGCCCTTAAAATGTTCTTTTCTTTAGAACTTGAGAGAACATAAAAAAGGCCCCAAATGTGCATTTTAAAGCAGCTGAAATTGGTCCAGCACTCTTTTAATCCCTTTAAATGAAAAAGGTTCTCTCCACAGAGACTAAAAATAATTTGGCTCAAAATGCTGTATTAAAATGTAACCCCAGCTAATTTCAAGGGTTCATAGGCAGGGGCAGGTTAATAGTGCTTTGTATTTTTTAAAAAACCTATTTCCAACCATTTGTGTTTTATATTACATTCTTCTAGGCAAAGGACTACCTTTAGTTATGGGAAAGAATACAAACAGAACCGTATTCTTAACAACCAAGCAGCCATGCTTAGAAAGCTCAGTGAAGCTGAAACCTGCTACAAGAATGACAGCACTCTCCACATTTGGGGAAAAGTCTCATTGTTTACCAATATTTCTAATACTCGAATATGCAAACCTATCAAGTCCCACCTTAAAGTTTTAGGCAACATTTAAGCTCTGAAGTACATTTCTTTGGGAAACAGTTTGGTCTGAAAATTCTGGTTGGAATAGGCGTTGCAAAAAACCACAATAAATAATTAAATCTGTACAGACTTTAAAGCTTCTATTTCTGGTTGCATGTCTTTTCCAAATCAATGCCTTCATAATGCTGGTGCTTAGGACGCTGAATGGACAACAGAGTTACCCAGACTTGTGGCTAGACAGAAAAGAAGCCCTTGGTCACCACACAGTCTCACCAGAGGACACACCTTCTCCTGGGTGGGCCAGAAAATCATGTACACTTTGTTCTACAGACACACGGTACAACAGTGCCTATGAAAGACCTTCAGCTGCACACCCAGCTAGCCAGGAGGCACGAGGTGCTACGGCTGGGGAAAGCAGATGCTTCTCAGGCTTGTGGGTGCCCCCCCCATTCACTTTTCAAAAGCCCAGGCTAGGTTACTCAGCCCCATACATGTCAAAATCTTTTGCTCCTTCAAAGTCCAATGAACTCAGAGCTCCTCATAGGATTCACAGGCATTTGTTCATATCAGCTCCTAGGATAAGGAAATTCCTGGGCTTGTTAAAAACTTTCACAGGGTTTCAAAAAGCAAATCTTGGACTGCATTCAGACCCCAGCACTGCCACTCTTTTAGCAGTGACCTTGGGTGCACAGGCTGAAGTGGAGGTCAGTTTCATCTTTTGTAAACTAAGGATGACAGCCACTCCTACTTGGATGTCTACACAAGTGCTGGATGGCACCTGGCACAAAGGTGTTCACTGAATGGTCAGAAACTTTGTTAATGGACTTGACCTTTGGCTTCCGATAGTAAGATGTGTACTGGATCCAATGATGTTAAAAAAACAAAAACAAACAAACAAAAAAAAAACAAGTTCCAATTTAAGCTGATAAATTGGTAAACACATGCATCTAATTTCACTCTCCTATAACCCCATCAAGACCACATAAAGGAACTGCTGTTTCAAAAATACAAGGAGAAAAGAGGAGTAAGGAGCAACAAATTTTCAGAATCTGCAAAGGAGAGAGAGGAGGACTAAGTGATTCAGGAGGTGAGGGGAAAAAAATGATCTCAAGCCATTAGGGAGGAAAGCAGAAAATGGGCACGCTGCTCCTCCAGAGCTGGGGAAACAGAGGACAGGAAAAGTGCAAAAGGCTGGAAAGAAAGCTGTTTTAGAAGCTTCTAGTTTCTCATCCCATTCCATGGAGTGACTGCCCCTTCCCCACCAAGGCAAACATCCAGAGAGATTTATTTACTGAAGACGGTAAAATACAGGGCCATCTGGCCTGGGAGGCATCACGAGGCCATGGGTAGTCTGGTGAAAATAGGGGTGTCAATGAGCAGACATGCACACTGAACCCTGAACACAGACAGCACCCACCCCAGATCTCTTCCCCCCACGAGCTGCCAGGCTGAACTCCAGAGCCACCCCTCCAGGGCGGAGACTGAAAGCTTCTTGAGGACATCTAAGCAGACCAAGAGGGAAGGCCTAAAGAGACCAACATTGGGGTTTTCCACCAAATACCCAACCTGGATCACTCTATGGGGAAATAAATTTGACAAGGTCCACCCACCTGCTCAGAACTTCACAACAGTTTTCTAGACCCCAAGCAACCAAGGATTATCAAACACCTGTGAAAACCCTCTGAAAGTGAAAGTCACTCCATCATGTCAGACTCTTTGCAACCCCTTGGACTACACAGTCCATGGAATTCTCCAGGTCAGAATACTAGAGTGGATAGCCTTTCCCTTCTCCAGGGGATCTTCCCAACCCAGGGATCAAACCCAGGTCTCCCACATTGCAGGCAAAAGCTTCTACAAAGATGATAAAGATCAAAACAAGCAAAAAGAAGGGAGCAAGCTGGAGAAAGCCCAAGCTTCAAGCAAATGTGTATTAATGATATTCTTAGAGAAGACTGAGTATCCATGAAAATAAAAAAGTGACAAATAACAAAATCCAGAAAATTAAAAACCAAAGAATTGGCAGAATTTAAAGAATATTATGAGAAATTAAAAACTAGAAGTGTTCGATGGTATCTTCTAAAATTTCAAGTATAAAGAGATTGAAAAGAGGAGAAAATGAAAAATCAAATAACTGCTATGGAGAGTCCAGCTCCTGAATGCTACCTGCAGGATGAGAAGAGAACATGGAGAACAAAAAAAAACATTCAAGAAAGATTCCCAAAACTGAAGGAATTGAGGTGCCAGAGGGAAATAGCACGTAGTATCTCAGAGACCATCTAGCACAGTGAATGAAAAGAAACCCATGTCTTGGCCCATGAGTGTGACATTTCAGATCCTTGGGGACAAAAAAGACATTACAAGCTTCCAGAGAGAGAAAAAAAAAAAAAATCAGGTCACAAGTAGCCTATCAGAAATCAGAAGAACTTCGTACTTTGCAACAGAAACAGTGGAAAGAGAGAACAAACAGCAATGTGTTAATTTCCCTTCAGGACTTGGATTTCAAACTTGCAATTCTATTTCCAAACTGCCAATCAAGTGTGATGGTAGAACAAGACATTTTTAGGCCAGTTGAGCTTCAAAAAACTTACTTCCCACGAACCTTTCCTCACAAAGTTACTGGAGGATGTGCATTACCAGAATAAGAGGAAGACAAGATCGAAGGAAAAGCAACTCTAGAGGACTTCCTAATGGCCTTGTGGTTAGGATTTGGCGCTTTTAGTATGGAGGCCCGGGTTCAGTCCCTCGTAGGACTGAATCATCCTGCATGCTGTGCCGCATGGCCAAAATACAAAAATAAACAGATTTTTTTAAGAAAGCACCTCTAACCCAGGGAAGGTCAAGGGAACCCAGGATGAGAGAGAAGGAGGCGCCCAGGATGCCAGCCAGGCATCGAAAGAAGTCCAGACGGGAGCAAGGAGACTGCAGAGATGGGCACACTGAGGGCTGTCCTCACTAGACCCTTGCTGCCATTAAACCTGAGGACAGAGTGACCCAGCAGGGCTCAGATCCTCAGATCCTGTGTTGCTCTTCCTGACCACTGGCTGATGTCAGCCCCACTCTCCCCATCGGGCACTCCCCAGCAGCATTCTGCTTTGACCTATTACTATGCACTGGGAACAGGCCCCAGCGAGCTAAAAAGAAGAAAATGCTGAGGTGCCCATCTCCCCCAACTTCCTACTGGGCACCTAGTACCTGGCCCTACACCACAGCACCGTCAGAGGTCCTGACACAGAGAAGTCCCCATTATTCCTCAGATTCATTCGTGGCCTTGCCCATCAACTTCCCCAGAATAACTTCATGGAACCTAAAGCTCAACTTCTCCCAGAGTCCTGGCTCAACTAACCCCCACCCCCACCTCCGCCTTGGGACCTTCAGCGACAAGAAGTACGGTCTCCCTTTCCTTCCACAGCTAGGTGTGTGCACAATACAGTGTGTAGGGAGACACACACACCCAGAGATACTAAAAAATAAGAAAATGAGCAACACAAGGCAGGACAATGGTTATCTCTGGAGGGAAGGGGGTACCATGCAGCTGTGGCAGGGCAGAGGGGAGAGGTCTCTGGGAGCTGCTAGGGTCCCATTTCTTAAACTGGGGGGTGGGCACGTGACAGATTATTATTCTCTATACTCCAGTTCCAGCTACGAAATTGTCTTCTGTATTTAGCATACATCTTGCCATTTAGGGAATTCCCCAGTGGCTCAGTGGTAAAGAATCTGCCTTTAATGCAGGAGATGCGGGTTTGATCCCCAGGTTGGGAAGATCCTCTGCAGGAGGAAATGGCAACCCACTCCAGTATTCTTGTCTGGGAAATCCCATGGACAGAGGAGCCTGGTGGGCTACAGTCCATGGGGTCGCAAAGAGTCAGACACAACTGAGCTCACATGCACCAATCTTTGACATTTGGGAAATGATTAAGGTCACAGATTATATTACAAAACCCACAGAATCGGTACTGTTTGTCTCTGCTAAACAGTGGTAGACAGCATCTATTCCCATCACCAGCATCCCTTTTATATGCCCTGGGACAGCCATCACATAAATGCAATTCTCGAAGACACTTTGACAACAGGAACAAAGAGGAAAAGGACCCTGTGTAATTAGCTTTTGTGTACAGCCATAATGAGAAATGCCCTAGCGCGCCTCTGCCAGTGGGATTCCGTGTGTGCCTGATGGACTTCTGAGACAAACTCGAGTGCCCAGGAGAAATGACTGTGCTCACCATTTCCTCGACAGATTTTAGTCATGTTTGAACAGGCTGCCAATTCTAAAATGAACGCCCCGACCCACAGGCTCACCTTCCCAGCATGATTCAGATAGAACAGCAGCCATGTTGACCATTAACTACTGACCCAGCACCGGTAGATTTCCTTAAATGCTGTGGATGCTCTGCTCACCCCGCCATGGCTGGAAGGCATTATTCTTGAAAGGCTATTCAATTTCACATTGTCACTCCAACAGAAAACCTCTTTCCGAATTCTCACCTTCCCTTTTCTGGCCAGTTAAAGAAAGAGGGTACTCCAGCTTTTCACAGAAAGCAGAAGAGGCCACAGCCTGAGCCTCTTGCTGTTCTGCCATCTGCCTGAGACCTGGCCTTCCTTCCCGACTGCCATTGATTTTGTTCCTTCTTGTGAGATTCAGCTGGAGGAGATCAACACCAACTGGGCTCAGATTCAAGTAAGGGCATCGATCGCACTCACCTAGGTAATAAAGTGAAACAGCTGGCTGAATTATATGACCACAGATGGATTCACAGCCCCCTCCCCAGACTTGTCTCAAATAGTGTCAGAACCAGAATCTTCAGAAGGAATCATTCTTTCCCACGCTCAAACTGCCTCTGCTTGAAACAAGACTGCTCTTTTGTGAATAAGCTCACCTCTGGAGCAAATCAAGATGTGGCCGCAGTGCTTCTTTCATGAGATCTTTTGCAAAAGTCATGGCCATCAGTAATGTATCTTCTCCTAGACCTGGACTTCTCAACCTTGGCTGCACATTGGAATCACCTGGCGAGCTTTAAAAACTACCAGGCCTGGGTCCCACTGACTTCCTGGGTCAGAGGTGTGGCTGGGGGCTCCTTGAATTTGAAAAGCTCCCCAGCTGATTGAAGTGTGCAGCCAAAGGTGAGAACTACTAGTCTGTTAGAGAATAATGGTGACCAGTTTCTTTCCGTTAAAAATAGAGGCTAACATTTCCTAAAACCCATCACTGTTGTTTACCTGCCAAGCAGCACAGCTAAGGGATCAGGAGTCAGGCTGCCTGGGTTTGCCTACTGGCTGTATCACTCGGTATTCTTGGGCCATTTATTAGGCTGCTCTGTGCCTCAGTTTCCTCATTTGTGAAATGAACTAATGTTAGTACCCAGATCTCATAGGATGATGGGTAGTATTGGGTTGGCCAAAAAGTTCGTTCGGATTTCCCATACCATCTTACGGATGAATCCGACTGAACTTTTTGGCCAGCCCAATAAATTAGATGATTTTTTTTTTTTTAAACAGAATACTTACGATGCTAGTTATGACACAGAAAAGGCTGGGGTAGAGCACAGAGAGCTCAATTCAGTGCCCTATGGTGGCCTAGAAGGGTGGGATGAGGTGTGCAAGGGAGGCTCAAGAGGGAAGGTATATATGTATACATATATCTGATTCACTTTGCTGTACAGTAGAAACACAACATTGTAAACCAAATATACTCTAATAATAAAGCAAAATGATCCTTCTATAACAAAGAAATGTTTGTTTAATAAAATATCAAGCCAGGTTTCTGTCAAGGCCTCCTCGAGAGAAACTAAAAAAGAAATTGGCAATTGTGTTAACTGAAATAATTCAGAATCAGGTAAAACTTTCTTTGGGATACCAACCGCACATCCAGGGAACAAAAATCCCTGAAGTTGTCTCCACTACCTCTTACTTTTATAAAGAACTTTATTCAGCTCTGGTGAAAGAGGCATTTCTGAGGTCAAGAGGGAACTTTAACATAACATGGCAAGATTCTTGCCATGTTCACCCTTCATCGTTTCAGACATCCATGTCTTTGTTAATAAGCTGGTGTGAAATCTGAGGTCTGTATTTGCAGGGCTTGGCAAGAGTGGCTTTAGAATTCCAAGTTTGTCTTTTCAAAAGGAATACATCCCTGCCTCACTCAAAAGACAAAGCAGTATTTTTTCCAAAGGGTTCTCTGCACTGCTGTAGGAAAACAGGTCCCTGAATTTTTTCTGTCTTCAATTTTTCTTAAGCTGTATGCCAAGCACCACGCACAGGAAACCATTCATTCTAAAAATATATTTAAAACAGGAGATCAAGACTGAATATAGCCTTGAAATGTATGTGTGAACAGATATTGGGCTGCACAAGCTTTTTAACTTCACAAATAAATATAAAATAGCATTTCAGGAAAGATATTTTTATACATGCAGCTCCTAAATACAGAGGAAGCCTGATGAGTAAACATCTCAGAGTCTTGCCCACTGGCTTCTACTAATTAATCAAGACTGCTTCATCAAGGCAGTGCAAAAATGCTGCAGAAAGATTGTGTGAACAGAAAGCTCCAAATGCTATTCACCAGCAATACTTCAAACACGTTCGGCTTGCTAAAGCTTTATTCAAGAACCATCACTTAAATTCTCTAATGCCATGAAAGTGAAAGTGAAGTCGCTCAGTCGTGTCCGACTCTTTGCAACCCCGTGGACTGTAGCCCACCAGGCTCTTCCATCCATAGGGTTCTCCAGGCAAGAATACTGGAGTGGGTTGCCATTTCCTTCTCCAATGCCATGAAGTAGCGTCTTAAAAATAATTTACAAACTCATTTTGAAACATGCAGATTACTAACCAGACACTGCTCAGAGTATGTGTAAAGGGAGCCAACATCTCTACAGTGCAATTAGGCACTGGGAATCAAAAGCATGGAAAGACTGTATATCCTATGAACCAGGATTCAGCTTCTAAGGATTTATCCTTGAGAACTGGACACACATGTAAAAATGCACATTCCAGGAAGGTTATCACATTGCTTAATAGCAAAAGAGGGTGCAAAAGTATCATAGAGCACTGGTTACCTAGAGAATGATATATTCACAATAGAGTCATGGGGCACAGACACATATTAAGCTAGACAGAAAAATATCTGCAATAAACTTACAAAAAGAGGTGGTTAAATTATTTGAGTAGTCCAACTCCATTTCTGTAGAAAATATGGCAACTTCATTTTGTAGAAAATATGGCAACAAGTCATAGAAAAAAAACATGGTGAAGCTAGATATTATCATACTAAGTGAGTCAGAAAGAGGAAGACAAATATCATACATCACTTAAATGTGGAATATAAAATAGAACATAAATGAACCTATATATGAAACAGAGAACCGACTTCTGGTTGCCAAGGGAGAGGGGAATAAGGGAGAGGATTGGGAGTTTGGGGTTAGCAGATACAAACTACTGTATATAGAATGAATCAATAACAAGGTCCTACAGTATAGCACAGAGAACTATATTCAATATCCTGTGATAAACCATAATGGAAAAGAATGTGAAAAGTCACTTTGCTGTATAGCAGAAATTAACACAAAGCTGTAAATCAACCATATTTGAATAAAACCTTAAAAAAAAAGAAATTTCAAAAAAGTATGAAAGGCTTTACACCAAAATGTTACAGTAAATTCTCTCTAATAAATAGGATTGTGGGAATTTTTCTTTTGAGGAGTAATTTCTGACTACTTTATTATGTATGGTTTTTCAATGAAATAAATGAATAGAATATGAAACATTTTAAACAATAGACAGTGAATAAAATAATGAAGAGAGTAGACTACTTTTTAACTTTTCTCCCATTTCACAAGTGCTCCATATGATAAGCCTCAGGAATAATACCTAGGAAAGGGAAATATCACATGACTCTTATTCACAAGAAATGGCCAAAAAGACAGACAGATGGAATGAACATTTCAAACCAAACAGTATCTTCTAAAGTGAGCGCTTTCCACACTGGATTTTGCTGCTGGGGTGGTTAGCAGCCAAGTTTTTCTGGAATGTCAAGTTCTCAAGACCCTGGCTGTGACAAATGCTAACAGTTCAGTTACCCTTGCTTTCTTTTCTTTAAATGGCATCTCAAGAACTCTCCCGGGGGTGTGAACTGTCTATAAGAAACAAATATTTAAAGAAACTAAAAGCTTAGTGTCCTCAACTTACTTTGACTTATTAAACTCTTTGCCCTCTTCATCTTCCCTTTTATTTCTCCAATTCTCCCATATTTTCCCATAGGCAGGATCCTTTCTTACCAAGGACCAGGAGCTTAAGTCAGGGAAGATTCGGGCACTGCCAGAATTTGGGGATGCCTGGGAGGCAAAAAGATAGAACATTGAAGCCATTCAAGACTCACATGGTAATCTTAATTCCAAGACAGAATTGGCTTGTCCTATCTTTTTCTCTCAAGGCTAAAATAAGACCGGAAACCAGTCTGTCTGTAGACCCTAAGCATGACCATGATTTGGTTTCCGCAGGGTCAGCAAGTGAGTCCTAAAGATGGTTGAGCAATTCAATGATCAGGCGGTGCTCATGCCTCCTGTGTTGAAACATCAACTTACAGAACTGTAAAGCTGAAGTGGGCCTTCTCAATTTTACAGGTGAATGTGACCGAAAGCATGGGAGTTCAGCAGCATTGCTTGGGTATGAATTTGCGGGCTTCACCATGGGTCTTTTGAACCAGAAACTTTGAGGTGGGGGGGTCCAGGTGTCTGCAAGCTCTCCATGTGCTTAAGGATCATCTAGGGGAAAACGAAGGGCAAGGGGCTTCCCAGTTGGCTCAGTAGGTAAAGAATCTGCAGTACAGGAGATGCAGGTTCAATCCCTGGGTCAGGAAGACCCCCTGGAGGAGGCCATGGCAACCCACTCCTATATTCTTGCTTAGGAAATCCCATGGACAGAGGAGCCTGGTGGGCTACAGTCCATGGGGTCACAAAGAATCAGACATGACTGAGCATGCACAGGGGAAAGAAACAGAAACACAGTGAGGGTATGATCTTTTCCCTTTTCTACCACTACACTTAGAGAAACTGAGGTAACCAAGACAGAGCAGCCCAATGCAGTCTCTGGAGTGTGAAGAAGCATTTAATTCAAACTCTTTTTACAAATTGCTGGTGGATGGTGACTGCAAGGAAATCGCATTTAACAAGTTAAAGAGCCGACTTCTACATTAGCTCCCAGAACGTCGGACCAGCAAACACTAGAACAGGAATTTGATGATGCTCGAATCTACCAGAAGAACAGCAGCTCCTTATCTTACTTTCTCAGGCTGTCCTCCTCTGGATCCACACCAAGCCTCAGAGAGGAGCTGGTGCGGTAGGAGGTTCTATCTCACAAAAAAGCCGGGTCCCCAAAAGATAGTTTCTAAATCAGTTATTTGAAACTTGGACATGTTTCCTCATACAAGGATATGCATGGACTTAGCTATCTAATCACAGTAGATTTACAATAAAGCTGCTATTATTTAAATAAATAAAAATAAAGTTCTTGGTGAAAATGTCTTTTAAAACTGAATGAACTTTTTGGCCAAGCCAGTATCAAAATATCTTCTATTGCTTTTCAGCTCAAGTCATACAGCCGGCTTTCCCATTGTTTGGTGTTAGCTCAGGACCTTTCTGGCTCTGACCTCAGCTTGAAATGCTTCTAGAGCACATGGGCTGTGCCCTCACTTCATGCAGGCCTCTGCGCCAATGGCACCAGCTCAGAGAGGCCTACCCTAGAATTGCAACTCCCCACCCCAACCTCAAAAGCAGAGACATTCCTTTGCCAACAAAGGTCCGTCTAGTCAAGGCTATGGTTTTTCCAGTGGTCATGTATGGATGCAAGAGTTGGACTGTGAAGAAAGCTGAGCACCGAAGAATTGATGCTTTTGAACTGTGGTGTTGGAGAAGACTCTTGAGAGTCCCTTGGACTGCAAGGAGATCCAACCAGTCCATTCTAAAGGAGATTGGTCCTGGGTGTTCTTTGGAAGGAATGATGCTGAAGCTGAAACTCCAGTCCTTTGGCCACCTCATGCGAAGAGTTGACTCATTGGAAAAGACTCTGATGCTGGGAGGGATTGGGGGCAGGAGGAGAAGGGGACGACAGAGGATGAGATGGCATCACCGACTCTATGGACGTTAGTTTGAGTGAACTCAGGGAGTTGGTGATGGACAGGGAGGCCTGGCGTGCTGCGATTCATGGGGTCACAAAGAGTCAGACACGACTGAGCGACTGGACTGAACTGACCCCCAACCTCTCCATTCCCTTGCCCCTGCTTTATTTGTTGTTGTTTAGCTGCTCACTCATGTCTGACTCTCTGCGACCCTATAGACTGTAGTCTGCCAGGTTCCTCTGTCCGTGGGATTTCCCAGGCAAGAATACTGGAGTGGGTTGCCAATTCCTTCTCCAGAGGATCTTCCCAACCCAGGGATCAAACCCCTCCTTTATATAAGTGCTCTGAAAAGACTTCAGGAATTGGTATTTGTTTGTCAGAACCTTAAATTTGTTTTTTCTTTGATTACTGGTTGACATGAATGTTTTCTTATGTGTATACAAAAGAAATATAAATATACACATGGCTAGCAGTAAACATCCTCTTCATGACTTTTGCTGATTTTTTCTGTGGACAGATTTGTCTTTCCTGTTAATTTTTAGGATTATTATCCCTTTGTCTATTGTCTATAATTTTCCCAGCTGTATTTTCCTTATTCATTCACAGCGCTTGCCATATAAGAGTTCTTCATTTTTATGTAGAGAATCTATGAGTCTTTACATTTATTCACTGCTTTGGGGGCCTTATTTTCAAGAATAAGCCAAAGGATTTGGTTTTCTATTTCAGAGACTTTCCAAATAAATCCATTTGCCAGAGTGTCACATCACCCAAGAAACTTCATCTTCCTCTCTCCTCAGCTCTCATCCTTCATCACAGCAATGAGAAGATCTGCTTCCACTTCACCGAAAGCATTTGGCTCAAAATCCTTCCCAAAGTCCACTGAAGGAGATAATGACATTCACACCCCCAACAAGTTACACCTCCCCTATCCAAGCCCCTGTGTAAAGTTCCCTCCCACAAGGCCTCTGGGTGTGGTGATGGGACTTGCTGTGGTGAGCGGGACTCTGGTAAATATAAGGTAGACCCAGGCATGAAGAGTGCTGGTGTGTTACTGCCAGGAACTCTCCTGCTAAGATGTGAAAAAGCTCAAGCTGGTTCCCTGGAGGACAGGAGAGAATGAGGAGATAATGCCTATTGTTATTAGAAAGAACACAGAGCAGCTTTCCTGCTAATTAGCGGGGAAAAAATCCCTTTAAGTTAGAAATTACCCAAATTCAATCAGGCAATAAGTCTATGACACTTGCTGGCTGCCCAGACAAGAGCAATGAGGCTTGGAAAACACAAAACCATTGCTAAATTATACTCTCTCGGGCCTCCTATTTATACAGAGGCAAACAGTTAAGATTGCCCTTTTAAATGGGCTGGACAGACACGACAGAAACAGCATAATATCTCTGGAGGTGACAAACAGCTGGCAGAGCTTAAGAGCTTCCCTTACAAGAGAGAAGAAACAGAACAAAGGGCAAAAGAGATTGGCAGCCAGTAAGCTGAGGTGCTTTTCACAAGAGGGCCTTCCATTTCTGTGCTTTACAAAAAAAAAAAAAGAAGAAGAAGAAGAAGAAGAAGAAGGTAGGGGGTTGGGGAGAAAAACAAGATCAAGGGAAACTTAAGACCCTTTGTCTGCTTAGGCTTCCCAGCTGGGTACACAGCTCACCCAAATATCTATCCTCTCCTGCTGTTACTAAAAATACATGGACGAGCTATTCCAGGAGGAAAATGGTCACAAGTCACCAAGGAGACAGGAAGACCCTCATGATATAGTTTTAAAAATGACTTCGGAATCCAAGCAACGCTCAGTTCCTCTCTCTGGATTCCGCCAAGAGGACTAACGAAAGCTCCTGCTGAAAGAGAGAGAGAGAATTCAGATAGAATTTTGTCTGTTCACATCAGCTCCTGGGAATCAGCTGAAATTGAAAGGGCCTTAAAATGAGTTCATTGTGAAGGCAGACATTCTGGCATGAAAACTCGAAAGGGCTGCCACCAAAATAAATGCGCATTGTCTTGTACCAACTGCTACTAGAAAGAGATTTCAAGGATTGTAGCAGAAAAGGGAATGTAAGAGTGATGAGAAATTGAGCATGAGAGCAAGTACTGGTGGGAGAAATGTAAAACCAAATCATTTTCAAAGGAAGGACATTTCTCAGAAAATTGGAAGACAAGGCTCTTTTTCTGTGGTCTGCAATGGGCAAAAGATAGGATGCATGTTTTTGTTACAAGCCACACACCGTTGCTCTTCTTTGAATAGTGCCCTTTGCTTGCTTCCTCCTGCCAAGAAAATGTAGGACAAGCTAATACGAGCACCACAAAATGAGGGACAGCATTAAAGCTGATTGCAATTCATCGCCACGTTTCCAGGACTTGATTGACTCAAATAAGACAGGGTCTTTGTGCCCTCTTCCCTATACTGACTCATTTTCATAATGCTTATTGTCTTGGAATTCACTGTTAATATTCCACTTTATATCATCATTTTATTCACCTTCTTCCCTATATGCAATAGTTAAAATTCTTACATATGTGCTTGATTCACCTTCTAGATAGGGTAAAATGGTGGAAGCTTCCCTAACATTTCCAAACAGGGATTTTTTTTCACTGTAGAACTCAGGTAAAGAAAATTGGATAAGTCATATTAACCAAAGTCTTTAGTTCCTGACCACTCATCATGGCCTTGTTTATTAGTGTTTATTATATTAATGTAAACACACACACACACAAATCCACTACTTAACACAGAAACTAGAACATGGACATTAACTTATCTCTTTCTACGTAGTCATCCCCCTTCCCTCCCCACACCTCCCTCCTCCCAAGGTAACCACTATCTGCAATCTTATATTGAACATTCACACACACACACACACACACACACACACACACACACACACTCTCACACACATCATGTAATCTTGAGGGACTTATTTTCATTTACTATATTAATAAGATTCATCCATAGTGTTCTATACAGCAATAGTTCATTCATTTTTGACTGCCATATATTACTCACTGTGTGAATCAAAGAAAGGAGGAATTAAAATCTAGAGTGTATCAATGCTCTGTTACATTAATTCACTCTGTTCTTCTTGAACAGTTGCTACACTAAACATCACGTTTTAAAACAACTGACCGCATAAAACAAGTTGCTACTGTTTTAATTGTACTTCATAGCTAATCTCTTCACCCTCTTTTTTTTTTTTTTAATTTTCCAGGATTGAATGCTCATTGTGGATTTATTCTGTGCTGGGTTTCCTTGAAGATAAGTGATATGAGAAATGGGTTGCTGACACAA
This sequence comes from Redunca redunca, assembly GCA_006410935.1. Taxonomy (NCBI): domain Eukaryota; kingdom Metazoa; phylum Chordata; class Mammalia; order Artiodactyla; family Bovidae; genus Redunca; species Redunca redunca. The sequence continues at coordinate 103,400 of SJYQ01091748.1, read as the reverse complement.
AACTAGTTTGTTATGATACTAATCAGATCAGACTCACTTCTAAATTCTCATTTATTCAATACTGAGAGTGACCTCATGGCCGGATACTCTTATGAAAGGGAAAGTGACACCTAGCTGAATCTTCCTGTCCATCAAGGCTCTAACAGTGAATTTGTTTTTTTTTTTTTAATTTCTACAGTCCCAACACAAGAGGTACTTTTCAGCATCTTAGACTCAGAGGCGACTTCCTGGTAGATGAAGAAGAAAGGGAAGCAGAGACACAGAGGTCATCTCTCAGAGAATCTTGAGCGTTATCCCAAGGTAACCGGGAGTCACTGAGAGATTTCACAGGGAGAAGGGAAAGGATCTGATTGACTATAGTAGCACGTGGGCTGCACTGGAAACTGGACTGTAAGTAAGCGCATTTGGAAATGAGTCTACGGTCCAGGCAATAAAAGATGTGGATCTGGACTGAAGCAGCCACATAGATCATGGATGCAGGAAGAAAAGATATGGATTTTGAAAAAGACAACACAGACCCAAAAGAAAATGAGCTTAACACACAAATTGGTGGTCTGAAAGTAGCTGTAGTACAATTGCCTTCACATGCCACGCCTCAAAGAAGGCAACCACACAGGAAGACTGAAGCCTCCTTATCACATTGCCTCTGTCCCAAGAAACCCTCCAAATACCGATGAGGTGGGTTTCTGTAAACTACCATGTGTCTTTACTTGAAATTGCACTCCCAGAATACAATTAAAAATTTCTTATTATAACAAGTTAGTCTTGTCACCATCCATAAAAGAGAAAATGATGCTCAGCTGGAAGCCTAGCCTAATTGATTTTTCAACATACACTCGATGCCCATTATTTGCAGCACTTATGTTCTATTAAGTCATCATAAACACTGAATTTAACAAATACTGACCTGTTGCTTGTAATGGAAATACAGTTTGCTTCCTAAGAACTTTGGGTCACAATTTGAATAACCAATCAACATATAACCTGGATTTATGTGTGTTCCTGGGTTTTAACATCTTATTTTGGAGTGTATAGCCAATTAACAGTGTTATGATAGTTTTAGGTGAACAGCAAAGGGACTCGGCCATACACATACATGTAATCATTCTCCCCCAAACTCCCCTCCCATCCAGACTGCCACATAACATTGAGCAGAGTTCCCTGTGCTATACAGTCGAACCTTGTTGGTTATCCCTTTTAAATATAGCACTGTGTACCTGTCCATCTCAAACTCTGTGTTTCTGTTTAAAGACACTTAATTTAAAATAGACTGTTGGTTCACTAACATTAACTCATGGCCAAAATCACTAGGGCCCATGCCTGAAGGAAGCTTATCTAACACACACATTTCCTCTGTAAGGCACATCACAGCCTTCTTATGCTGAGGGAACACTAGTCAGCACTTCAGCACTATACTTGGGGGCCATTTTGAAGAAGTAAAATCACCAACCAAAAGCACAAAAATGAGAACAAAGTGGTACCTAGTAGACTGCGAAGAGGACACTTCCTTAAAATATGAGAGCTGAAACAAGGCCAAGCGCTGCATCCTTCAGCCTCCAATGGGAGTATGTATGTCAGGTGACTCAAACTTTTTGCAACTCTGCATGTCCATGAATGACTGTAAAAGCACGGTGAGTATTGATTTGGGGATTACAAATGGATTTTAGCAAAAATTCGAAAATACAGAATCCATGAAAAATGAGGGCTGACTACATCTCCAAGGGATCATTCTCAACCTTAAGGTATCAACAGGGATTCAGTAACAATGTGAAATCTTTATTTTTTTCACCATTTCCCAAGTAATTTTATTTCTTTTAATTTTTATGGGGCCATATGTAGTTGCTTTACAATGTTGTGTTTGTTTCTACTGTACAGCAAAGTGAATCAACTATATATATATAATCCCTTGTTTTTTGGATTTTTTATTTCCTTCACAATGCCAAATTTTTAGCTATGTACTTCCCCACAATGAGTTCAAATGTGTCTCTTTAGACATTATATCAAAAGGACCCTTTTGTTCATCTTCTGTGAGCCAGGAAAAACCCAGTTATAAATCAGTTTTTTTTATTTTTGGTCACATTGCTTGGCATGTGGGATCTTATTTCCCCAACCAGGGATAGAATCCATGCCCTCCGCATTGGAAGTAAAGAGTTATAACCACTGAACCACCAGGGAAGTCCCTATAAATCACTTTTTAAATGTTAGAAAAAGCAAAACTTTGGAGAATTAAGAAAGATGTTGTTTCAGAAAAAGAAAAATGAAAAGAACCAAAAAGAAATTCTTGAGGCCCTGATTCCTCAACAAATTGTTCATTTTCTAAGTTAATGCTTCTTGAACTTTACTGCGCTCATGAAGTCCCTGGGAATCTTGTAAATAATGTAAATTTTGATTCAGGAGGCCTGAATTCCTTATTTCTAAGAACTCCCAGATGATGCCAAGGTTGCACATACTTTGAGCAGCAAAATTGCTGTCTACTCAAGAAATTCATCAGCCCCACCATGGACCTATATTCAACAATCATGCCTTAGATTTTAAAAAAAGGAAAGAAAACAAGCACTTCAGTTTAAGATTATGATTACATAGTAAAAGCTTTCAGAATATCAACAGTGCTATATGTAAAATAGTCTAAACAATGGCATTCAATTTCCTACCAAAGTCTATCAGTGTTGTAGGGAAATTAAAACAGAGTATTAGAATCTCTGAAGGGCTTCTCAGGTGGCGCTAATGGTAAAGAACCCACCTGCTCATTTGGGAAACCTAAGAGACACGGTTTTGATCCCTGGCTCAGGAGACTCTTGGAGAAGGGAATGGCAACCCACTTGAGTATTCTTTCCTGGTGAATCCCATGACAGAGGAGCCTGGCGGGCTATGGTCCATAGGGTCGCAAAGAGTTGGACGCAACTCAGCAAACATTAGAATCTCAATATTGCTTTCCAAATAAGACCTCAGATTTGGGGGTATTTTTCTCTTCTTCCAACGGACCATTAGCAGCATTAAGGAAGTAAAGGAACAGTCATCTAAAAGGTACAGAATGCTTCATCTCCTAGCAGCTGACATAAGTGAGCAAAGTACCACTTGACCATTTTAACATGCAGATAAGGGCTAGGATTATTAGGAAGCTGGTATCTGCAGATAAAGGCATTTGCTTCTCCTTGCCTTTGAGCTCTTACCCCCAGATACACACTATCAATCAAAGATGACTTTGTGAAATAAAGGACAGCAGAAGTGCATATCTGGTGACCTGTCATTGTGGAAGGAAATCTGGCACCAAGGAGCCTGTGGTGCAAGGAACAGTGTGATGCAAAAGCCCCAGTGGAAATGGGGCTCCCAAGATAGAGTTCAGAGGAACATTAGTCTCCCACAAAGATTTGCAAAGCTGAAAAAATAACAGCACAGCAGATAAAAAGAAGAGTGGGTTCACTGGTGCTTCAATGAGTGAAAATTGCTCAGTCATGTCCAACTCTTTGCAACCCCATGGACTATACAGTCCATGGAATTCTCCAGGCTAGAATACTGGAATGGGTAACCTTTCCCTTCTTCAGGGGACCTTCCCAACCCAGGAATCAAACCAGGGTCTCTTTCATTGCAGGCAGATTCTTTAACAGCTGAGCTACCAGGGAAGCCTGTTTCAGATGGGCAGACATTAATGGAAGGCAGAGAGTAAGAACTGCCTTTGGGGCTATTCAAGACTGATCCTTCCAGGCTACTGATGACAACTTGATACTTTGTGTTTACAATTTTAAAAATTCCAAGTTCCATTTGAGACCAAGCTTAGGGTTATCCATCAGGCAAGCAAGTCTGATTTTCCATGCCACTTGAAAACTATCCATAATGGTCTTTTCCCTTTAAACCAAGTCTCTTTCAGCACACATGGCACCAGATGCAACTAAGAAGAAAAAATTACTATCTTCAATTGACTATCGTGACGGTAACCCCAGTTTTGCTGTATTTTTAAACTTGACAAAATGCAGATAATTATACTTCTAGGAGCCAATCCCAGCTTTGGCTATGAATTAAGGACATTTCAGAACATACATAAGAGAATTCTAGGAAAACAGATATTTAAAGAAAGAGGGAGGAATGACTACAGGAATCTAATGCTCAAGGGATGAAGATTAGACATTACAAGGGGTGTATTTGAAATACCGACTCTTTGTGACCCATGGACTGCATGTAGCCCACCCGGCTCCTCTGTCCCTGGGATTTTCCAGGCAAGAAGACTGGAGTGGGTTGCCATTTCCTTCCCCAGGGGATCTTCCTGATCCAGGGATGCAACCTGGCTCTCCCACACTGCAGGCAGACTCTTTACTGACTGAGCCACCAGGGAAGCCCTATTTGAAATACCAGACACATCAGAGAAAGTCCTCATCTACACTCCTATACAAAGTTATTTTTGCTTCCCTCAAAACCACGAGAGGAAGGAAACGCAAAGACAGGCTACTATTTTCTGATATTAATGAGAAATTCTTCAAGCAGACAGAAGGACAAAAAGGAATATTGTGTTTTATGAATCCCACTTCTAGGAATCTACAGTAAGGAGACATCTCCAATACAAAAATATTTAGGCAAAGATTACTCACTGTAAAATCATTGTAATTATAAAATATCAAAAACAACCCAAACATCAATACACAGTTGAGTGCTTAAACTATGAAACACACAGCCACACAGCAGTATTTTGCCACCATAAAAAAGAATAAGGAAGATCTCCATAAACTGATATGGAATGGTTTGCAGGATAGACTATTAAGTGAAAAGGCAAAAAGCAAAAAAAAAAAAAAAAAAAGTATCTATGGTTCTACTACACTTCATGTAAGAAAAAAGATAAAACATTCATGTAGCTGCTCATTTGTGCAAAAAAAATATATATATAGTAAGGCTAAACCAGAAACTAAAGAAATTGGTTATCTATTGAGATGGACAGGAAGGGATGAAAAGGGGAGCAATGGGAAGAAATAGTAGGGATGAGGAGGGACTGACACTTGTGAGTTTACCCTTTTGTGTAACTCTGACTTTGAGAACCATGGTGATGTTATCATACCAAAAATATAGATAATTAAAATCAACCCGCATGTGTGTGCTTTAGGGGAAGAGAGCAAAATGGAATGCAAACACTAAGAATTCAACTGTCTCACAAGTGAATAATGTAACCACACTAAAGAGGATGAGAAAAAAAAAAAAGAATTAGTTTTAGTAACTGGAAATAGTATCTTAACTTGAAACTGTTAACACCAAAAAGAAACTGTGCCTAGAATTGTACTCTAACTAGTAAATGTGTTTCCCACAAGAGTTTGGGTTAGAAATTCTCAAACCACTTTTGTATACTAGGATTAAGGAAGTTAGCAAATATATTTACATATATTATAGATAATGAGAGTCTTATTTCTCACATCAGAGAAAGAAAGCTAGAATTAGCCATGGATTAGAATCAGAGGTATCAATATGAGCTCATGACTGGATAATAGATAGATAGAACAGACACACAAAAGAATGAAAGAAGACTGATATAGACACATGTGTTTGCATGGTTGGTTAT